>OZ023212.1:47359221-47361721 GCA_963995525.1 Escarpia spicata
TTTTATAAAACCCGTACTCGAGACGTGCCTGGACTTGTTTGTTTGTCGCGGGCGTGAGCGCGCGCACCCTGTATGACGTTACTAAACTGATACGCGCAGTAATTCTGTATGCGAGGTGAGTTGGACAAACAGGTAGTGCTTTGGTTAGCCATCGTTTTGAACTTGCGCACTTGAATGTAACCCCATCATGTGACGTACAGCTCAGTGACGTCGTGTTACAGCGAGTGGAAAATTCCCCCTAAAAGGTAATTCTAAAAGTTTCTTTAGTACTTTTGTCAACACACTATAAAACAGACGCTACTGCGTGAGGGGAATTGGTCAAACAGGTAGTGATCTGATTAGCCATCGTTTCGAGCTCTCGTCACAAAAGAGTATTAGCTATTCTCATAGGTTAGAAATGTCGTGTTCGTTCGGCACGCCCATGTGACCTTTATGTTCTGTCGAATTGGTATAAAAGACCTGCGTCAGCTATTGTGACCACTATATCTTACATCTTGAAAATGGGCTCGATTGCATCTACCAACAACGTCCGAGATATTGCTACCGACAATGTCCGATATATTACTGGAGGCAACACGCGATGGCACCCGGCGACCGACCCGTGTGACTGTCAACCTGCTAAGCGAATGTCTCCGTCAGTGACCACATCCAACCACTGCAAGGAGATACGAACTCTCTTGGGGTTGTCTATCTAGAAACTTCGCGAGATACGCAAGACACGCAAGACCTACAACCCGGAGTCTTACCTCCGACGTTCTGTGCTCATCAAGAACACACTGTCCCGGATTAAGCGCGAACAACAGCAGGAACTCGTGTGTTCATCATCAGCATCATCAGCATCATAAGAAAAAATCGACGAGATAACAAGAACCGGTTCTTTTCAGAGCCAACCACATTCTCACAAAAGAGTATTAGCTATTCTCATAGGTTAGAAATTTCGTGTTCGTTCAGCACACCCACGTGACCTTTATGTTCTGTCAAACTGTTATAAAAGGCCTGCGTCGGTTTTTTGTGGTCATTATATCTTACATTTTGGAAGATGAATAATATGACTAGTGATAACATCCGGCAAAGGATTTTGCTACCGAAGGCGCAGCCTTCTCCGGCTACGGGTCCACTCGATCTCTCGACCCCGACAATCAATCCGGACCACCGGCCAACGATCAGTTCAACGACCAGTCCGACGACCAGTTCGACGACCAAACCAATTTCGTCACCAGCTCCGTCAAACAATCCAACCATCAACCTGACATCGTCACCTCCGATGAAGTATCGGAACCTGTTGCCTCGTTATACTTGCTGTATGTGTGGCAGTACCTTCAAGTAAAAGGGAATTGGCCCGCTCATGTGAAGCAGGGCTTCTGCCAAAGGAAGCTAGATAAACAGCGGCGACGTAAAGAACAACTTGAACAGCTAATAGTAAGCTTCAATTTCGCATAGTGTTAAAATGCTATTCATGTCATTTTGTTAGAAAATATTCAAAACAACATAATATAATATTTTTTCTGATACATACCAGTTGATCATTCATTATTAATCTCATCTCGTCACTGTTTCAGCTACAAGAAAAGGAGCGCATTGCTGCAACCGTCACTACTTCTGCCTCTTCTCCTGCCGTCGAGACAAATATCTTCCCACCAAGCGACTGTCTCCGCTTCTGAACGCACCCAATCAGCGCAAGGAGAAACGACGCATCTTGAGGTTGTTGGTTCAGTGCGAGACGCACATGGTTGTTTGTTTGTAAATTGGTTTGAACTGGTATTCGCTGTGCAAGTCTGATCTACTCTACAGCCCCTAAATGTGTATTTTCTACTCTGCAGTCCGTGCTCGTTCGGCACGCCCACGTGACCTTTCGGCATATTAACTAAATATATAAATGCTGTGTTTTGTCAATCTGCTCATCATTCGTATTACGACGACATCACGCCTAACATCATGTTGAAGACACCTTATTTCCGACCTTGCGATGCGGCAGACTCGAGCGTTGAGGACGAGCCAACGAACCGACCCATCATGCCGGTGACCAACCGTCCTTCCGTGCCGACGGAACCAGAGGGCGAGGACAACTGGTACACTAGGCTCTGCGATGTATCAACTTTCGCTTCTGATGATGCATGAGGTTGATTAAAGATTGGTTGACTGTCTGGAACAATACGACAACCAAGTATCCGAACCGACTTTGTTGGACCCACAAGGGCTCCTCGCCGTATGGCAGGCAAGACGGAAGTAGTGAGGTGTGGTATCGTCTTTTGCACGATTAAACTTTGCAAGACTCTGTATCAATGTCTCTGGTTCTTGTAGTTATGGAGCGTGACATGTAAATACGTTTGTGTTGTTCACGAATAAACTGTGCAAACCTCGTCTTGTGTCTTTTCATAGTGTAATATACATAGACAAGATACGTACATAGAGACAGACATAGAGACATACATAAATACATACATAGACACAGTTAGAGACATACATAGACACATACATAGCGATATACATAGATACATAC
>OZ023212.1:47364221-47466721 GCA_963995525.1 Escarpia spicata
ACACACACACACACACACACACACACACACACACACACACACACACACACACACTGAAAGGCGAGGGATTTGACGCGATAAACCGTCTATTCTGATAGAATTCCGTCAAATTGATGGAATCTCACGCAATAACCCGTCCATCTATATCCCTCCTCCTCCTCACTTTTGAGGGTTTTGAGCCGATAAACCGTCTATTCTGATGGAATTCCGTCAAACTGATGGAATCTCACGCGATAAACCGTCTATTCTGGTGGAATTCCGTCGAATTGGTGGAATCTCACGCGGTAACCCGTCTATTCTGGTGGAATCTCACGCGGTAACCCGTCTATTCTGATGGAATTCCGTCAAATTGATGGAATCTCACGCGATAACCCGTCTATTCTGATGGAATTTCGTCAAATTGATGGAATCTCACACGGTAACCCGTCTATTCTGATGGAATTCCGTCAAATTGATGGAATCTCACGCGATAAACCGTCTATTCTGATGGAATTCCATCAAATTGATGGAATCTCACGCAGTAACCCGTCCATCTCTATCCCTCCTCCTCCTCCTCCTCGCTTTTAGCGTTTCAGTGCAGTAGATTGGTAAATCTCATCCGTAGTCTCGTGCGATGTGTCATCCATAGTCTCGTCTCTTGTCTCTTCCGTACTCTCGTGTGATGTGTCATCCATAGTCTCGTCCGATGTCTCGTCTCTTGTCTCGTCGGTACTCTCATGTGATGTCTCGTCCGTATATCTATGTCTCTATGTATGTATCTATGTATGTCTCTATGTATGTGTCAATGTTTGTATCTATGTATGTGTCAATGTATGTATCTATGTATGCCTCTACGTATGTATCTATGTATATCTCTATGTCTGCTGTATGTCTCTATCTGTGTCTATGTATGTATCTATGTATGTCTCTATGTATGTCTATATGTCTGTCTCTACGTACGTATCTTGTCTATGTATATTACATAATGAAAAAGACACAAGATGAGGTTTGCACAGTTTATTCGTGAACAACACAAAAGTATTTACATGTCACGCTCCATAACTAAAAGAATCAGAGACTAGACATTGATACAGAGTCTTGCAAAGTTTAATCGTGTACAAGACGATACCACACCTCACTATTTCAGTCTTGCCTGCCATCCGGCGAGGAGCCCTTGTGGGTCCAATAAAGTCGGTTCGGATACTTGGTTGGGGTATTGTTCCAGACAGTCAACCAGTCTTTAATCAACCTCATGCATCGTCAGAAGCGAAAGACGATACATCGCAGAGCCTAGTGTACCAGTTGTCCTCGCTCTCTGGTTCCGTCGGCACGGAAGGACGGTTGGTCACCGGCATGATGGGTCAGTTCGTTGGCTCGTCCTCAACGCCCGTGTCTGCCGCATCGTAAGGTCGGAAATAAGGTGACTTCAACATGATGTTAGGCGTGATTTAGTAGTAATACGAATGTTGAGCAGATTGACAAAACACAGCATTTATATATTTAGTGAATATGCCGAAAGGTCTCGTGGGCGTGCCGAACGAGCACGGACTGCAGAGTAGAAAATATACATTCACGGGCTGTAGAGTAGATCAGACTTGCACAGCGAATACCAGTTCAAAACAGTTTGCAAACAAACAACCATGTGCGTCTCGCAATGAACCAACAACCTCAAGATGCGTCGTTTCTCCTTGCGCTGATTGGGTGCGTTCAGCAGCGGAGACAGTCGCTTGGTGGAACGATATTTGTTGCGACGGCAGGAGAAGAGGCCGAAGTAGCGACGGTTGCAGCAATGCGCTGCTTTTCTTGTCGCTGAAACAGTGACGAGATGAGCTTAATAATGAATGGTCAACTGGTATGTATCAGAAAAAGTTGATCTTTACGTCGCCGCTGTTTATCTTGTTTCCTTTGGCAGCAGCACTGCATCACATGAGCGGGCCAATTCCCTTTATACTTGAAGGTACTGCCACACATACAGCAAGTATAACGAGGCAACAGGTTCGGATACTTCATCGGAGGTGACGATGTCAGGTTGTTGGTTGGGTTGTTTGACGGAGCTGGTGACGAAATTGGTTTGGTCGTCGAACTGGTCGTCGGACTGGTCGTTGAACTGATCGTTGGCCGGTGGTCCGGATTGATTGTCGGGGTCGAGATATCGAGTGGACCCGTATCCGGAGAAGGCTGCGCCTTCGTTAGCAACATCCCTTGCCTGACATTATCACTAGTCATGTTGTTCATCTTCCAAAATGTAAGATATAATGACCACAAAAACAGACGCTGGCCTTTTATAACAGTTCGACAGAACATAAAGATCATATGGGTGTGCCGACCGAACACGACATTTCTAACCTATGAGTATAGCTACTCTTTTGTGACGAGAGCTCAAAACGATGCCTAACCAGATCACTACCTGTTTGGCCAATTCACTTCACACAGTAGCGTCTGTTTTATAGTGTGTTGACAAAAGTACTAAAGAAACTTCTAGAATTACCTTTTACGGGGAATTTTCCATTCGCTATAACACGACGTCACTGAGCTTGACGTCACATGATGGGGTTACATTCAAGTGCGCAAGTTCAAAACGATGGTTAACCAAAGCACTACCTGTTTGTCCAACTCACCTCGCGTACAGAATTACTGCCCGTATCAGTTTAATAACGTCATACAGGGGCGCGCGCTCACGCCAGCGACAAACAAACAAGTCCAGACACGTCTCAAGTACGGGTTTTATAAAAAAAAACACGAATTTAACCACTATCTAATAACACTTGTCTCAGAGTCCCACTAGGAATGATGCTTGTAGTTTATGATCTATCCGTCAGTGGGCTCCATTGAACACAAGCAGAAAGAGACACGAATTTTGGCAGTACTCATATGTGGTTCGCCCACTTGTCCACTAGGGGATGATGTTTGTAGTTCATGATCTATCCGTCAGGGGGGCTCCATTGCACGCAAGATATACGAATTTTGGCAGTATTCGAACATTTAGTTCACAACTTATCCGCCAGGTGGCACCACTTGTAGGTCACGACATAGCCACTAGGGGAATTTAGTTCATAAACATTCCGCTAAGTGATACTGTTTTAGTTAATGACATATCCGGCAGGTGGCGACACAACGGAAAAAGGAAACCATGCACGCTGATTAACCTATATTACTACTCACGTCTTTGGAACACGAGTCCACCAATCGTACCATACACCACTTCACTGCACGTCATTGAAACACGATTCCACCAATAGTACCAGACACCACTTCAATGCACGTCTTTGGAACACGAGTCCACAAATCGTACACCACCTCTCTGGATGCCCACTGGAAACAAAAAGATGGAAACTGGACAACAAAAACATTCATCATCATTTGAAGTGTATTAACCATTTTATTGTATCATGAGGCGTGTGATTTTATTAATGTACTCTGCATACGATATGTGTGCGCATACAAAATAAGTAAAAAGCTGTAGGACATTACTAGGAAATCGGGGCTCCCACGCGACAATAAAAAAGATTAAATACCTCTGTGCTGTTTTAAATCAATGACGGTGAAACGAAATTAATATTGAGGGGTTGAGTCATAAGTTTCGAAGCTCAGCAACATCCTCGCTAAAACCCACCTCCAGGCTGTCCTAAAACCTAAATTTACCCCCCTTTCTCTTGAGCCTTCTCATAAAAATACCTTCACGCTTTCCAACGCCATCCTAAATATGGAGCTAATCATATCTCCAGCCTCTACACCAAACATGTTGGGGTGGGGTTCAGTCCCCAAGCCCACCAGTTCAGACGCCTATGTAAATCCATCGCCAATTGCTAGGACAAAAGCTAGTTGTCCAAAATTGCGAATTAACATAAAAGGAGGCCGGTCGATCTCGGCGTCTTGGGTGAGGTAAGGAGGCCGGTCGGCCTCGGCGCCTTGGGTGAGGTAAGGAGGCCAGTCGACCTTGGCGCCTTGGGTGAGGTAAGGAGGACGGTCGACTTCGGCGCCTTGAGTGAGAGGTAAGGAGGTCGGTCGACTTCGGCGCCTTGGTGTGGTAAGGAGGCCAGTCGACCTCGGCGCCTTGGGTGAGGTAAGGAGGCCGGTCGACTTCGGCGCCTTGGGTGAGGTAAGGAGGCTGGTCGCCCTCGGCGTCTTGGGTGAGGTAAGGAGGACGGTCGACTTCGGCGCCTTGTGTGTGAGGTAAGGAGGCCAGTCGACATCGGCGCCTTGGGTGAGGTAAGGAGGCCAGTCGACCTCGGCGCTTTGGGTGTTGTAAGGAAGCGGGTCGACCTCGGCGCCTTGGGTGAGGTGAGGAGACAGGTCGACCTCGGCGCCTTGAGTGAGAGGTAAGGAGGCCGGTCGACCTCGTCGCCTTGGGTGTTGTAAGTAGGCCAGTCGACCTCGGCACCTTGGTTGAGGTAAGGAGGCCGGTCGACCTCGGCGCCTTGGGTGGGGTAAGGAGGACGGTCGACTTCGGAGCCTTGAGTGAGAGGTAAGGAGGCCAGTCGATCTCGGCGCATTGGGTGAGGTAAGGAGGCCAGTCGACCTCGGCGCCTTGGGTGTGGTAAGGAGGCGGGTCGACCTCGGCGCCTTGGGTGAGGTAAGGAGGCCGGTCGACTTCGGCGCCTTGGGTGAGGTAAGGAGGCCGGTCAACCTCGGCGCCTTGGGTGTGGTAAGGAGGCCGGTCGACCTCGGCGCCTTGGATGTGGTAAAGAGGCCGGTTGACGTCGGCGTCTTGGGTGTGGTAAGGAGGTCAGTCGACTTGGGCGCATTGGGTGTGGTAAGGAGGCCGGTCGACCTCGGCGCCTTGGGTGTGGCAGAGAGGACTCGCTGTAGGACAACGAATCTTGTCTGAGGACACTAGGTCCAGATCTTGGAGTGGAGGCTCTCCTTTGGATTCTGTGTCTTGCCTTTCAGACATCGCTACAGGAGACTCTTGTCAGCGAGGCGGGTGTAGACATCTCTGATTTGGACGGCGACTTCGGCCGACAGTGGAGTTTGCACGTGCGGTTTGGTCCTGGCTCCTGTCAGGTGGCGAGTGCCTTCTGGTAGAAACACCATCTGTCAGCTCCCACCGGGCAGCGATTATGCTGGGGTTTCTCGTTTGTTGATGAGGCATGGTCAAACGATGCCCACACTGCATCGTGCATAGCATCATAGTTAGCCGGGTGGGCGCGCAACGCCATGCCACAGTACTTGGTCAACCGTTCGATTGTCGCATGCGTCAGCCGGCCGAAACCGCGGCTTCCGAGGGTTACGCCACTCTTCTTGCTGGACGCAGCAACGTGCATAGGGCTGTGCCGAGTCGCTTGGCTGATGCGCTCTTCCTTATGCAGTTCCACTTTGCCATACACGCGAAACTTCATCAGGTGTTTGAAAGCCTTCGAGTTTCCGTCAGATACCATCGTGGTGTACCGGAATCCCCGATCAAGCGATCTGTTGCACAGGATCTCCGCTGCCTCGACCTCCATTCCTCCCGACCTGCCATGGTATTTCTTGTTGCACTCTGTGTGCGACTCGAGCAACTTCTTGAACTTGCCGTGGTTTCCTCGCCACCGGTTTTTGGCAATGGAGCAGCGTTGACAGTAGAGGGAAAGCACAGCTAGTCCAAGACGAGGCCCGTCTCAACATCCACTACACAGCCAATGCCGTACATGGACTTGTGGCCCCTGGTCATCCGCGACCCATCGTACGTCACCGTGACATCGATGACAGATAAAGGATAAGGATATTTTTATTTTCCCAATAGCATTAAACAAATACGAATTATGTATATATGCACACATACACGTATTGCATACATATACACACATACTGGCACATTCAGTAATATTGAAATATACAAGGCCGAGGCGACGGTCAACGGCACCAGTGTTGGCTTCATTCTGCTGCGAACGAATGATGTCTCTCCATTGATAATAATGAGCAGGTCGTCCGTATATCATATAAGTAAAGCATGGATCTTCTCAACATATTCATGACTGACCCTATCAAGATAACATTGGTTGAGTCACTGTTAACATTCAGTAATCCCGGTACAACAGGTTTTAGTTAATTTAATTCAATAACACCATTAAGGCATAGGTTGGTGTTGTCACAAATTTGATTCATGGAATTGGCGGCATCAAATGTGACGGACTCGTGACAAAAGTCCAGGTGCAACAAGGATGGGTACTAAAGGATTATGACACAACACAGGGGGTTTTAATGTGGGGATCCAAGTGGAATACCCATTTAGTAACTATATATATATTGCCAGATAAACGATACACATATACAGTTGGCGAACTATTGACGGATTATCACATGTACAGGAACATATATATATAAACATATGTAATAGGAAGTAAATAAAATGTTATTGCTAACAAAGAGAGTCGTGAAGTCCGGTAAAACTTGACAACTGGATAACGAACAGTTATGCATCCGATTGCAGGGGTATGCCGGAGGGGATGAAACACTCAACCCCGACACTTCCGACGTATATAAATTGCGGGGCGTAACTACCAACTATGAACAACATTGAGAGATAACGAAAACTAACTCTGAATTAGGCGAAACAGCAGAACTGGGAGAAAGTCAAAATAAGCTGCTGGTGTAAGCTTTTGAAGAAATCAAGACGATGGTAGATGTGAAGATAGGGAATCTATAGAAAAAACATTTTTAAAGGCAACGAGGGGAAAGTTATTAGAAAGGAAGCGAATTGTATTGAACAAATGTTACGTGAAATGTATTGTAATAATAAATAACTTCTTACGCGCCAATATCCTCAGACAATCCGAGCTTAGTGGCGCACTAAAACCAAAGGATTAAAGGAGAAATGAAATGCAGCTGTTTCATGCTACATATTGAAATATATACTATATAAGTATACATTAATGATAGCAGAAACGTACTCATTTATAAGACAAACTGAAAAAACTATTTTGTTCGATGCCTAAATCGTCGCTATAGAGCAATGCGTATCGCCATCTTTGTTCCAAACGAGTGGTTTGATTTACTCCTATCTAATCCATGTTAAATTTAGTTTTTTGTTTGTTTACTTCATTAGTAGACATTGATGTGCGAAAACAAAGACATGGTGTCCTATTATACACGATAGGTGTTATATAGGTCAACAACTAATTTGTATACGCATTCGAAATAAAAAGGTGAAATTAAATGGCAACGATTTATAACCAATGAAAACGTTGTTAACGTCGCACTTCCCGAACGAAGATTTTAGTTGCCAGAAGGGGGCGGTGCTTTCAAAGCAAAGGTCAGAATATTAGATGCGCGCGCATACCGGAACTATTTTTATTTTGTTGACAAAGACGTCGAAGGATTTTGGTAGAGACGAGTTATTAAAAGTGATTTTTAAAACTTCCGTATCACTTTGGGAAAAAATCGATACGACAAATGAAGACTCTAGTTCGACTTGTCACTCGGAAATTACGGTTGGTACGGTTGACACACACAAAGTCAAAGCCCGCTTTGACAAAGGGCCTGTGCCATACGGTTGATACGGGTTTCACCCAGTGACAGTGTGCGATCCACGGTCCGATAATGTCCGGGTCAGGTTCAGTTGTGGGAGTCGGACAGTGACAGTTGGTCTATCGACGACGAAGACGTTACGCGACTTAATAATGTCGCATGGTGTTTGTGTGGACACTGCGTCCCAATGTCGACGCACATCGAGTCGCCGTGCTGCAGGGAGATAGCTGCCGTACAGCACCTTGCAAATGCCTGCATTACCGACTATGAGTATGAGTGACGACTTCGAAACGGTTTGCACCAACAGGGCGGTGTTGGAACTTGGAAGTCGGTCTGTTGTCATTGTATGATTAGCGTGCAGACTCGTTGATTCGACCAATAGCTAGTAGGTAAGTACTACGTAGTTCAACAGGTATCGAATAATTATTCTAGCAATAACTATTTCAAACTTAAATAGAGCAATTATACTTGTTCCCACCTCAAATGTTCAGGTTAATTCTATCTTCGTAAAATACTATGTCTATGATTTTCATGAAACCATTTTTGATCATTTTCTTAATAAACTTGCTTTTATTCTTGACAGGACGTGTGCATCCTTTTTATACAGTTGTTTAATTCCTATTTAAAAGTGTTCAAGCAACTTGCTTAATTTATAAAAAAATGTAGACAGGAGTTTTTAATATAATATAAATGTTATATACAGTGTATATATTATGTGCGTGTGTTATCAAGACCACATCATGAAATGTAGTCTTACAATCATAATTATTACAGCCCTTCACAAACAAATGAACCAATTCACTGAATTCATGATGCGATATTGATAAAACAAAGTTTTGCCAGTATAACAATACTTAGAAGAATAATGGTTGTTTATTATCAACTAATGCAAATAAATGAACTTTCAGAACATATCGATTGGTTCGATTAGCCTATAACGTCACTTCACGTTGTGGTCAAGGGAGAGACTTGGAAAAGGCAACAGACGTGTTATACCAGCCCGCACTGTATCCAGAAGCGAATGGGGTTGATGAAAATTTCAGCTATGGACATTGCACTATACAGGTGAGTGTACAGTGAAAATAAAAACCCTGGACAAGTAAGATTAGATTGACCAAAAGGTAGAATGAATTACTCGGTGCCTTCTTATCCCATTTTTGGCAACAACAATGTCATGTCTAGTGTCTTGCATGTACCTGTTCATAATTCGATTTGTAATACTGAAGCTAACATGAAATATATCAACAGTTTATTCATATGGAGAAACAATTCACAAATAAATAAGACTACATGGCAGACTGTGTCAATGCATTAGTCAAATTCACACACCAGTTTTCAATGTTTCTTCCAGTCGATTCACTTCACACTGTGACACATTTTAATCTAACTGTATTACAATTTGGGTCTGTGCCAGTCCTGTGCACATATAGTACATCAATAAGTAATACGTTTATTGATGATATGGGCCATCATTATGATCAAATATTGTGATAAAAAAATTAATACATACAAAATATTCCATTACAGTTCCAGTTTTACATATTTGTGGATTTCAACTTTCAACACTAGGGCCATGTGTCAAGAAAACAAGTACTTATTATACAACATACAGATTCAAAGCTTGTAGTACTAGTTTCAAAATCTATCAAGTGCCTCCAAATGGTTTCATTTAGATTTATGGCACTATATAAGTGTTCTTTTTATTATTAAGTACTTTTTGAGATGTTGTTTTGTGATAATGTCAAATGTAATACTAACAATGAAGTATGAATAAAACAAACGTATAGCTGAATCCTTTGCTGCTTCATTACGTTGTAGCACACATTGTGATGTTTGAGAAATGGTGGTCTGTTGCAAAAATCTCACTATAAGTAACATGTTTGGACTTGGTTAAACTATTCCAGTAAATTACGTATACCCAAAGTTCCCTACATCGAATAGTGTGTAATAAAACACATTGCATACCACAAGTAGGATACAAGCTTTCAAGTGGATGTTCCTTACTTTAGGAGGTCCTATACAGTTGTAAGAATCCACTTTGCCTAAAACGTTTCTCTATTTCTGCCAGTGATGTTCAAACAAAGTTATTTAAGCATAGAAATCCATTGTTTCTTGAGCAATGATGAGTTGGCTGTCAGTGAAATAAATGTAAAATGTAGAGTTGTGTCCTGGATTGTCATATCTTGCATCGCCTGATGCCACCACGCTTTGTCTGACCAGAGCTGACATGATGGCCTCTGAATGGCATGTCCACATGTCCTCTATCTCTGGGAGTATGTATGTCCGCTGTATGCTGTAGCACTGGCGGGTGACAAGGCCCGTAGGTTCATTAGGTTGACCAAATTGTACACAGTGAATGAATGTCCAGTCAGGAAGAGGACGCTTGGTGTCAACAAGTTACTCTCATCAAAGTTAGCAATCTTGGGTTGCGAGTGCCACATGAACGAGTGGCCATCAACACATTCTGTGGTCACAACCACTGGAAATCTAGTCACTGTGGTTTATTGCAGTTTGGTGTTTTAGCAGGTGCAGAAAAGTAAATGTATGTTTTTCTCACAAATGGCAAACTTTCTCTCTCTCCCATTAGTGTAAGAACAGCTTGAGTCATCATTAGTGATATCGCTGTCACCTGCTACAACATAGTCTGCATCACTCGTTTCAATGTTTCTCTTCTCACTGTTGCAGACATAATCGTCTGAAGATGGCGATAATGAGACTGGGACATCCGAAGGGTCGTCTACAGTGACAGAACTGCCATGGTCAGGGTCAGTCGGAGAAAGGATGCTGGACTCCGATGGCAACTTTGCATACCCATGGTCATGATGAATGTTCAATGGAAAACACTATTGTCTGTATTAACTACGGCATCGACAAAGTGTCGCACTGGCGACACGACCACCGGCTTCCTTTATGTTTTGACACTACAAGTCGATGGCGTGGCAGCACTACAAGTGACATTTGTATTACCATTAGGGACAATGTCATCTCGCGTGCTAAATCCTTCGCTGGATCCTTCGAAGCTTGTGCTCGGTATTAGGCCCTGTGGTTGTTTGGATACTTCCGTCATATATTATGAACAAAATGAGACAATCTTGCAAATAGTCATTAAAATTGGAGCACAAGTGCGATTTACAAGTGACTTTTTCAACGTTTTCTTTTTAGTGGATATGTGTGTTATCTTTAATTTTCATGATTAAAATGCATGTTCAGTCAAATGTGTTTAACATTTGAACTTTGTAAATACAAAATATATATTTATTAATCTTTGTGGCTTTTTCCTGTGACGTTATTTCCCCTTTTCCTTGTTAGGCTTATATTCAAAAGTCAATAAATTAAATACAATGTCCTTGTTATTAAAAGCATACATTGGTTTTTGCAGTCATGCAATCTATATCAGAAATAAACTTGGTACGATAGCATGCTTGCTAAACTGTCGCCTCAAAGCTGGAGCATCAATTCCGGGTCCATTGTTACAAGCCAATATTTGAGATACATAAATTAGTATTAGGCTTACATGGTGATTAACTTTACTTGACTGATGTGAACCTACTTACTATGCCAATAACTAATTATATCGGATATGACTATAGTGTTTTGTTGTATGCTATTGACTGTATCGTAAACAATTTTTTTTAAGGATTTAAATACTTGTAATGTCACTTATTTAATAATTCCAATGGCAATGCCTACAATACATGATTGACAGGGCTTGGTCCGGACTGTGACTAATGTTGACTAATATATGACGACATTATATATGCAGACTTTGAAATAGAACTGTGGGACTAGATGCGTACCAAGCGTGTTTGCAAAGCGCGGTAGCTGAAATCAACAGGAGGGTGGACAGCTTTATGCGTGAGACAACCACCGCGCTGACCGAACTCCGAGTCAGCTTGCAGTACACGCAAACTCAAGTTAAGGAGATCAAAGAGAAGCAGTCGAAGGAAAACATTGACGATATGTCGAAGAAGATGATCGAATTTGAAGAAATGATCAAGAAAGTCGAACACGCGATCGACTACCAAGAAAACCAGTCAAGACGCTGTAATCTACGTTTCGACGGCGTTGCTGAGTTTGACGGCGGTACGTGGGAGCAGACGGAGAAGAGCGTGCGCAGGGCTATGACAACAGCACTAGAACTCCCCGAAGCCCAAGTGCGCGCCATCAACATCGGTCGCGCGCACCGAACTGGCGGCACGGGGACGAGAGCCCGGACCATCGTGGTCAAGTTCGAGTCGTTCAAGGACCGCGAGCTGGTACTGCAGGCGGCGAAAAAAACCGGCCTCGTGGCATCTACGTGAACGAGGACTATTCGCAGAGGGTCATGGCGAGGCGGAAAGAACTGCTACCAAAAATGATGAAGGCCAGGGAAGAGGGCAAAGTCGCATATTTGTCATTTGACAAACTGGTGGTAAGAGAGCGACACGATGTCGCAAACCGTGGTTAAACTACCAAGTACCTGTTGACTATTCTGGCAAACGTTTTTGTGATGACTTAACCATGGCGTATTTTCGGGTTACAAACTGTACTGTAATTCCAGAAAAAACAAACACGGTGGCGGCGTTGCCATATATGTGTGTAAATCTGTACTTAACAATTGCCAGTCTTCTGATATTTGTCTAAGGAATATATCGTATGCTGTTGATGACTGTTTTGAAAGCATCTTTATTGAGATACAAATTAGTAAACACGAAAAAATCAATGTCGGTTGTATGTATAGAGCACCGAATACCAACATCAGCAAATTTAATGACAATCTCTCATTCATACTGGGAAATCTCACCAGCAAAATTGTGTATATATGTGGTGATTACAATATAGACCTATTGCACATGACTTTTGCTAATTTCATATCATTTGGAAATGATCCGCTGATCAAAGATCTGTTAAAAATGTGGGTTAGTGGTTGTACAATTTGCTTTATTACATGCTTAACTGTTTTCATGCTGATTTCATCGTGTCCGTATGAAGTATTACTTTTGCACCCAGACACAATTTCGAGTACTTCTTGCTCAGTAACGGGGGACATATACATTGATTGTGATACAGTACGTTTTACATAGTCGGTTGGCTTTGTTCCCGGGCAGGGTTCTATGAGGTTGGATAATTTAGTACCTATATCGACGAAGAAATTGTTTAAATGATTAGCTATTTCTTTATTTTCGAATACTACTATGTTATCGCCAACATGAAACTTGTTAAAATATGTGGTATCAGATTTTCTTTGACCTATTATGCTGTTAAGAATTTTCCAAGTTGCTCTTATATTAGTCTTACAATCGTCGAGTTTTTTTCTGTAATATTTTTTCTTTTCTAGACGTAATAATTTTGTTAACTTATTTTTGTAGCGGATTTCTGTTAATTCTGTCCTATTTTTTAGAAACGCTAAGTACATGTTATTCTTCTTTATGCAAGCGTTTTTTAGCCCGCTTGATAACCAAGGTTTATCATTCTTTTTTGTCTCTCCTGAATACGTTGTAGTTTTTACAGGACAGGCATCGTTATAAGTATTATTTAGTATTTGCATAAAGCGCGAGAATGCTAAATCAGGGTTTGACTCGTTCATTACAGTGTCCCAGTTTGCATAATTTAAATCGTGCTTAAATTTGTTTAACGAGTCCTCATCTAACGTTCTGTTATATTTATATGTTGGATCATCGTTAATAGCCGCATAAGTGCTGTTGTCACACAGGACGAAAATTGGCATATGGTCTGTAGCATCGCTTAAAACAATGCCGCACATTTTGTTTCTACACAGTTCAGAACAGAAAATGTTATCTATTATACTAGCAGTCGTGCTTGTTACTCGTGTGGGCCTGGTGATCAAGGGATATAACCCAGAGCTGAACATTTGATCAATGAAATATTTTGATTCAGCTTGCTCTTCGCAGTGCAATAGGTCTATATTGTAATCACCACATATATACACAATTTTGCTGGTGAGATTTCCCAGTATGAATGAGAGATTGTCATTAAATTTGCTGATGTTGGTATTCGGTGCTCTATACATTGTAAGACTAATATAAGAGCAACTTGGAAAATTCTTAACAGCATAATAGGTCAAAGAAAATCTGATACCACATATTTTAACAAGTTTCATGTTGGCGATAACATAGTAGTATTCGAAAATAAAGAAATAGCTAATCATTTAAACAATTTCTTCGTCGATATAGGGACTAAATTATCCAACCTCATAGAACCCTGCCCGGGAACAAAGCCAACCGACTATGTAAAACGTACTGTATCACAATCAATGTATATGTCCCCCGTTACTGAGCAAGAAGTACTCGAAATTGTGTCTGGGTGCAAAAGTAAAACTTCATACGGACACGATGAAATTAGCATGAAAACAGTTAAGCATGTAATAAAGCAAATTGTACAACCACTAACCCACATTTTTAACAGATCTTTGATCAGCGGATCATTTCCAAATGATATGAAATTAGCAAAAGTCATGTGCAATAGGTCTATATTGTAATCACCACATATATACACAATTTTGCTGGTGAGATTTCCCAGTATGAATGAGAGATTGTCATTAAATTTGCTGATGTTGGTATTCGGTGCTCTATACATACAACCGACATTGATTTTTTCGTGTTTACTAATTTGTATCTCAATAAAGATGCTTTCAAAACAGTCATCAACAGCATACGATATATTCCTTAGACAAATATCAGAAGACTGGCAATTGTTAAGTACAGATTCACACACATATATGGCAACGCCGCCACCGTGTTTGTTTTTTCTGGAATTACAGTACAGTTTGTAACCCGAAAATACGCCATGGTTAAGTCATCACAAAAACGTTTGCCAGAATAGTCAACAGGTACTTGGCAGTTTAACCACGGTTTGCGACATCGTGTCGCTCTCTTACCACCAGTTTGTCAAATGACAAATATGCGACTTTGCCCTCTTCCCTGGCCTTCATCATTTTTGGTAGCAGTTCTTTCCGCCTCGCCATGACTCTCTGCGAATAGTCCTCGTTCACGTAGATGCCACGAGGCCGTTTCTTGTTCGCCGCCTGCAGTACAAGCTCGCGGTCCTTGAACGACTCGAACGATGGTCCGGGCTCTCGTCCCCGTGCCGCCAGTTCGGTGCGCGCGACCGATGTTGATGGCGCGCACCTGGGCTTCGGGGAGTTCTAGGGCTGTTGTCATAGCCCTGCGCACGCTCTTCTTCGTCTGCTCCCACGTCTCGCCGTCGACCTCAGCAACGCCGTCGAAACGTAGATTACAGCGTCTTGACTGGTTTTCTTGGTAGTCGATCGCGTGTTCGACTTTCTTGATCATTTCTTCAAATTCGATCATCTTCTTCGACATATCGTCAATGTTTTCCTTCGACTGCTTCTCTTTGATCTCCTCGACTTGCGTTTGCGTGTACTGCAAGCTGACTCGGAGTTCGGTCAGCGCGGTGGTTGTCTCACGCATAAAGCTGTCCACCCTCCTGTTGATTTCAGCTACCGTGCTTTGCAAACACGCTTGGTACGCATCTAGTCCCACAGTTCTATTTCAAAGTCTGCATACATAATGTCGTCATATATTAGTCAACATTAGTCACAGTCCGGACCAAGCCCTGTCAATAATGTATTGTAGGCATTGCCATTGGAATTATTAAATAAGTGACATTACAAGTGTTTAAATCCTTAAAAATATTTGTTTACGATACAGTCAATAGCATACAACAAAACACTATAGTCATATCCGATATAATTAGTTATTGGCATAGTAAGTAGGTTCACATCAGTCAAGTAAAGTTAATCACCATATAGGCCTAATACTAATTTATGTATCTCAAATATTGGCTTGTAACAATGGACCCGGAATTGCTACTCCAGCTTTGAGGCGACAGTTTAGCAAGCATGCTATCATACCAAGTGTATTTCTGATATAGATTGCATGACTGCAAAAAACAATGTATGCTTTTAATAACAAGGACATTGTATTTAATTTATTGAGTTTTGAATGTAAGCCTAACAAGGAAAAAGGGAAATAACGTCACAGGAAAAAGCCACAAAGATTAATAAATATATATTTTGTATTTACAAAGTTCAAATGTTAAACACATTTGACTGAACATGCATTTTAATTATGAAAATTAAAGATATCACACATATCCACTAAAAAGAAAACGTTGAAAAAGTCACTTGTAAATCGCACTTGTGCTCCAATTTTAATGACTATTTGCAAGATTGTCTCATTTTGTTCATAATATATGACGGAAGTATCCAAACAACCATAGGGCCTAATACCGAGCACAAGCTTCGAAGGATCCAGCGAAGGATTTAGCACGCGAGATGACATTGTCCCTCAAGGTAATACAAATGTCACTTGTAGTGCTGCCACGCCATCGACTTGTAGTGTCAAAACATAAAGGAAGCCGGTGGTCGTGTCGCCAGTGCGACACTTTGTCGATGCAGTAGTTAATACAGACAATAGTGTTTTCCATTGAACATTCATCATGACCATGGGTATGCAAAGTTGCCATCGGAGTCCAGCATCCTTTCTCCGACTGACCCTGACCATGGCAGTTCTGTCACTGTAGACGACCCTTCGGATGTCCCAGTCTCATTATCGCCATCTTCAGACGATTCTGTCTGCAACAGTGAGAAGAGAAACATTGAAACGAGTGATGCAGACTATGTTGTAGCAGGTGACAGCGATATCACTAATGATGACTCAAGCTGTTCTTACACTAATGGGAGAGAGAGAAAGTTTGCCATTTGTGAGAAAAACATACTTTTACTTTTCTGCACCTGCAAAAAAAATCCAAACTGCAATAAACATGTTATTGACATAGTCGTTTTCGATCATAGCAGTTTTCAAATTCGCTTGCTATGGCAGCCTCTACTAGGGATGCTACGTCGGGAGTAACGTCGCACCGGAAGTTACTTGACTGTCATGGCGGACTCTACGCTTCCGATATTCCCGGAAATGTGTCAACGAGTAGAGATCTATCATGGTCGGTAGATGGCAATACTCTGACTAATTACATTGGTGTCTTGACGACTATGAAAGCGAAAAAACAAACACACTCATCCATAGCATAAACACAATTTTATTTGAATATTTCCCATATGATTTCTCTTGAACACTGTTCGGAATGCTGGTTTCCTTTGATATGTCATCGTCCATTGATGATGTCTGCATATAAAGCCAACGATCTGATTTCCCGACTAAATCCATTGGCGTGTTGACATCCTTGAGACCACGAGCAAAGGTTTCCCATCCCACTGGTTCAAACGACTTCCGTTTTCTCAACACGTCATTCACAAGGTCCACGATATTACTTCCGGGAACCACCTTATTTCTGTACATCATCTCGCCACGATCGTTCGTTTAAAATATGCGTTACTTTTTAAAGTTTTGTAATTTTATAACTGTATTTCCATCATACAATGGCCATTTTATTTGTCATCAAAACGGTAGTCAAATTCAAACGCGCAGTAATAAAATAGATGTCTGACTTTGTTCTGCCACATTAGTTCCATGTGACTTCTGCTGGGAATAATATGTACATCACAACATGTATCAAATGGATATGTGCAATCGATCCATTTGTGCATTCAAATGCATTACATCCCGTCATTCTGTTGCGAAATAGGACTACGTAATAAAATGTATGCTTTCTTATGCTCATCATATTTGGATTGTGTTCTACAGCATATTCTTCAAAATTTGTTGAAACAAGTGTGTGTTAAGATAACAATTCTGGGAGTAGTGTATGAAAAACTTTTAAAATAATTCCACAACATTCAATATGTTCTATGGATCTTCTTGAGTTAAATACACCAATGAATACTGAAAAAAGTGTTTTAAAATATGCGTTACTTTTTAAAGTTTTGTAATTTTATAACTGTATTTCCATCATACAATGGCCATTTGTCATCAAAACGGTAGTCAAACGGGCGGCTATCTGCGTAGGTACGATAGTTATGTTTACATCACCTGCTTGCATACAGTTTGTTCATGTAAACTAACGGGAAATTGGTGAAAATGTTAGGAATTCGTAAAAAATGACGTTATTAAATAAGTACGCGTCATAATTAGGTCCAACTGGTAGTAATTCGGTTATAAGAATTTGGAACTTCCGCGCCGGTATATAGTTTTGTTCAATGACGTCATTAAATCGGTAAGCGTAATAAGTAAGTATGCGTAGTAATTCGGTAAAGCAGGTAGTAATTCGGTTAGCAGACATTCGGAATTTGGGCGCTTGTATATATTAAGTTACGTCATTAAACAGGTACGCGTGGTGAACATATATTGGCGGTCAAGCGCAAAAATCGACCATGTATTGTTCAAACCAACATGTACATTAAATAAGTACGCGTGGTAATTCTGTCCAATGGACGTTAATTCAACTGCAGATATTAAAGACTGTTTGACAGTTTTACTAGAGGTAGGTGTTAAACTATCCGACGTCATCTGGGTCAGAGTAGACTACCTGTATAGACAGAGTAGCAAAAACTCAGAAAACCCTGAACAGTATTTGACAACAATTGCCCGAGGTTAATCATAATCAATCTCTATCAATTAGATCCATTCCAAGCCATTATGCCCTATATTTGTACATTTAGAAATTGAACATGTTTGCCCATTGGACGCATTGACCTGTACCCCTTGTTCATAAATGTTATAGTCTTACCTATTATTCATATCATAGTTCGAACTATTGGCCTAGCCAGAAACGTCCCCTTGAAAGTTTATAATATGTCAGTTTGAGGTAAGTAAAGTGTTTGTTCATTGAACGTATATTGGTGAAAATGGCGGGTATTTCGGTGAAAATGACGTCATTAAATAAGTTCGCATGGTAATTCGGTCCAACTTATAGTAATTCGATTAGCTGACATTTGGAACTTGCGCGTATGTAAATAATATCTTCCAATTACGTCATTAAATAAGTACGCTTGGTAAATTGGTCAAACTGGTAGTAATTCGGTACTAGGACATTTAGTGAGACAACCAGATGCCAGAGGTCCTATTCACAGTATATATATATATATATATATATATATAATATATGTATTTACCACATGTAGCGTAATTTTCAGATAAATTATATTTGAACATAACTCAGAATCATGATGATCAGTATATATTTGTATCATGTGTAAAATTTAATTAATACATGGTTGTTGCTTACGTTTATTACAAAACAAACAACAAAGGCCGTATATTCATGTGGTGTGCAACATAATTTCTTAACTGCTGCATCAAGACCAACGATGGCTACACAGATATTTCGATATAGAGACAGGTGTACGTCAAGGTAGGTTGCATCCTGTCCACTTTCCTCTCTGTTGTTGTTATCGACTTTATCAAGAGGAAAACGATGAAATGTCCGAACTTTGGTGTTAACTAATAGGCTGACAGCCTTTGACTTTGCCGATGACATTGCACTGCTCAGCCACACGCCGGATATCCTGCAGGAGATGACCAATAATTTAAACGACAATGGAGAGATGGTCGGATTACTAATTAGCTATGAGAACACAAAACATTGTCAGTTGGTGATGGATTTGACCCCCACATTGTAATCGGTCAGCAAGACTTGCAGTGCGTCGAGAACTTCCCTTATCTCGGAAGCTACATTTCTAGGGAAGGCGTCGCGGAAGTAGATGTGCGAGCGAGGATAGGCAAGGCATCAGCAGTGTTCCAAAGACTACGTTCAATATGGTCCAGTACCATTATCAGAAAGGACATAAAAACTACGTATTTACATGTCAATCGTAATACCAACATCGATATATGCCTGTGAAACGTGGAAGAATAAGGCGAGGATATAAAAAACTAGACTTATTCCACCGGCGATGTGTCCAGTTCATATTGGGCATATCATGGAGAGAGCACATCACCAGTGAAGAAATGATGAGGATGGCAGGTCTGGATAGCCTGCATGACATAGTTAAGTCTCGATGACGGAGACTAGCGGGACATATCCTACGCCTACCAAGAGGGAGAATAGCGCAAGTAGCAATGGAATGGGTGCCTGAAGGTGGACACAGAAGGAGAGGAAGGCTGACTAAGACCTGGCTGACCCAACTAACATTCATCATGACATTTCTTCACGTGTACTTTCAGCGTACGTCCATAGCTAAACTCCTCACAAAGGCGACAAACAAATTGCTTGATGCCAGTGTGCTTCACCATGTGACCTTCCTTTTGTGTTGTTTGTTGCCTAAAACCCACGGCCACAGTATTAGGTCGAATAGGTATAGTACCAGGTGTGAAGAGCTATATGCTGCGTCAGTCCATGTTTGATCTTCAAACATTTTGTTGCACTGGGCACACTCCCATGTACTTCTGCTAGATGTCTTTGTTTTCAAATCCTGGTGTTTTGGTTGCTGGATCTTAACAACAACTGTTTTTTGTTGTTCAGTCTTATTTGATCTGTTCGATGGCATAGCTGTTTGTCGATTGCAGGAAGGTAGGTATTCAGCACAATGTGTTCAATGGTGAGTAGTGCTATCTGTAGCATGCTACGAGTAGTGGTCCTCTAGGACAAATACAGTCAACACCAACACAAGGTGTACATAACAATACGTACTGGCAACTCATTAACTTCTTTCTGTATTCCGGTACAACGACCCATTTTCAAGTGTTTTGCCCAACTGTCCTTCCAAAAGGATTGGATTTCACGAAGTGCACAATTTCCAGTTTCTTTGTTCTAGTTAAGGTGATATTTAAGAGTAAATACTGGAATACCATTTACTAATTAAAAGTATTGATCATTTTCAGACGAGAAATGTGTTGATAAGTGTACATTTAATCATCTGTATAACACAACCATAAATGTATTCGCATTGTTCTACACACGTGTAATTATAAATAAACCCGCCAGTTTAGTTATTTAAATTAACATAGGTGTACGTACTTTCAAAAATAGTTTATATACATAACGAATATGAATGCCAATATATCATTAATCGCTTTTTCTGGGGTTGTTTACATTTGATAAGTTTGGATGACCTGTGACGGATGGAAGAGACAATGTGCAATGGGACGGCCGGGTAGGGCTAACCAACTTTGAATGATACGTAATTTGCCAAAAGGGCACTCAGACGACACTTCAAAGAATTAGATCAGTTACTGCATTGAGTATTGCTATTGAGAAATGGCAAGATCGTATTGCAAAGCAATTAGAAACATATTTTGGTGTCAGGTTGTATTTGAAAACACGTCTCAGTGCAGACGTTGGTAAACCCTGCAGAAGAGCTGCGATTTGGCTGCCAATAAACGGATGACTGGCATGCCTCCAGAAACCCAGGACAATGACGAACCTCATAAGATCTCCGTGGCCGCACCTGAAGACTTAACAAGATCACAGAGGAGTGTTTTGCCTATATGACTCAGTGAATTATTTGTCAAAAGCCATTCACAAAGCACAAGAGAGCTAGCGTCGCAATGACCTAAACTCGTGGACAGTCATTAAAACGAAAAGCAGAAGAATTAAGTGAAAGATACATACTTGATAGATTACAACCTTACTCTGGTGCGGATATTGATATAATTGCAATTGATGTGCAATATCATATATGCCTTGCATTGCTAAACGGCAATCTACCAACAGTGATGTGAAAAACACGTTTGCATATTTTTTTGCGATGTACGCTTGACATTTTTAGTTTGTTTGGATACTACATATTATCATACATTATCTTATGATATATGTCACTATTATTTACTGGTAGACGTTGATTCAGTACTCATTCTTTAATCATGTTTACTACACAACGGAAAGTGGAAATAATGCAAGTAATGATCACGCAACAATTAGAGCGTGTGGTAAATGTTTGGTTCATGAATGTGTGGTGATTAACATTATTTTGCTATTGTTTTTCAATGTTCAGTAAGTAAACGAATGACGATTATTTTGATATATTAACGGTTAATGTTGATTAAATATCAAGGTCACTACGGTACATTCTGTATGATGTCGACAGCGAAACCGGAGTGGCTTTTTCAACATATTGTTCAATGTTTTTGTCTCTTGCTTCCTAAAAATAAATATTTTGGAAAGATATTTGTTGTTTTTATTCGTCTTATCAATCCGGATATTTCAATACCAAATGAAAAAATGTAGCTCCGTATCCCTGGATCTACTATGTAAATTTAAAATCATACAATTATGACAAAGCGACCACTCAGATACCCTATAGGCCTGAATGTAAGACCAATTTTCACAGTGAAGCCAACTGATTTGAGAGGGTTACCCTCTGGAGTATTATTCAGGAAGGTTTGAAGTTTAGTAAAACACAGGACAACCAAATATAGCACGTGCCGTCAATAACCCCCAAATTAGGACCCGTGCTCCCCGAATATTTTGCAACACACGATCAAAACCGAAATCCGAATGAAATCCGAAATATCCCATTAATAGGGAATGTCTGTTCAACGATCGAACTGAGCGCATGACGTCATCTGGATAGGGAAAGGAGTCGAGATCGAGGCGCTTGCTGGCACACTCTACTGATGCACATTGTCGTAACGAAACTTTGACTCTATTCAGACTTAGCGAAACGGGTGGTAAAGTTTACCGTGGCGCACTCTGGTGTTCTTGTGGGAGCTTATGTAGTTAGTTATTTTTCGGTCAATCGTGTGGCGCCACTTTCGTAGTAGGCAACATCCCGCTCAGCCAGCAAAATAAATAAAGGGTTTGACATGTATACTGTCATTCATTTAAACTATAATGATACATAATCAGTCAAACGAAAATGAACACGTAGAAATATTAAATTGATAGCAGCGCCGCGTGGCAACCGATGAATTAGGGACTGAGCTTCCTTCTAATCCTCCCCGTACACATGCCCTTTTGTAGTTGGTATTGTAACAGACCTGCAGTGGCTAATTTAGTTAATTACTATTACTATTAGTTATCAGAGAAAGACTAGAACAGAAAAACCAGAGTAATGTTATATAAAAGCATTATATAAAAGAATGCTGCACAAGGCAAGCATATGGTTGCCGTCACTGCGGGCGCGTTTCTAAAGCAACAAGGTTTGAACGATTTGTTTATTTTCGCGTCTGTAGGCGTAGTTCTTTGTGTCTACCGGAACAGAATGTAGTTGACAGTTAAGCGTCATGACTGGAATTTGGTGCATACATTGGCCTGACCTTAGATTCACTTCGTGACCATGTCCTGGTTTTAAGATCGAACCGGAAAGATTAAATTATGCAAATAAATGCAGACCCCCTCAAGTGAGTGAGCACACTCATCCCCAGCCATAATTCTACAAATTTCATACTATGCGTTTCGATCCCTTACGGTTTAAAGACAATTCCCGGAGTTGGCTTGAGGCCAAGCCAGTATATTTAAAAAGGAACTATTTTTGGAATTACGAGGAGGGCGGCAATGAACCTAGACGAAGAGACAGTTGACGCTCTCCGCGGGAAACTAGGAAAATGTTTCTCACAAGTTTAGACTTATCAAAATTTCGGCAAATATAAACCGCGGCGGTTTATATATTGCTTTATCGTTCGATCTTCAAAAACCACGGACACTTTAAATGTAAAATAGAGTTGGACTGTCGGCGCACACGAATGTGTAAACGTTGTACGGACATCGTGTCTGAAGTTTCTACTGATGAATAAAACATATATATTCGTGACGAACCTGGAACGCTTGTTTGTTCAATTTCATTGACAAACAAATACACACTTAGCCGTGAGGGGACAATGCATCACCACAGCACGATGATGCACACGGCCTGGCGAGCGACATACCCGAGGTAAAGCTCCGGTCTTCTTAAGCCATTTGCGTACCGCCCAACTGAAGGAAGGAAGGAAGGAAGGAAGGAAGGAAGGAAGGAAGACGGAGGGGACAACAACTTTACAGCGTGTGTCGGGTCAGCGAAGCGTAGCGAAAATCAATGCGTTTGCGAAACTTTCCGTTGAAGATGTTACATTTTGACACCGAGTTCTCTCTGTTGGTATTTGACAGATGAGCCTGTTTATGCAAGTAAAGTCAATTTATTTCACCTTTCTTCACAAACGAAAGTCATATTATTTGCACTGATGCACTTTGTACCATACGAGTCTAATGCAGTTATTGTGCCACTGTTGAATACCAGATGCTATGCAGGTGATTAGTTTATGAGATGTTCGATAAATTAAGGGCCATTTACACGAATGGTTTCTTTATATCCAACTTTGGTGCGATTATGTCACACTTGTCTAGAAACTGCAGGCGTCACCTATTAGCTCGCACCAATCAGGGGAAGAGTTTTGAAGAAAAGCCACAAGTCACATTTGTAGGTTGTTCTCTTCTCTGATTTGCTACTGCTTCAGAAATTACACCAGCCTCTTGTAGAAGTGGAATCGGTTACAATTATCTGACACGGTCATAGTCACAAATTGGCTCCACTAAATGGTCGTATGAATGAGGATGTTTAAATGTGGGTCAGACAACATAATGAGATAAAGATCAGAATAAAATGTCTAGTGTAAACAGTTCTTTCCTATGAAATGACTTACAAGACGACTGATAGATGTTTGCAGGACTTCAAAAACCAAAAGCTGTCAAGGAGTGACCTTAGTGCAGTACTGCTGACATTTTCACACCAAATATTTTCAGACCAGATGTTTTTCTAATGAAAATAGTTTGCAAGGTTGTTCACTTGGATCAGATGTAAATGTGCAAGTTGCTATTAGCTGAAAATGTGATTTAATTTTGGTTTTCCATTGTGTATTGTCTGACATGTTGCAAGTAGTGCACCTGGAGAGTGCATTTATAAATACGGCAGAACCTAGCTTTATGGTCACCTCGGTACACAGCCACCTCGCAATTAAGGTCACCCTAGGACAGTCCCAAATTATTTGTGTAACAGTAAACTATAGTAAATAATATGGTCACCCTGGAATTCAGGTCACTTCGGCCCAATCCTGTGGGCAACCTTAATAGTGAAGTCCTACCAAATCATTGTAATGATCATTACGCTTTAAAAGCAAAACAAAATGTAAACCACAATATATTTCTCAGAAACTTTATTGTGTTCATGGGAATGTTGCACAATTTGCATCATATGGCAACAGTGTCATGTGACTTGCAGGAGGACACCTCGAACAGTGTACATAGAGACAGACACGCCCTCTACTGGTGAACAAACATCAGATCTCTACCAACGCTACAGCTCGTTAACATCATGGTAGTCCTAAACAGTGTCGTACAATACAATGTATATACATATATATGTTACATATGTATGTCTATACATACATATGGTTCTCTATGTAGACTACATTTTATATCCTGGTGTACCCCAACTGAATTCATATGGCCATCACATTACTAAGATGGCAAATGTCTTCATTTCAAGAGACAAGAGCTTGGCTATCATGCCCCCTATACAAGTCCTCAAAATTAGCCTGAGGCTATTCAAAGGATTGAAAGTTCACATCGTAATTTCAAGATACATTCGGCACAGGAAATAACAGTAAACGTCTCTTGGTGGAACCACAGCTGGTTCATTAAACAGCCAGTTTAGTTATTCTACTAACACTGAGTATTTCCTGAAGACATTAGGATAGCTGTTTTTACAGTGCCCTGCATATGCAGGTGTACCTTGAAATTCAAATGGTGATTGTATGGTGCTAGTCGTGCTATCAATGCAACCTCCATTCACAACTCACAGTGCTTGGTATACAACGTTTTCTTGCAATCCTGTATTTGCTACAATATCACAAGCACCATTGTGCCACCTCCATATACACAATGCAGGATTAGGGACTATTTAAGAACGGTATCTCTTTGAGACTAACAAATACACCAACAAGAATTTAACAACACCTGCTATTAATTGTTTGAAATCTGCACTTGGACGTGCACCAAAGCTAAACATTACCTGGTACCTAACCCAAACTAAACCCCCCACCTTATGTAATGTACATTTGTTCGTACACACGCATACTTCATAACGTACATTCTGTGGGATGCTATCCTGGTAATATACAATTAATTTTATCTTAAGAGTTAAATACTTTATTAAACCGACAAACATTACAGGGTAAATAATGTTGCTACTAAATCATTGTTTTAATTGCTCTAATTACCATCCAGCATTGTGATAATCATCTAAATGTATACATTAGTACCTTCTGTTTGGAAAGGTACCTTCTGTTTGGAAAGATAAATTGTGAAAGCATATTGCTGACAAACCAGTTAATCTAATACTGCCTACACAGCCAACAGTGTTTAGATGTTGCCAGAAAAAAAATATCTTGGCTGCAGAAATTGTCATCTTTGAAACGGAGTCTACATTTACCTTGGTAAAAATAACATTATGATGTAACCGAGAAAATGCTTTGGAACAATTTATTACCATCTTGGCTGACCAACATTTAAGAACTGCTACCAACTGATTCAACACCAGAATAAATTTAATAACTAGTCTAATTCTCCTTGTACATCATATCACCATTGCACAGTTGTGACTGTCAAAGCACCCACAACGATCCAGAGCGTATTGTCAAATTGTGGGATACTACATTTAATAAATCTGAAATATCAGGAGTTAGCAAACATTCAATAGATAAATAACACATAATTGTGGGATACTATATTTAATAAATCTGAAATATCACGAGTTAGCAAACATTCAATAGATAAATAACACATAATTGTATGTAAACAGAGGCACACCACCTTCATCGAAGGCTACAACATGCATTCTCAAAATTGACTACCGGTAGTCTGATTTACAAATTAATCGTTAAGTGGCACAGCAGTTATACTGATGCATGGAAATGCCAGGTATTTCCTTACTGGGACAATGACATCAGCCCAGACCTTCCAAGTTGACTATAAAATAGTGGGAGATCTCTCCCCTATCGGGCATCTGAAAGTGGGAGTGTTGTTCGAACATTTGACAGTTTCTTGTTGTTGGCGCCATTTACATAAGAAATCTGGTATTTCTACATGTCCTGCTCACAAAAATATTAATGAAAATGTTAAAACTTAAAATCAAAAAATGTTAAATCAAATACAACAAAAGCAGGTGCATATTCTTTGCAAATTGACCAAAAACCAGAGTTCTACTATATTGGAAGATTTGGAAGGTCTGTCACACAAACTCAATAGTATTTGCAAGCGCCCCATCTCGACTCCCCAATCGTGATCGTGCCACAAGATTATAGTTTGATTGTTGGACAATCGAACCGATCATGTGACACAATTGGGAAGGGAGTCGAGATCAGAGAGCTTGCAAACACTCTACCCTTGGTTTCCTAACAGCGCCAAAGCTCAACTTTGGCCGCCTGGAGGTTGTCTTGAACTACAGGCAGATGGAGAGTAATTTACCGTGTGCTATTAACCACATGCTGATGTAGGCAGTTGTGTCTTTGTCCTGTGGAACTTAATACACCTCCACATATAGCATCTGATTGATGACAGTGGCAACATTTAGCAGCACGGCAGTGATCACAGTCATAGTCACTACGTAGTGAGGATGCCTCGGATCTCATCTAGGACGTTCGACAATATTGATTCGTCACTGCTCTTGCCTTCAAAGTTCACGGTGTTTGGCTGAAACAAAACAGTTTGAAAGTGCCAATCTACATTGTAAAGACATGTCACCGCAATTCAGTTAGTTTCTATGAAATTGCACAAACCAATGTCAGATATTAAACCAACAGCATCAAATGTAGTTTTGCCATATCTTGGAAATATAAGTGCACAAGACAAAACTACAGGAGTAGATATCAGCACAATTAATATGTAACTGATGTAAACATCTATTGAAATAATGCAAAAATGTATTATATTAGAGCATTTGACATGTTTACTCCCCCATTAAATCTTACTACTAACACAATTTTGAATACCACATCTATACCACAGACAATGGACTATGAAAAACACTTTCGTGTAAAATTATAATTATCAGGAGCAAATACAACATTGAGATATTGGCACTGAGTGGCCAATGCAACTAAATACAATGGAGATATATGGGCAGAATAAACTCCCTTACCTGCAGCTTGACTATTAAACACAGATGATGGCTCTGGATGCAACGGCTGTACAGAGATGCCGTGTTACCGATCTGCTCCACCACCTCAAGTGACCGCACACAACGTTCAAACCGGGACCAATGATATCTACACGGATTTATCATCCAATTTTTAAAATTTCTTGTTTGAAAGTAACTGTCAACAATACATTTAGTGAAATCGGTTGTACTTTTTTCTAGTAGCTTACTCCGGTGGCCGCGACTGTACCATCAGTAAAAACAGTGCAGATGCCTGCACCCCATATCAAAGACTCAAGGGAATCTCAATATAATTATCCGTTTGCCTATTCTCCTGAGTGGTAATGTGTGTTCAAGTAACTACTACTTCCTAACTATTACATGTAATACTGCTTGGCCAAAACCCAAACAAAATATAATCTTGAAGGTAACAAGGTTATTGGCTTCGATTAACTTCAGCATTTTAGCAAGACGATATACCCTCTGAGTTGTGAGGATGGTTCAGCAAGAACAACAATTCGCTGTGGATGACCTTGAGTTGACCTACCGCAGAAGTGGGCGAGGAAGCAGATCTTTGTGAGGATTGGAGCAAGAACCGGCTCGGCGACTGTCACCTGCATGGATGACTTGTGCTCCAGGTCGCCACTGTCTAGTAACTTGGTGAAGGCGTCGCTCTCAACAATGTAAGAGCACCATATTTAATAATATGTACATTTATATAGCACTCTTTTCAGGTTAAACGGCTCAAAGACGCTTTACAAATTCATTAAAGCAATTCATACATACAAAAAAACTAGTACATTTATATATAAAAAACTATATTAATTAAAACTAGATATCTAAGATATGTTAATTACAACGTATCTCTAGAATAAGCACATACGAAACTATGAACAATACAATAAAAGTGTTTTATACAAAATCTAATAAATAATTAAAACTTCTAAAATGTCTGGCGAAACAAGTACGTATTTAACTGTCTTTTGAATACGTCTGTCGATGGAACCTGGCGAATGGATAGAGATATGTTGTTCGATAGTGTGGGTGAAGCCAAAGAGCCTTCTCTGTGGCTGCAGCTATTTTAGCAAATGTCCACTGGATATCTACCGTATCTTACAAATAATCATCCATAACTCTTACATATTTTCTCAAACTTTATGGACATGCTACACTACATGACATTCCTTAGTTTTGTTTGTTTAGAGTAAGGTTTTTTATTGTGGGATTTTTGCCAAATGAAATCCAAATAACATGACTGAAAAGTATTTTAATGAGCAGCTAGCTGTGAGTCTAGCACAATCCTATCAATACACAGTAAAACTTGTCCGTAGTAGACATTGACTAGACTGTGCAATATCTTCATTATGGCCAGGTTACCATTATGAAGACATTGTGGACAGTACAAACTAGTTCTTTAGGACTTTCAAATGTCCACTGTAGACATCTAACAACTGCTAGAAGACAAGAAACAAATCCATCACAAGGCACCCCAACCAAGGAGGAGGTACACCGCAGACTCAGCTTGAAGTCAATCTTCTCCTGTGTCACTCCCTCTTCATTCTCCACATCCATCACAAGGCACCCCAACCAAGTAGGATGTACACGGCAGACTCAGCATGAAGTCAATCTTCTCCTGTGTCGCTCCCTCTTCATTCTACACACCCATCACAAGGCACCCCAACCAAGTAGGAGGTACACGGCAGACTCAGCATGAAGTCAATCTTCTCCTGTGTCGCTCCCTCTTCATTCTACACACCCATCACAAGGCACCCCAACCAAGTAGAACGTACCCGGCAGACTCAGCATGAAGTCAATCTTCTCCTGTGTCACTCCCTCTTCATTCTACACATCCATCACAAGGCACCCCAACCAAGTAGGAGGTACACGGCAGACTCAGCATGAAGTCAATCTTCTCCTGTGTCGCTCCCTCTTCATTCTACACACCCATCACAAGGCACCCCAACCAAGTAGGAGGTACGCGGCAGACACAGCATGAAGTCAATCTTCTCCTGTGTCGCTCCCTCTTCATTCTACACACCCACCACAAGGCACCCCAACCAAGTAGAACGTACCCGGCAGACTCAGCATGAAGTCAATCTTCTCCTGTGTCACTCCCTCTTCATTCTACACATCCATCACAAGGCACCCCAACCAAGTAGGAGGTACACGGCAGACTCAGCATGAAGTCAATCTTCTCCTGTGTCGCTCCCTCTTCATTCTACACACCCATCACAAGGCACCCCAACCAAGTAGGAGGTACGCGGCAGACACAGCATGAAGTCAATCTTCTCCTGTGTCGCTCCCTCTTCATTCTACACATCCATCACAAGGCACCCCAACCAAGTAGGAGGTACACGGCAGACTCAGCATGAAGTCAATCTTCTCCTGTGTCGCTCCCTCTTCATTCTACACACCCATCACAAGGCACCCCAACCAAGTAGGAGGTACACGGCAGACTCAGCATGAAGTCAATCTTCTCCTGTGTCGCTCCCTCTTCATTCTACACACCCATCACAAGGCACCCCAACCAAGTAGGAGGTACACGGCAGATTCAGCATGAAGTCAATCTTCTCCTGTGTCACTCCCTCTTCATTCTACACACCCATCACAAGGCACCCCAACCAAGTAGGAGGTACACGGCAGACTCAGCATAAAGTCAATCTTCTCCTGTGTCACTCCCTCTTCATTCTACACACCCATCACAAGGCACCCCAACCAAGTAGGAGGTACACGGCAGACTCAGCATGAAGTCAATCTTCTCCTGTGTCACTCCCTCTTCATTCTACACACCCATCACAAGGCACCCCAACCAAGTAGGAGGTACACGGCAGACTCAGCATGAAGTCAATCTTCTCCTGTGTCACTCCCTCTTCATTCTACACACCCATCACAAGGCACCCCAACCAAGTAGGAGGTACACGGCAGATTCAGCATGAAGTCAATCTTCTCCTGTGTCACTCCCTCTTCATTCTACACACCCATCACAAGGCACCCCAACCAAGTAGGAGGTACACGGCAGATTCAGCATGAAGTCAATCTTCTCCTGTGTCACTCCCTCTTCATTCTACACACCCATCACAAGGCACCCCAACCAAGTAGGAGGTACACGGCAGATTCAGCATCAAGTCAATCTTCTCCTGTGTCACTCCTTCTTCATTCTACACACCCATCACAAGGCACCCCAACCAAGTAGGAGGTACATGGCAGATTCAGCATCAAGTCAATCTTCTCCTGTGTCACTCCTTCTTCATTCTACACACCCATCACAAGGCACCCCAACCAAGTAGGAGGTACACGGCAGATTCAGCATGAAGTCAATCTTCTCCTGTGTTGCTCCTTCTTTATTCTACACACAGTCGTCAATGTACACAGAGAAACATTCAAGGAACACACTGCAGGTAGCACAGAAAACTGTTAAACTACCCATTTGCATGTAAGAATGTACCCCTAATGGGGTGCTAGCTTGTTCACCCTGCTAGAAGGCAATCGAATTCACTTTGGACCCGAGAACTAGATATATTTTATTCAGATCGATCATGAATGTAATTGGAACCGATCTGTTGCTTTGCAAACTACATGGTCAACAATTTATTTAGATTTTGCACATAATTTCTACTCTCTGGTAGCTGCAGACCTTGGCGTTGTCTGGCTAATGATTATCTTTTTCTCCACTAAATTAGCCACTAGCTTGCAAATGCAATATAATGCACCAATGCTAACAACAGAACTGCTATAAACTACAAACGACCATGTGGTTTGGAGGGCCATGATCTACCAATGCCTGTGACAGACACAGCACATAGAAGAAGGAGGCTAACATAGAATGTCCAGCAAGCTAGCCCGAGAGCACAGTACTAACTGTTGACAATGTACATGAGTGTGCGCTTCAGTTTCTGTGGCATGTTGATACTGGTTATTATATGGTGAAGGCAAACTGCTCCTCGTTCTCTGTGTATGGCAGAAGGATGAAGGCAGACCTGCCTACCCCAAAAACTTCCTGTCAGTAATCCATTTTCCCATTTACACTGATTTTTTAGGAATATACGCTTCCTGTCAGTAATGCAGAACCACCATGTAAGATATTGTCACGGGGGGGGGGGGGGGGGTAGCGATGGACCAAAACCATTACATTACACTGGGTCAAAACCAAACCATTAGTTACACTGTCATCAACACCACCTACACTCTAGCCTACTCAACTCTAGTATGATAAATGATAGAGGGGGGGGGGTAGCGATGGACCAAAACCATTACATTACACTGTCATCGACATCGCCTACACTGTAGTAACTGTATGATAGGCTGTAAATGATACACTAAACTCCTCAATAAATACACTAACTTAGTCTTAGTACAGTCAGTTGGCCTAACACTACAAGTACAACACTCACTACATTTTTGCATTACACATTTCTTTTGGGTTGGTGATGGCGTCGTTTCGCTGTCAGCCATCATTTCGTGCCGCGTGACTTCGTTTTGTTTGATCGTGGAAATGCGATTTTGTCATAACGCTGTTTCCTATTGGTTACATTACGACCAGACTCAGCGAATGAAAAACCATGTCACATCATGCTGCATACATATGCTGCCACCTGTTGAATATAGTGCAACCTAAATTTCAGTGATTACCCAACATGGTCACAGTCCGTAATATTTTCATCCCTCACCGTAATACCGTAATTTGAGGTGACTTTCCGGAATGATTCCGGACAATCCGGAATGGTAGGCAGGTCTGTGAAGGGCACCTTCATACCATCGTCTCCCTGATGACACACACATCAAACTACAAGTCTATTCAGAACATGTCACTTATCAGAATTAAAATCGAGTGCATGAAACAACAGGGAATAGATGACAAAACACGACACGCTTGCCAGTGACATTGCCTTGTTGTGAACCAACATTAGCATTATTAATAATTATGATGGATGTAAAGAAGTTAGAAGTCAAATTAAATGCTGTTCGGCAGGAAATATCCATGGCAACACAGATATCAAACTACAAGCTTATAAAGAACATACATTGCCACTGAAGCTGCCTGGTTGTGAAGCAACATTACAGGGTTCCTTGAATGTAACGGCATTCCAGTTTCTTGGCTTATTTAAATATTTGTTTACATTACCTCTCAAGAAACATAAACATTTTTGTTTTTGAATATTTTAGTCTTTGGCAAGGAAGTGTCTTTAGAGAGTGTCTGCAAGCATACCGATCTCGAATCCCTTCTCTATCCCTAACGCACTGCGCAATCGGTGTCGATTGTTGGAGATACGTAACTGTCTGTGTCTGCATGACGGCGTTTCACGCGCCGCCAACGTATTGTACATTTGTGCCCATTTCAGCTGGATATGTGGTCCTAATCACAAGCTCAAATGGACAGACCACAATGCATCTAAATCATTTTGGAATTATGTACAAAAGCACATTACAGCGAAGATAGGATGCACGGTTTTTAATGGTAACGCCTTTTACGAGATTTGGATTTGCCTGTCTATATTCGTACGTACTTCACCCAAGACAACGGCAATATGTATTAGAGATTTAGCACACAGATATCTTATGGAAGAATTTGATCAGTTTTTGGTGTGAAAAACAACAAAAGCGATGGCACGCACGATTTGTGCCCCACCGTTATGTATTACATGCTGAGACAGATCTTTAAAAAATATTTGTTTCTGGTGCATTAAACACAACAGCAATTAAAAATGAGGCGGCTAATCAGTCAAAAACAGCTGTATGTAAGATGTTGTCATATTGTTTACTTTGATTCATCCATAATTTGAATGCAAAATGGATGGGATTGCGCTTACCGATCACCCCTGCCGGTTACGTATTTACCTATCCACTCGACTCATGACCGATCGCATAAACACAAAAAGTGATGACGTAGTATGCACAGCGCATTAGGGATAGGGAAGGGAATCGAGTTTGCTTGCAGACACTCTCTATTGTTGCACTACAAGCCTATCACATTACATTTTGATGGTGAAAACAGCACAACACAGTAGAAATATTCGAGAAATAAGTTTCTTGAGAGGCAATGTCAACAAATATTGAACATTAGAGTTGGGTGAGTATAAAGTGGTCTGAGACTCTACTCATGGTGCTGCGGACACGTTTAGAGTTGAGTGAGTATAAAGTGGTCTAAGACTCTACTCACGCTGATGCGGTCAAGTTTAGAGTTGTGTGAGTATAAAGTGATCTAAGACTCTACTCATGCTGCTGCGGACACGTTTAGAGTTGAGTGAGTATAAAGTGGTCTAAGACTCTACTCACGCTGATGCGGACAAGTTTAGAGTTGAGTGAGTATAAAGTGATCTAAGACTCTACTCATGCTGATGCGGAGAAGCTTACAGTTGAATGAGTATAAAGTGGTGTAAGACTCTACTCACGCTGCTGTTGACTAGCTTAGAGTTGAGTGAGTATAAAGTGATCTAAGACTCTACTCACGCTGCTGTTGACTAGCTTAGAGTTGAATGAGTATAAAGTGGTGTAAGACTCTACTCACGCTGCTGTAGACGAGCTTAGAGTTGAGTGAGTCGAGAACATTTAAAGTTGAGGTCTTTGAGGTGACTCCAGGTGAGGTTCGAGAAGACGATGGAGACGACGACCTGGTAGCTCTGCTCCAGACTCACTCGTCTCTCGTAAGTCTGAAACAATCAATGGTGGTCCAAATAACATTACTTGAGTATGAAAAGAGTAATATTTTATAGACATTTCCATGGCACTTTCCACAAAAATGTCAGAAATATTTAGTTACCAATATACCATATGCAAATTAATTATTATTTAATGTCTGGCCTACTTTTCATATAAACTTAATACAGTGCCAATTTGGTCAAGCAAGAACAACTAATATTACCTGATGGTATCCAGTGTTAAATCCATGCATTAGTTGATTAGAAATGAGTATTTTGTCTTACACTTACACTTAAGGTTTAAAGGATATTTACAAGCTGGGCTTGATTTATTCCGTATCTGTCCTTTCCTTTGGCTTTCCAATATCTATCCAAGTTGGCCTTAAAGGCATTGGTGTCGACACTAACCATTTTAAGGGACGCATCTTCAGCCAACAATTTGAAGCTGGACATTGGCTGAAACAAAACGGAACATCAAACAATTAATTAAATCATTCAAATTGTTAAAATTGGGCAGAAAACATACACAAATTGAAGCTAATAATAACATTGTGAAGGATGGATATTAGTTTTCCAATTTGTTATAAATAATTACTGACTGGAATATAATTTAAACCTCCCATGAATATTACAAAAGCTATGCAGCTGAACATAATTAACCCAGACTCTGATATCCCGGATACCTTGCAATTCGGATATCATTTGATGGGAACATAATTTCCAAATGCTGATATATCCCCATGATGTGCATGGTTTGTTTATCCAGAAAACTTGGTAATCTCAATTGAATTAAAAAGACTATCAGAAAGTCACGCATACAAAAGACATGAAAGTAAATAACTCTAAAGAAACCTATTGTTGTGGCTTCTAAAATGCATCGTCAATTGGTGGATCAGAGGACAATGGTCTAAACAAGCCATTCAAGCAACATACGAACTTAGCAAGATGTGAGTAGACCTTGATGTCTCGAAGGAGATACACTTACAAGACTCCAGTGTTAGCGTATTAATACCTAGATAACTCACCAACTGCTAAATTTGAAAAAAATGAATATTTCTCCCCAATAAACACTGAACTGAATCGTCCCTCCTACCTTCCTCTCCTTCTTGTCTTTCCTGTTTCTTCTCTCGTTCCTTCCTGTGTTTTTTATCCGGTGCTGTGGCGGCGGCCGACTCTGGTGGGGCCTTCACGCTGAGTGGAGACGGCAAAGTCTGGTACATGTGGACAGGTAGCAACTCCTCATCTTGCAGTGGTCTAAACAGGAGGAAGGGGACAGGAGGGTCAACACGGGTATGTGTGTGTGTGCGCGCGCGCTTTTGCCTGAGTGTGCATGTGTGTGTGTGTGTCTTTGTTTGTGTGTGTGTGTGTGTGTGTGTGTGTGTGTGTGTGTGTGTGTGTGTGTGTGTGTGTGTGTGTGTGTGTGTGTGTGTGTGTGTGTGTGTGTGCATGTGTTTATGTTGTATGTAGGTGTGTTTGCAGTGCATGCATGAATGCGCGCATGCATACATGCTTTGCATATGTATGTATGCATGTGTGCATTGTAGTGTTTCATGTGTATGTCACTTTGTGTGAGACATGTGTGTTAAATGTCTGTGATTCCCTGTCGTTTCCAAGTAATATAAACTTTTAACAATAAAATATGCATTGTCTCTATAAATCATATTTTTAATACAAATTAACTATCACTAATTCGTACATTAGAGGCCAATGGTCTAAAGAAGAAAGTGAACACAGCGTGAGGCAACTATATTGGTTTAATATTCAGACTAGCTGACCTAGAAACCTGATCAACACACAAACACAAATTAACGTTTTAAAGAATGGTCCATCACTGTGTAGCAATATGCCCTAAACCTGTGTGGGGCCCTTGACGGGAGAATAGAATGTAATAACACACTCACTCATCCAGGTTAATGTTGAGAAGCGTATGTGGGTCATCCTTAAAACCCTTGACGTCATCATCATCTGACAAGTTGGCTCCCTGTAAAAACAGAGAACATCCATCCATGTACGTATACATATTTATCAAGATTTCCACCCAGAGAATTAACTCCAGATGGCAAACGAACTGATGCAAATGGCTTCCATGCAAGCCATTCATGTGCTAACAGGCACACTTTTGATGAATTCAACATTGGCAAAAAATATTGTTCTCTAAGGGCCTTGTCCTCACCTCTGGTACACGGAGGGACCATCGTCCGAGTCAGAGCTCGTGTCTCCTCTCCTTCCGTTTTCGTCTCTCCGCCTCCTGCTGAAGCTTCAGCTGCAGGTACATGTCCAACATCGACGTACCTGAGACAGGTGTTGGGTTGATGACACACATGAGATATGTTCATGACACACCTGAGACAGGTGTTGGGTTGATGATACACCTGAGACAGGTGCTAGGTTTGTGACACACGTGAGGCAGGTGTTGGGTTCATTACACACCTGAGACAGGTGCTAGGTGCACGACACATCTGAGACATGTGCTAGGTTTATGACACAGATGAGACAGGTGCTGAGTTCATGACAAACCTGAGACAGGTACTAGGTTCATGGTACACCTGATACATATGTTGGGTTCATGACACACATGAGACAGGTTCATGACACACCTGAGACAGGTGTTGGGTTCATGACACACATGAGACAGGTTCATGACACACCTGAGACAGGTGTTGGGTTCATGACACACCTGAGATAGGAGCTAGGTTTCATAACAATCGTGTGACAGGTGTTGGGTTCATGACACATCTGAGACAGGTGTTGGGTTCATGACATACCTGAAACAGGTGCTAGGTTCTTGACATACGTGAGGCAGGTGTTGGGTTAATACCATTCCTGAGATAGGTGCTGGGTTCATGACACATCAAAGACAGGTGCTAGGTTCATGACACACGTGAGGCAGGTGTTGTGTTAATGACACATCTTAGACAGATGTTGAGTTCATGACACACCTGAAACAGGTGCTAAGTTCATGACACAAGTGAGACAGGTGTTGGGTTCATTACACACCTGAGACAGGTGCTGGGATCATGACATACCTGATACAGGTGCTAGTTTCATGACATACCTGAGACAGGTGTTGGGTTCATGACACATCTGAGACAGGTGTTGGGTTTATGACACACCTGAAACAGGTGCTAGGTTTATGACACACGTGAGACAGGTGTTGGCATCATTAGTGTTTACACACCTGAGACATGTGGTGAGTTCATGACGAACCTGAGACAGGTGTTAGGTTCATGACACACCTGAGACAGATACTAGGTTCATGATACACCAGATACAGGTGTTCGGTTCATGACACACATGAGATAAGTTCATGACACACCTGAGACAGGTGCTAGGTTTATGACACGTGAGACAGGTGCTGAGTTCATGACGAACCTGAGACAGGTGCTAGGTTCATGACACCAGAGACAGGTACTAGGTTCATGATACACCAGATACAGGTGTTGGGTTCCTGACACACATGAGACAGGTTCATGACACACCTGAGACAGGTTCATGACACACCTGAGACAGGTGTTGGGTTGATGACACACCTGAGACAGGAGCTAGGTTTCATGACAAACGTGAGACAGGTGTTGGGTTCATGACACATCTGAGACAGGTGTTGGGTTCATGACATACCTGAAACAGGTGGTAGGTTCTTGAAACACGTGAAACAGGTGTTGGGTTAATTACACTCCTGAGACAGGTGCTGGGTTGATGACACATCAAAGACAGGTGCTAGGTTGATGACACACGTGAGACAGGTGTTGGGTTTATGACACATCTGAGACAGATGTTCGGTTCATGACACACTTGAAATAGGTGCTAAGTTCTTGACACACGTGAGACAGGTGTTGGGTTCATTACACCTCTGAGACAGGTGCTGGGATCATGACACACTTGAGACAGGTGCTAGTTTCATGACACACCTGAGACAGGTGCTAGGTTCATGACACACCTGAGACAGATAGTAGGTTCATGATACACCAGATACAGGTGTTGGGTTCATGACACACATGATATAGGTTCATGACACAGCTGAGACAGGTGTTGGGTTGATGATACACCTGAGACAGGTGCTAGGTTTGTGACACACGTGAGGCAGGTGTTGGGTTCATTACACACCTGAGACAGGTGCTGGGTGCATGACACATCTAAGACAGGTGCTAGGTTCATGACACACGTGAGAGAGATGTTGGGTTCATTACACACCTGAGACAGGTACTAGGTTCATGATACACCTGTTACAGGTATTGGGTTTATGACACACCTGAGGTGTTTGTGTGAATGCGAGCATACACATACATACATATTTCTATATATATATCATTTAGATTGGCAATATGTAGACATTATGGTGCATGTGCTGAGAAAGAAGGACCACAACCACTGCCTGACAACACTGACATGGACGCCGGAACGAACAAGAAAAGTTGGTCAACCAAAAACACAGTGCAAAAGGAACAAAAGCAACTGTGCTGGGCAACTTGGAGCAAAGCCAGACACGTAGCTGTTGACAGGGCGAGATGGCGGAGTCGCACAGCAGCCTTATGGGCCATAAGGCCCAAAAAGGATAGGTAAAGTAAGATAAGACATTATGGTAGAGGTAAGAACTATTAGCAAGTGAAAATTACAATATAATTGAGACATTTGGCTCATCTTCAAACATGACAGGTCAGAATAATTACCGTCTTGTAATAAGTCCGACAAGTTTCTGATAAGACATGGAAAATATTGTTCATGGCTCCAAGATTTGAATGGGCAGCAAAATTATCACTTGCTTTGGAGTGTTTAGTGGAAACTTGCAACATTTCGATCCACCACCTGTGGATCTTGACCACGCATTGATGTCATGTGATGTGGCTCAGATTTTTGTGGAATGATCAGGTGTTGGATTGAAATGATGCAAGTTCCCACTAAACGCTCCAACGTAAGTGTTAATTCTTGCGGCCCAAGTTTCTGATAGTTCTCAATAAAGTCTTGAATAATGAGAGGTAACTTTGCCACACCTGTCCTAGTGGAAGTAAGCCAAAGAGGGTAACGAATGCACACTACTCTAAATTAAATGTTTTTTCTCTGACATAATATCATAACACAAACACAATCATATTATTCAAATCCTTAAAAGTATTTAGGGTAATTTTAACCCTGTTTTCTCTAGAAAGTGTTGACCAAATTAATTGAAAGTGTGTTTGCTACTTGCACACAAAATCCTATACCTGAGTCTTTTCAAAATATGGAAAGTTTTTTCCTAAACTTATTCCTAGTTTGATAACTCAAAAGAAGACTGAGCTGTGGTTAAGATGGGTGATTTCACGTCCTATCACCCATAGTGTGGAAGGTAAGAGCAGAAACTATGACTGGTGAACACCAGATGTTACAAAGACTAGCGGCGTGCTTTGAAGTGTCCTACCTGGGACATGCAGTGGCACGGAGAGGTCTATCTGTGAGATCGGCACGTTGCTGATGTTGTTGTGATCCTTATGGTGACTGCCCTGAAACAACACATGTATATATAATGACAACTGTCTTGGCTTGTTGTAATACTGGCCAACACCCCTGTGTGTGAAGGCAACCAGTCGGGGAGGGGTTTGGGCATGCATGCTATCTAGGCATGTATGTTTGGAACTGAGTGTACAAGGGCATGTTTAAATTGAGTGGATTTTCTGCCCCTTCAAAGATAACTACCATCAAACATAAAATAAAAAACATGGTGAAAAATGATTTACTTTCTTTCTTTAAACAAATTTAGTTCATTGGTTGTCTCCCTTCACACACTCAACAATATGATCATAAACGTATTTTTGTGACATGCATTGGCGCAAACAATATTTTATTCAGCAGCAGCAACGTAGGGGATATGCAGGGATACAGCGAATTGTGAAAGCGGGCGTAATTTTTTAGCTGCATCCCCTGGTGGATTAGGCCAGCACTAGCACGTGTGTATGAATAATCATGTTACTGCCATGCGCTGAGTGATACCTAGCGCCTTGTAATTTCATTGTTAATTGTTGGATTGTTGTGTGGACTGCTAAGTGGATTCATGGTTTAATAAGCAGTTGTTTAATCCACCCTGCTCCCTATACTACACATGTATCTATGTATGTCTGTATAATTTATAGCAGAAATCTGATTACATAAAATATAGTTCTTTGACGCTTTTTCCTGGACCAAATGGGTACACGAGGTTTTGCTCAGGTTTTTACTCTCCACTAAATTTCAGTAGTGTACACAGGGTTTTTAGTGCGGTAAATAAAGTAGGGATAGGCAGAGTCACCCCCCACCGATACGGTGTGAATGGTAAATACTAGCCAGTAGGGATATAGTTAGTAGTTGTAGCAGGTAGCTGCTGGAGACAATTAAACACGCCAACAGTTTCAGGGCAATCCACCATTAAAAAATCACTTTGCAAGTTTATGCTCGCGAAATAACATTAACACTTGCCAGATAAAATCAAATTTCAATATCTGAAGCTGGGAAGAGTAGTGGCCAGTGTCTTGAAGCATTCATACATACGATCCTTCATATGAAAGGTAGTTACTGACATGTTTCTATGGCTGTTATGAGTAACAAATTCTATGTCAAACGTCCACATAAGTTCCTGCAAACGACAGGTCATGTGTACGAATGTTTCATGAAACTGTTCCCAGGTGTAGAAGCTGATTGCAAGTAACAAAGAACTGAGGTGAGAATTACCTTGGGTCTTGTATTACCCTTCAGGTAGTTCAGGTAGTTCAGGTAGTTCAGGTAGTTCAGGTAGTTCAGGTAGTTCAGGTAGTTCAGGTAGTTCAGGTAGTTCAGGTAGTTCAGGTAGTTCACGTTGTTCATATGTCCAAATTCCCTCTGCTGCAGCATCTGTCAAAGAAAAAACACACTTACTATTAGAAAAGGTGTTTGAAAAATAAATAAGTTACTTGGCGGCTTTCACTGGAGGTTTATGGAGTAACTTCACACCAAGTTTTAGTAATCTAAGTCCAGTGCTTACTGCTATATCTGAATAATTTACATTATAAACAATGGGATAAACAAAAGAAACATATATCTATTAAATCACTAGTCATTTGACTGAAGAGGTTCATCGGACTGCAATGTTCAAATTGGTAATATTTTTTGCTTATTTCCCAGTCAATTTACCTTTTTTGCCGTGTCTGCTATCAACAATCTTCATCAGATAGCTAGCTACTGTTACATGGCAATGCTTGTCATGTGTTAGTTTGCTTAAAACAAAGATTGTGAACATGTCACACATGCATGCACATACCTTCTGTAGTTCAGCCTCTGACGGTGCAGGAGTTTTTACCTCATTTTCATATGTTCTGGTTCTGCAAAATATGTATAATCATACAAATACGTGCAAGTTCAAAGACAATTACAATTATGAGCAAAATTACCTATCCTCTGGAAGCAATATCTTGGTAGTTTGTAAAGTCAAAACACATGCAACAAAGTCGTTAGTTTGACATTACGTGCCAGATGACACACATAACATTTTCACAAAATATTCCTACCAAATATCTGATCAAGATAATGTAACTTTGAACGGTTATTTGCCATGGAAGTTATGTAAACCGTCCTCGGCATCTGATCAGTGGAAAATTTACATTACTGATGAAGATAGTGTAACTTTGAACGGTTACTTGCCATGGAAATTATGTAATCTGTCCCCATCTGATCATTGGACAATTTTATTACTTCAAACAGTCATTTACCATTTCTAACTTACATCACTCGCCAGCGAAGCCATTGGTATAACTGGTATCGAGGGATTTTGTAGCGACACAACTGACCGGCTGATCCAGTCCGTGGGACAAAGTACAAGTAAATGGGTTGACCAAATTAATTAAATATTTGTTTGCTATTTGCACAAATAGTCCTACACCTGAGTTTTTAAAATATGCAAATTTTTTTCTTACTTTTTTCTAGTTTGACAACTCAAAATAAGACCATGAGAAGTGATTAAGAGGGATGTTCTCACCTGACATCAACCATTGTGTGGAAGATGCTGGTCTTGGTGACGACTTCCTCAGTTTCAGCGTCTGCGGGCGGTGGTTCGTTGATCCATGCGTCAAGGTCAAGGCTACAGACACAGATGAACACTTCATGCATTCGTTCTTCAATTATTTTTGTCATTCATAATTTCACAAAGTCCAAAAAACATAGTTTTTTTGTATCTGTTCAAACAAACAAACCACCACACCTCCTATATATCTAGTGGGACTTAAGATTCTCAGCGATGAAACATAGCTTCCAAATCATACCAACAGCTGCTGGTTTCAACCAACGTGACAGTTGCCACGACACGACCCGCCACGATGCCCGGTTCTGATATCAACAATAGGTATATTAATATAAGTTCCATTTGTTTCTCCATCACGATATATGATGAAGACTAAACCATTACACACCCATATGTAATGTTATATTTTCTTTGGGACTTTTACAATATGAAAATGCATGAAATGTATTGCAGGGATATCCTTGAGAGAGAGAACACATATATTGCAGATATAAGGAAGAAGATCAATTGTCAATTTATTAGAAACTATTAAAACCAGTCACATTAAAACCATTACAGATCTCACTACATTTCAATTTTGTGGACTTCAAGGCCGCATTTGACACTATTTGGAGGGATGCATTATGGAAGATGTTGAGATCTGTTGGGGTGTACCCCAAAATGACATCACTGATTGAGTCCATATACAAGAATGTCAAATATGCTGTTACCATCAATGGTCAGTTCAGAGTTTGGTTCAAAGTTGAAATAGGAGTGAGGCTGTCTGCTCTCACCTATCCTGTTCAACTTGTTTGTCATGTTTGTCATGGCTGACCTGAAGAGCCTACTTAATGAGTTCAAACTAAATACAGACCTCAGTTTGGACATCAGATATGCTGACAACATAACACTAATATCTACAATATTCGAGAAACAAATTTGAACAGCTTCGAACAGCCTGTAACAAATGGGGTATGAAAATCAATCTCTCCAAATGCAAAGTAATCACCTCATCAGACAAGCATATCATCCTGGAAAATGAAGAACTTGAGATTGTGAGAGAGTTCTGCTTCCTAGGCAGGGTAGAACATTTATGATCTTTCTTAGTTATATTCAAGTTTGAATGCTATACCATTCACTGTTTGGGGTATAAGTGACATTCATGTGATCTTAGTTAAGATGTTAATTAAATCCCAGAACAACGTTGGGGCGGATTGCTATATAAGAAATATATTACTAATTAATTAATTAATTGGTTAATTACTTACTTGATTAATTAAACTCCATCATTAATGTGTGGCTTAATAGACCAGTATACATATCATTACAAACATATTAACCAATAAATGAAACAATCATTAAACAACACAAATCCATCAAACCTATTGATTTCGCTTTTTTTGCCAAAAAATGTCGGCGTCGAGCTGGCAACAAAAGGCCAAGAACGGCCATAACGTTGATCTGGAAATAGCACTGGGGCAGACGAGGTGTCTGATTCCCCAGATACACCACCCACACAACCGCAAACAACCCATCTGGATACTCTCGTGAGAGAAATGCAACAGACAATTAATGCGAAACTAGAAGGCATCATGCAAAAACAAAATGACATAACTGACACATTACATAAGTTCATACTTAGCACCAACTCAAACATGGATCACCACGACAGACAATTAGCAAAACTGCACCAACTGGTAAATAGGGAAACATATGAATAAGCAGAACCCGACATGTTCGGTGCCGGAGCTAGACCCAAACACAGTCAGGCCCCCACATTCAAAACGTCACCTAATTTCGATGAACAAGGTGCCGTCAATTACGATAATCAAACATTTGATTTCGTGAGACCAAATGCCCAACCGTATCAAGCATCATATATCGGTGATACAAGCAATGGTGAGCAGTATCTCCCCACTAGCTGTACTGAGCGCAGAGTGCGACAGCCACGCACCCCTTACGAATACCGTCCTCGGGGTGGTAGGAGAGGTGATCATCAGGATCCCGGTATCATGTATACGGAGGTAGCCCACATAATGGGGCGGCCCATTTCACCTAATGCCATATGCTGGCGGAACAACCGGCCACCATGAAGGAGTTGGTCCGTCAATGTGTGATCTTCGGACAGCCGCCACGAGAGGCTCCTGAAGTAATCGCGCTTGACGCACACTGCCACCTAAAACAACTCCAGCAGAGGGAGATTGCCGCTCAGAACAGGGACGGGGCCCATTCCGTGTTTGGCACGGACCCTGCCCGGGCTTGGGAGGTCTTCCTGGAGTGGGGCGGTGGCAGTGGAACTCAGTTGCTGGCTGTGGTGTACAACCGAGTGTTTCCCGAAGAATGTCAGCGGCCTGTCCTGAAGGGTGTCACTTTTAGCCACCGTACTGTGGTTGTGAAAGCAACCTATGGGGCTCATCCTCGGCTGGCCAAAACATTCGATGGGAACTCTTGGGGCCGGTTATCAGCCATGATCTGCAGTGTCGACTGCTGCGCGATTTGGGAAAGTGGGCTCGACTACACGGAACCTCCCAATTCGCTATCCGCTCAGCGACGCCTGTTCCAACGGCATATTGTCCTGGCAAAGGAACTGGGGAAGCTGCTCATCCTGCACCTACGTCAAGGCGCCGGTCATCCCGTGTCGGCAGTTATGTGTGAGGCGCTGGCTCTCATTAACCAGAACACCCGCCGCCAGCAGAAGATCCACGTCCATTGCTATACTGGTGACGTGGGTTGGGAATTGCCCTAACAGTGTGTTTGAGGTCACACAAAAGACAACACGAGTGGCGGGCTTCGCGGATGTGGCTCGCCATATGCATCTCGCCCGTCTTGTATTGGAAACGGACTCCCCCATGCTGCCACGGGGACACACTAGTGGGTATCCTTATGTGGTAGTGGGCCACGCCACAAAATTTGCTGTGCACCGGAATCTCCCTGGCTGGGTTGTGCTGAGGATCGCCGCCCTTGACGCAAAGGCATTCTGTCAGATGGTGCAAGGGATGGGGATGAACCGGGTACAGTTATACCCACATGTACATTACATTTTAGCATTTTTTTTTTAAATATTAATACACCGACAGTTAAGTTGCCAGCGGCAATTATGTATTGCACCACTGTCTTGGAGAGTTATATCATCGCGGGTACTTGGGTTTGTCGTTACACTAACACTGGTTTAGTTAAGGATTATTGTTATATTGTTAGTTCACCACGGGTATGGGAATCTTTTAATGTAACAGTTGATTAAGGGTGATGGATATTTTATTAGAGTTATAGCTTTAAAAACATAAGGGGAGGAGAGTGTCGTAGCTAGATACCTAGCTACCCAGCTACACTCACAGCGGCACCACCCATCACACCGCCAGTCAACCGTGACCGGCTATATAAGACACCGCCTACCCAGCGAACGACGCTTGCTCCTGACCAGCACCGGTACGCATCACGCGCAAGACGCAACACAGAAACAACCACCGCCGTGCCGCATATGTACGTACGTGTTACTACACTACTATACACATACTATGCATTGGCAGTGTCCCGGCACGTGACACTTTTTCGGCGTTGTTGATCATTCCATTGATCGTTGTTGCTATTAAACTCCATTAGTCTGACACTGGAACATCACTTAGCCTCGCTGATTCATTGGGATAGTGAAACATGCGTCTGAGTGGTGACTGTTCCCTCAAATACGTAACGTATTAACCGTTTTCCCATGGGCGCCACAACGCGGTTAGCTCAACGGCGACGCGCACGTAATAATCAATGGCCACCCCTGCGTACAATGACTATGCTTGGTATCAAATTGCTTTGGTTTGCTTTTCTCAACATCGTTTATTATCTCTTTCGCAAGAGAGTTCGACAGGAAGGTATACTGGATCACTTGATTTTTGTTTTAAGGTGACCAGTAGGGCTTCCTGAACTTCCAAAAAAAACAACCAAAATCAACCCTGGGGAAATTTGTTTTTATCCCAATCCTTGTTTTTGGGTGTTTCGGTCCAATTTCGAAGTAACACTTTTTGTTTGCGTTTGTTAATCATATGTTTAATTGTTTCATTTATTGGTTAATATGTTTGTAATGATATGTATACTGGTCTATTAAGCCACACATTAATGATGGAGTTTAATTAATCAAGTAAGTAATTAACCAATTAATTAATTAATTAGTAATATATTTCTTATATAGCAATCCGCCCCAACGTTGTTCTGGGATTTAATTAACATCTTAACTAAGATCACATGAATGTCACTTATACCCCAAACAGTGAATGGTATAGCATTCAAACTTGAATATAACTAAGAAAGATCATAAATGTTCTACCTGTAATTTTCTAATATATCATTTGTTAAACATCATCATCAGCACTGTCATCATCGTCACTGTCGGGTAGCTGTGCAAGAATTGGGCCGTTTGCGCACTGTCCTTGACATTTGCAGTGGACGCTACAGGCCATATACATCTTTAAGCAGTTGCAACACACACACAATTTATTTTGGTGCTTGCAAGAGCAACGGATCTCTTGTAGATGTTCGGGTGCTGGTTTTTTGTCTGTGCTGACGGGCACTACAGAGTGTGCGTCACAGTGGAAGCCATATTGTTTCTTTGTGAATGGAATTAGCATGCTCAACTTATCGATGGAATTCTTTCAATGGCGACAAACTTTGATGAAATTATGTGAATGTATCGTCAGTCGTTGAGACTTACATTTCAGTTGCTTTTGGTGTAGAGCGAAACCATATACCGCTCCCCAGATGTTGCAATGTCGGCGCTCGATGCAGTGTTACTGCCGAATATGGTAACGGGTGTTCTCAGCTCTGTTGAAGATCCTGAATCTTTCATGTGTTTGACTTTGTCAATGCCATAGATAGCTGACGTTGTGTCACAGCCAGACATAGCGTGTGCACATGGCAAGCACTTACACATCTACTTTCCGAGAGTATGTTGACAAGTGCGGATACTGATTAGTCTTTGTTTGGTTTGCATGTAAATATCGGACTTCTCAGGCGCATGGTAAAGCAGGATTACAAGCAGATCTGTATCATCAACGGATACATACGTTCTCGTGGGATTCTGCAACTTCTAGGGTACACTTCGCAATTGTGGTATCCGCATATCCTTTCTCGCCAGCGTGACACACCTCGATACCTTCTTTCAGCAGGTAGGTAGAGAGGAGAAAGGATCTTGGAAAGTGGAAAGGATCTTGCCCAATTTACGTTGCTTCTGTTCGGGTTCATAGCTGTCGAACACTACGAATCAGGCCCTACCGTGTGCTGCCAAATGGAGAAATACATCACATAAGATGAACACACTTCATGAAAGGTACCTGTCTATGGCCAGGTTATCTGATGCAGAACGGCACATCCATCCACAAATGTGGCTTTGTCGTCAATTCCCTCATTGCAGACAACATGGAGATCGAGGGTATCGATGTACGAAACTAATTTAGACTTCACTGGCCTTCGCATTGTGCCGTTGTCGTGGAATAAAGCTGGGGCTACGGCTGCTAGCTCGTGTGAGAAGACACTGTGATCTGGTGGTCCAGAAGTATATGCCTTGGCCAATAGTCTCTGGTACAGCTCCGTCGACGACATGCGCACTTCTTTTCCATTTTTCAGCTTAATTGTTTTCCTCATATCTGCGAAGGTTTTCACTCGGTCTGACTTTCTGAGAACGATGTCTCCGTACTTCTGATCTGTGATTTTCTGGTGGATTTTCATTCCAATATCCATAGCTTGGTCTACATTGACTATATCATCAGCTATGGCCCCAATAGTAAGATTTTGCAGGTGCTCGTCATTGTCGGTGGAAAATGGGTTGTGACTTCGCAGAAAGGTCAGGAACTTGGCCAAATCAATGTTGTCCTGTTTGATGCGACAGTGAGTTTTATAATCGTAACCTCTCGAGTTCGTACGAGTTGGCATACATTCAGATGCAACAACCTGCTTTGTTGCCCGAGATGATTTAGTCACATTTTTAGGCAGTGTAAGTCTTTCCACATTTTGTATGGACATAATGACCACCTGCATTTTTTTATTATTCAGCCAACCCACCAATTCGTAGTTTTGACACCGCCTCCAATGAATATATCCCTTTTTTCTAAGTTTTAAACATTAAGCCACCGCCACCGCCACCTTCTTAATAAATGACACATTGCTCCATATCAGTGACCCGTTCCTGAAAAAGATGTATGACTATTTTATAGGCAATCTTCATAATATGACTATGTGTACTATTATTATGGGTAATATGTTCAACAACAGTTGCTAACGTTACTTTGTATAATTACTAAAACAGAGATTTCGAATTTAACATGCTATCTTACTAACTATGAATTTTCCACTAATAAATCAACCAAGATCTACCGTTAAGCCTTAGCTACAAAATTATGAACAATGTAATGTTTGGCTTTCCATACCACACATTTTCAAATCGCTCTAGCATATAAATGCATAATAATCCAGAACAATCAGTACAGGAATTTATTATAACTTTTCTAACAATCTGTAAGCAAGCAATTAATACAATAGCTGTTACTTATTTTGAAACATAGATCCACTGCCTAAACTATCTTGTGGGGGTTTATGAAAACGGTTTGTTCTGTTAAGTACTAAGGAGTTTGGTTAAATTACTATATATGTGATATTATCGCTTTTGTTTGGATTTTAAAACATTGGCTTTCGATACACAAATGTAAGATCTAATCTTGTTGCAAACACTTGATGTCTTATATTAGCGAGTTAATGGATACATAAAATACAAATCACCACAATTAAGTATCCTAACCGTTAACTTGCTGGCCAGAGGAAGTCAGTGCGCCAAAACTCATTTGCATTTATGTATGGACAGCCAATAAAAAGAAAATGTTACAAAAAAATGACTGTCGGGGTACGTATATAGTTCATGAAAAAAACCGCCGAAGTTCCCCAGGGTTGATTTTGATTGTTTTTCTTCCTGGAAGTTCAGGAAACACTACTGGTCATCGTAAAACAAAAATTTGCTTTTTAACCAAAATGTCCGGGTTTGGTAACAAGTGGACTACTTACGGAACCATAATATGCTGTTTTCGCAAAAAAAAATTGAAATCGTTCAGCAACGAATCGATAGTATGAATGAAAACCACTTATTTCATCAATGGCATGCAAGCAAAGTGTCAAATGAGTTGCTTTTAGTGAAACACAATACTCGTAAGACGATAATCACTTCACGCGCCAAACGGAAGCACTCGGTTTTTGTCTCATGGATATGGCAAGCCGTAGATGGCAATAAATTAGTTTAATGCGTAAACTTCACAGGGTCGTCGTTGCGTGTCGATAACTTTCATGGGATGATTAATGTAAATATATGCGTACATTATAAACTGCTAAAGCTACTTTGTAATTAATATTTCTGCAAATTGCAGCTATTGAATTACAAAGACGACATTTCATTTATGTAAAAGAAAGTATTTATTAGCCGATTAGAACAACGCTTCAAAATGGTTGGTTCCGTGCTGGCTACGATCATATCTAACCAACAAATCGCAGTCGGTAAATATGCCAGGTGGCGCTTCAAGCAAAACCAGCGTCGCTTGTGGCGTCTCTCAAGGATCGATGTTGGGGCCACTGTCATTCTCTGCGTATACAGCACGTATCGGTGGTTTCATAAGAATACACAACCTGGGCTTCCTTCTACGCGGTCGATACCCAGCTATACATCAAATTTGAGATGACCGAAACCAACAGAATGTTGTCTCTACGCCGAATTGAGCACTGCATCAACGATGTCCGCGTGTGGATGGTCAATATTCGACGAAAGGTGAATGAAAACAAAACAGTCGCACTTGTGTTAGCATCACGAAACAATCAAGCGAAAAACAACATCACCGTGATCAAAATTGGCGACTGCGACATAACGTAAGTCCCACTGTCAGAAATATCGGCGTTGTATTCGACTCGGAAATGTCGATGGTCAGTCATGTAAAGCACATGTGCTGCATAGCCTACTATCAAGTTCGAGGCTATATTTGGCGGAGATAGATCGTTGAAATTGGTGGTGTATCAAAGTTCATAAGCAAGTGGAATTACTGATTGATAAGTATTATTCTTGCCTTAATATCATTCATAAAGTAGCAGTAAACATATATTGAGTAGCAGTTGTGCTTAAAGTTAGTTAGATAAAGTATTTTAGGACACTTTAGTCTAGTGAGTGATAATAGGGTACGTTAGCTTACGGCTACGATAAGTTTGTAAACAAGATTTAACAAACCTCGTTATGTGGTAGAATATATAGGTGATAAAGTAACAACCATAAACTACCTACATAAGATAATATCTGTGTAAGTCAGTACCTGCTAGACATTTTGGTAAGGTAGCTTTGTTGTTAAAATTAAGCATTTGCGATAATCGGGCGAACTAAGTTTATGTAGCTAGTGTCTCTCTTATTCGCTAGGGCTCTGTATAACCTACATAAATAAGGCAGTCTAGCGTACGCAATCTTACGAAAAGTGTAACATTTGTGCACAGAAAACAGTCTTCTTAAAGACTACATAGACAGTGAATGGTGTAAACACAGTTGACAAAACTATTTTAAATAGCTAATTAGATTATTATTATTAAATAAATTCTGATATGGCGCCATGCCAGCGGCAAGTCAAGGCAAAGAGACACTTGGTGTGCGACGACTGCCACAGTTGGGTAGATTTTGCCTTATCCGGCTGTACGAAGTCATGGACAGAAACCAAGGAAGAGGGATTCACCTTTCAGTGCGTGGGGTGTTGGAAGGTGAAATGTCTGGAGAAAGAGGTAGCTAGGTTGGTAGATATTGTGAAGGGGATGGAGATGAGAATCAGCAAGGAGACAGACAGAATGGAGAGAGACGACAGGGATAAAGTTGGGAATACTGTGAAACTGAAGGAGCAGAGTAGTGGCAACAAGACCGAGGAAAGGAGACTGAGAGGAGGGAAGGTGATCGGAGGGGAAGAAAGTGGAGGATCGACGGCAGGAAATGTGACAGGTGTGAAGGTGGCAGGAGAGAAAGTGACCGTAGAGAAAGAGGTAGGAGGGAAAAAGAGACGGGAGAGGAGAGAAGGAAATGCAATGGGAGGAAAGATGACGGGAAGAAAGGAAGTGAGACTACATGTGACAGAAGAGAAGTCGGGAGGGACGATGACAGGAAGAAAGGTGACAAGAGAAACAGCGTCAGGAAAGAATGGAACGGACGAGATTGTGACGGGAGAGCAGAAGACAGGGGAACAAGATTACAACCAGACAGATGCAAACCGTAGAAAGAGCTACACTGAGGCAGTGATTGAGGGGGCAATGAGGAAAGAGAGGGTGTTTATGGGCGATTCGATTATGAGAAAGACAGATAAGACTCTAAGCGAGGGGGAGGACGTCGTTGTTTGTCTACCGGGGGCTAGGATAGAACATGTAACTGAAAGGGTAGAGAAAGTACTGGGGCATGGCAAGGGAGGGTCTATACTAGTACATGTAGGGACAAATAACGCAGAGAGGGAGGGAACAACTGGGATAGTTCAGAAGTACAGACAGTTAGTGAAGAAGTTAAAGAAGACAAGAGTAGAACAGATTATCCTCTCAGGAATTTTGCCAGTAATGGGAGGAAGGGGGCCGACATATAGAAACTGCAAGAGGATGGCGATCAACGCACTAGTTGAGCAGATGTGTAAAGAAGAAGGGGTGGGATTCGTAGATTTATGGGGATACTTTGTTGGGAGGGAAGATATGTACATGAGAGACATCATCTACATCTAAGTGGAAAGGGGGCAGCAATTTTCTCAGAGAACTTGCTGCAATCTGTTGACAGTGGGACAGGCTGCATCTATTTAAACTAGATTCGCAGGGGGGATTCACAGAGAAGCCTGAAACTGGAGGCATAGATAAAGACAGCAGAAATAAATCGGCAAAGAACAGCCTGGAAAACTGTTCTGAATCAGGATATAAATACATTTGTTTAAATGCAAGGAGCATAGTAAACAAAAGAAGTGAACTAAACATTATGGTAGAAGATATTGACCCTCACATAATAGGTATAACCGAATCGTGGGCCACCACTGATATATCAGATGCCGAATTGGGACTAACAGGATATGTAATGTTTAGGAAAGATAGAATAGGAAGAAAGGGAGGTGGAGTTATTTTATATATTAAAGAATCTATCCAGGCTTATGAAATAAAAATAGAAAGAGAAGCAGATTGCGAAGAAGCTGTTTGGTGTAACATAGTTACAGGAAACTCAACGTTAACAGTTGGTTTAGTTTATCGAAGTCCAAACATAAGCATAGAAGAGAATGAAAAAATACAAAACGCTATAAGGGAAGTAAGCAAACGGAACTGTATTATTATGGGGGACTTTAACCATGGGCATATACAATGGAAATCTCTACAGAGTATGGGGAGTGAGGACCACAAGTTTTTAGTTTTAGTACAAGATAGTTTCCTTTCTCAACATGTGCTAGAACCAACCAGGGGAGAGAATGTGTTAGACTTAGTTTTGTCCTCACAGAATGAATTAGTTGACAATGTCAAGATATGTGAGCCACTGGGGAGTAGTTATCACAACCAGATACATTTTACCATCAAAGTAAAATCAGAAAGGAATAGTAAAAAGCAGTATAGGAGAAATTTCCACAAAGGAAGGTATAAGGACATGAGGAAATATTTAGCAAAGATAGACTGGAATAACACACTGAAGAATAAGACAGCAACCGAATGCTGGAATATCTTAAATAGTGAAATTAAGTGCATAGTCGATAAATTTGTACCTTTCAAAAAACAAGGGAAACGGTCTAAAAAGAAACACTTATCGAAAGAAGCCATTAGAAAAATTAAGTATAAACAAATGATGTGGAAGTCATATAGATGTACTGGAAATGATGAAGACTACAACATTTATAAAGAAGCACTTATTCAAGCTACAGCTGAAATTAGAAATTCAAAGAGAAGCTATGAAACAAAATTAGCTAGTAATATAAAACATGACAGTAAGAGTTTTTATGCGTATATTCGAAGCAAACAGAAAGTTCAGGATAAGGTCGGTCCTCTAGAAGATAGTGCTGGAAATACAATATCAGAGGGATTCTTAATGGCAGAAGACCTGAATGAGTATTTTAGTTCAGTGTTTACCAGGGAAGATATTAGTTCACTGCCAGTACCAGAGGCTAAGTTCAAGGGGGCAGATTCAGACTATTTAGGACAGTTAGTTGTAACCTCGGAAATGGTAGCTAAGAAAATAAGGGCTATGAAGGATAGTAAATCACCTGGAGTGGACGGGATTCCTCCCAAACTACTACTGGAAATTGTAGAACAAATTAGCGCACCGCTTGCAACAGTTTTCAATTTGTCATTAGAAGAGGGAGTGGTTCCTTTAGAATGGAAAGAGGCAAACATTATACCGTTATTTAAAAAAGGTTCGAGAAACAAGTCAGAGAACTATAGACCAGTGAGTTTAACATCAGTGATTTGCAAATTATTAGAAAGACTAATTAAAGATCACATGGTGGATTTTCTTGTTAAACATAACTTGATAAACCCATCTCAACATGGGTTTTTAAAAGCGAGGTCATGCTTAACAAATATGTTATGTTTTTTGGAAGACATCACTAGGTGGGTAGATGAGGGATCACCAGTAGATATCATCTATTTAGATTTTCAAAAAGCTTTCGACAAAGTACCACATCAAAGATTACTCCTTAAGCTAAAGGCCCATGGCATAGGAAATGGTAGAATAAACTGGATAGAAAAATGGCTGAATGACAGAAGACAACGTGTAGTAGTTGATGGGGAGGTTTCAAACTGGAAATCGGTATTGAGTGGGGTACCACAGGGATCAGTACTAGGACCTATATTATTCTTAATATATATCAACGATTTGGACGATGATATAACAAGCAAGGTGTTAAAATTTGCGGATGATACAAAAGTGTTTAGAAGGATTAAAAGTGATGGAGACAGACAGCATTTACAAGATGATCTTGATAGGTTGATCAAATGGTCTGAAAAGTGGCAAATGCTGTTCAATTTTGGGAAATGTAAATGCCTCCACACAGGTCATGGGAATGAAGAGGTAAAATATAAAATGGGGGTACTGTTCTAAGTACTACTGTAAAAGAAAAGGACTTAGGGTTAACCATTAGTGCTGATATGAAGGTTTCAGAGCAGTGCGGAATTGCAGCGTCAAAGGGAAATCAAATCCTTGGATTAATTAGGCGAAATATAGCGTATAAGAAAAAAGAATTAATAGTACCGCTGTACAAAACAATAGTGAGGCCTCATTTAGAATATTGTATACAAGCATGGAGGCCATATCGCAAGAAGGACATAGATATGCTAGAAAGAGTACAGAGGAGAGCGACTAAAATGATACCAAATCTGAGGGATCTTAGTTACGAAATACGCCTAAAAGAATGTGGTTTAACAACACTAGAGACCAGGAGATTGAGAGGAGATCACATAGAAGTGTTTAAAATATTGAATGGTTATGAAAATATTGATAGAAACATTTTTTTCTCAGTTAAGAAAGATAGAAGGACCAGAGGACATGAAGCTACATTAGTAAAGGAGCAGTGTAGATTAGATATAAGAAAGTTCTCATTCTCACAAAGGACTGTAAATGAATGGAACAGATTATCTCCTGATTGTGTTTGTGCTAGTAGCGTGAATATGTTTAAAAATAAAATCGACACACTCCTTAAAAAGGCGGGATACATGTAGATAAAAAGTATTGGACTCTCGATAAGCCAAAAGGCTTCCTTGTCCAACTGTCATCCAGAGTAATTTTCTGGATGGCAATCTTGTTAAATCTTGTTAAATCTATCATCTGAGGAACATTGCGTCGATCCGATCGTGCCTAACACAGAAAGCCGCAGTCCGTCGTATGTATTATCTTGTTATATCGAGAATTGACTATGAGACTGCCTAATCAACACTCAGTGCAGAATGCTGCTGTTCGGCTGGTGGTCCGCTGCCACAGATGTGACCATATCACACCGGTACACAAGAAACCGCACTGGCTTCCCGTTACTCAACGCATTCATCACGCAATTCTGCTACTGACGTTTCGTGCTCAACACGGACTGGCACCAGCTTACAACACCGATCTACTCTATGAACAAAGAGCTACTCGAATGTTGCGTTCAACTTCAAACAATAGAGACCATTAGCTAACGCAATTAAGCGCCACGACCTTCCGACAAGTGTGAACGCGACCTCAAATTTAAAGTAATCCACAGATCTCGCGTCGACATCTAATGAAACACTATTACCTAAGCAGGCAGTGAGCGGTTTTACGTTTTTGGAATCATTCCGGCTCGTACGATTAGGCTAAGCAAACAGAACATTGTGTTTCGAGTCCTATTATGCAATAACATAGCCTAATCATGATGTTTGTATACCACAGCGTGGGGTACCGTAATAGGCAATATTTTCTTTAACTGGTCTAAGGTATTAGGGGACACCCATAAAGTATATCAAGCTTAGGCGTGGCGGGTGTATGTTACGAAACGTTACGTGGGATGCGAGGGGTGTCGGGATAATTGTCACGTTACCATTTGTGAAATGGTTATAAACATTGTTCGTTGTTTAATTAAATATGAACGGCGGGAACAGATTACAAAAAAACGCCACAACTGACACTGATAGACAGCTGGTCAGCGCAGTTTGCTCAATAACGATTTTTTCATTACAAGTTTTCAATCAACTCTCTGCATCTAAGTCCAGTCGGCCATAAATTTACATTTTATATAAATCGCCAAATGCAATGCATAGATTTCTGTTTAAAGATATTAATTTTCGTACTTGCACAAAAACGTGATATGCCAACATTGCAACATAGCCAAAGTAGACATAATGCAACATACGATTCTACTACGTTTACAAAATAAATAAGTTTAGGTTAATATACACAGTAGGCCCATATAACTAGCTGTGTGGGCTTAATAAACATTAGATAGACATGTGTTACAATATGGTATGTAGGTGCGCTTAGCCATGCAGAAGCCTAAGCTACGTATTTGGAGTCCAATAAACAAACGTGTATTGCACTGTTATTGTGCCTCTCTGCATCGCTACAGATGAAAACAAGCAAGTCGTATGTCTTTTTAAAAGTCGTCAAACATGCATACATGCAATTTATATCTCAACTTTCTTTATAAGCACGCGTTCCTAAAAAGGTGTAGCTATTACTCTGTATAGTTGCATTTGAATTACCATAACTATTTCTGTACGAATTAAGTCGGCGTTTGCACTTATGCGAAATATCCATGTTTGGCGTTTATACGCGAAGTCGAACTGCAGTTGCCGCGTAAACCTCTGATTGGATCGAAAAAGCTGTGACGTAGAACTCAATTAACTTTGCGGTCGGCGTATGTTTTAGCGTCAGGTTTGTGCTTATTGTGTTAGCTAATGGTGTGTAATGACTTGTATGTGCCACCATCTCGCGGCCGATATGGCGACAGAACTTTCTCGGTATCTGCTCCACGACTGTGGAATTCACTTCCAAGCGAGATGAAGACAACCTGTGGCCTTGTGACTTTCAAAAGACTTTTGAAAACCCATCTTTTCCGGGTTGCTTACGCAACATAGGCGCCACCAGGTAGCTTAGTTAGTTTAGTTTTTTTTAAATAAATTATATATTATCTTGTAAATGTTTTAAAACTAATTGTACACAATCTTTACTGATTTATTATCAATATACCTTCAATTTTAACGATCATCTTTAGCTCAAACTTATTTTTAAAATTTGTGTATATATAGTCATTTATTTTAAGTAATTTAATATTATTAATTTTATGTAACTTATTAATGTTCTGCATATATATATATATATATATACACACATACATACATATATATATATATATATACTTTTATAGCGCTATAAATCTAGATAAATCCATTCGGAGGCGCTTAGAATACATAATTATATATATATATATATACACACATATATATATATATATTTACATAATTATATATATATATCTATCTATCTATATATATATATATATATATATACATATATATATATATATACATATATGTATATATATATATATATATATATATAATTATGTATTCTAAGCGCCTCCGAATGGATTTATCTAGATTTATAGCGCTATAAAAAGTATATATATATATATGTGTGTGTGTGTGTGTGTGTGTATGCAGAACTTTAATAAGTTACACAAAATTAATAATATTAAATTATATATATATATATATATATGTATATATACATAATTATGTATTCTAAGCGCCTCCGAATGGATTTATCTAGATTCATGGCGCTATATAAGGGTTCTTCTTATCTTACCTTATTATTAACAATCTGATGGTCATACGCACTACAATGCCCGCAATTATTTTGCTGTGCATACCTGACGCAGTGCCTGCGATTTATTTATTTATTCATTTATATATATTACACGTGATGTTAATGAAAGATATATGTAATTAATGAAAAAGCAGTGCTATTAAATACCTTAACGATTTACAAATTAAATATATGAGCTGCTAATGTAATTTCCAGGTATAAGTATTTTAATGAAGAAAATGTCGGATATAAAATTGTAGTGATATACAGAATGCATTTAAAATAAAAGTTCATGTTTGCAAGTGAAAGGTTAGCGGGCAAATGGAAATTAGCTTAAAAAACCACAAAGATGCTTAATAAAATAAAACTATTTGCAAATTAATTTTAGTCTTTATAAAGTTGATTTATTGTTTTAATTATTCTAGCTTACATGCCAGTAGTGGCTTGCCACACGCACCTGCCATACCTGTTGAAATAAATACACACAACATATGTTTCAGTGCTTAAACATATAATGTTATGTAAATTAATATGACACGTTTTTTTATTATTCTAACTTTTATGACAATACTGGCTTGCCATAGTTCTTATATATGTCCTAACTAAAATACTTGCCAAATATGTTGCAGTGAAGCTGTGATGTTAGTTAAAACTAATGCGTTTCCTATTTTATAATAAAACGCATTCTATATATTATTCAATTTTTTTGACAACATAGGCTTGATATACATCTTCCATATAAGGCAATTACATTTCACGTTGGCAGTCCGAGAACTCGCACCAGCAGACGATGAAAACAATTTACAGCAAATTACAAAGGTGATTTTTTAATCTGGGAATTTATGTTATACGCGCTTTCCATCTTGTGTTATACATCTAAACATGTTTCCATAAACCTGAAATGCAGCATTTTCATGGAATATTTAATCTTGTTCGATTTTGCCGGTAGGCGCTCTGACGCTTGGTCTCGCAAAACACGCTTGTATTCAAATGGGTTAGTGGCCTACCTAGCAGCGAGACTTTCCAAGATAAACCTACTCAAGCCACTTCGTGACGTGTATTACACTAGGATAAGTGATGTATCTGTCTCTCCCATTGGGGTGGCAACAAATGCTTAATAGGCGCATGTGCATGCAACGCTGAACAACGATCTCATTTGTGCGTCGTGCTGTGTAGCTTCCGCACACTGTCTGATTACTTGGGTTGTTGTTGAGCCAGCAGTATGTCGTGAGTACATGAATTTGTTTTTAGTGGGTAGAACGGCGCCTTCTTTTCTTGTGTAATTCGATTGGACACCAGTTTTCGAATTCACGCACGTCATTATACAAATTTATATGACCGAACCTATTCCGAATTGAGTCAATTTGACGGTTCCCCTTTTGAAGGTTTTAATTGCGGTAGCAAGAAAAACGTGTTTATCACCTTTCCTTTAGATTCGGTGTACGCACAAGATCCTGGCCAACTGAAAACATTCTTCTGTTCCGTTTTGTTGTTGTTGAGGATATAGCGACCGCCGAATTAGTATTCAGAATTACACATAATACAGCTCCTGTGTTTTCATTTATTTTATCAGTATCAGAGTTTCGTTCATTTAATCAATTTAATTTAGCAATATCATGATTACACAGAACTGTTACTCATTCCACACACACACACACACACACACACACACACACACACACACACACACACACACACACACACACACACACACACACACACACACACACACACACACACACACACACACACACACACACACACACACACACACACACACACACACACACACACACACACACACACACACACACACACACACACACACACACACACACACACACACACACACACACACACACACACACACACACACACACACACACACACACACACACACACACACACACACACATATCAGCTAAGTATTCAACACAAATTCTAGACTGTCAGTGGCGTTTGAGGTTTGCTTCCACCTTATCTCTCACCCCCGTTTCTAGCAAGAACGTCATTCAATGTCAATGACAATGGCATCAGTATTATTTAGCTTGTTGATTATGTCGTCATTTTGTTCATTAATACATGACACATGTCTTATAAGCTACTTATCATCTTGTCGTTATTGAAACTATAAGGGAGACCGGGGCACAGTGGATCACGGGGAACGGTAAATCAGTGGCTATAGATATAAACTGACACATGAGAATCCAAATGTGCTGCCATCATTTTATGCGTCTGCACAATCCACATCGAAATTAATGCTTCTTTTCGGGACAGATCTCGCTGGTGGAGAATATCAACGTAAGGTATATTTTTTACTATCAAATATAACATATCCTGACTCTATTGTTTTATGATTTAGTGTGCACAATCCATTAATTGGAAACCAAGCACATGTTAGTAATTAGAGGGGTGTATCATGAAGTTAACGAACATGTGCAGACGACAATTTGTAGAAAAAGGCAAGTATGTGTATTGAGTGCATTCGTGGTACAGTGACTCGGGGGTACAGTGGCTCAATACGCGAGACATGATAATTATGTTACCTTTGTAATAGTTCAATCTTTTGAATTGTAAACATAATCCTACAGCATTAAATTTAGTTGTAATATGCATACTTATGCCTAAAACTCTTGAATTAAGTTATTTGTGTTTCGAAGTTTGCCTACAGCCATTAAGCACAGGCTATTATTTCAATGTAAGCATAATAATTATAAACTAGGGGCCGGTTTCGTGAAGGGTACTTAAAGTTACGCAACTACTTAGCGTCACGTGTTTGCATCAACTCCTATGCTCGCTTATATTAAACAAATCACATCATTTACTAACACAGTCATCTTAGCGTTAAGAACGCTCTTAGCCGCTTCATCAAACCGGCCCCAGAGCATTATGTTTAATAAGCATATTTAATGTACAAGTTAGCGAATTAGTTTATTTCGGTTATATTAATACAATATTCGTGAATAATTTATTAGAATGGATTGTTTGATTCACTGTGTCCCAGTGATCCACTCTGCCTCCGGTACCGGGGCACAGTGAATGTTTTTATTTTCAAACCCCCTTCATCCCCCAAATTATGGGAGCAAGTAGGGTATGAAGAAACACATTTTACAGAGAATACGTTCATCTATCATTTGCACCATACAAATTGACCGTGATGTCATTAATCTAGGAGAGATGCGACAAAAGAAAATTTCCGATCCGTTGTGTCACAGTCTCCCATACCTAAAACCTTAATTCTGGCTAATTTCTGCGCTTGATTATACACATATAAATACACTCTTATGGTTTGTTGCTGTTTTCCTAAAGCTGAGCTGCAGTGATTGCAATGATTCCGCTCCATCTAATAAGCCTTGGAGTCACAATGTAGCTACTGGAATCGATCCTCGTTAAAAACAGTTAATTAAATTATTCTTTATTAGCTCATATTCTATACAATTGTGACTCCTTTCCCTGCGGCTGCATTTAGTCTTACCCGTAGCAACAAAATTAAAACTAATTGTATTTACTGTACGTTATTAATTCTATATCTTCAAGTCTAAACTTGCTTACAGTATTTATACCAAATATAGTGTTTCTTTATGCTCACCATGTGTTTCTTATATATACCAGTATTTTTTCAAGACAATTGTTACACTCTTGAAGATGAAACTTACCATACCTAAAATCGGTCTGGATTATTCATTCAAAGTAGTATGCGAATCAGCTTTGCAAAAAACCCAGCTTGACATGTCCTGTCTCGGTCTATGCGCGCAAAAAACATAGTTGAAAAAACAGGTTGTAATTTATGTTTTTAATTAACTGTCATTCTCCTTCTGACATGTCATGTGTCAACGAATTCTGGTCCAAAATAGTTCATAATATATGCTGCGCGACTGCCAACCTTAGATGTGTTCGTCACAAATCTTCTGCTCTTTCAGATTTAATATTATCAAAATATATAAATATTTTAGTAATAACCAGGACATAGATATGAACAATTTATACTGTATTCTGTCTTGCGTTTCTCTACACTACCATCCACGTCAGTCATGTAGAGGTGATGGAGTGGCATCTCTGGTTTCCGAAACATTTAAAGTAGAAATCTTTCAATCAACTGGATACCACAGCTTTGAAGCATTATGTGTTCTTATACAATTTCATCTGCGTCTGCTAATTTTGTATCCTGGAAACACAAGTGCATGTTTGACGAATTTCAAGATTTACGTTACAGTTACATGAACAATTGTGTATGCTAGGCGATTTCAATATCCATGTTGATTTACCTATCCTTAACACTAGGTTATTCATGAATGTGTTTTAGACATTTGCAATAACAGTACAGCTCCATCTGCTAGTGATGCATATATAATTCCAACTATAGTTGGAATTATATATAAACCTCCAGATACAAATATAGACACTTTTAATAGTTTTTTGAAAACCTAATGCTAAAACTAACAGCAGAAAAGAAACAATGCATAATCATGGGAGACTTTACTATTAATCTAATTAATGTCAAATCTGCACACAATGTGACATTTGTCAACAATATAATATCTTGTGGATTTTATCCAACAGTTAGTAATCCTACTAGAACAACCAACAACACAGGTCCATTAATTGATAATATCATAACCAATATAACATAATACTATCAGGTATTACATGCAGTGATATTTCAAATCATTTTCCAGTCTTCAAATGTTATGCACTTAAATCAAAAATACGAAATTTGTTATATAAATTCATAAACCGTCATATGACTACACACATAAAACATGAATTAACAAATGAAAAATGGGAAAATGCATGTAATGACCCAAATCCAAACAATGCTTACAATACATTTTTCCATAAGTGAAAGTCACTCATAGACGCTGGTCTTCCAACCAAAAGAATAAAAATACAAAATCATGATGGAAATGAATAGCTTACAAATGGCATAGTAATATCATATAAACATAAGAATTTACTATACAAACAATACAAACTAAATCCAACACCTGCTCATGAACATATTTATAAATCTTATACCAAAAAATTAACTCATGGGCAGCAAGAATTAACAATATCTTCCATAAATTAATTCATATTATTAAATTATCTAAACAATATGCACTATAACAAACTATTTCAAGAATACAAATATAACATAAAAACGTGGAAACCAATCAGTGAAGTACTAAAACACCAAGAAACCTATGACATCAATACAAAATTAATTAACGAAGACGGTTCGACATGTTTAGATAAACAAGACATTTCAAATGAATTTAACAAATATTTTATTAATGTTGGTCCTACGCTTGTCAAGAAACTTCCAGTAGTAAATGATAACCCAACTAAGCTTATTATACAAAATGACTCAATTTTTTCTGTACTCCAACAATTTCAACTGAACTAATTTCATTGATGCACATAAAAAAACGAAACTCATCGAATGTGTTAGATAATATTGACGTATACGTCATTAAACAAATAATAACACTGATAGCAAACCCATTTGCTCACAGTTTTAGCACTTGATTTGAATCAGGTATAGTGCCGGATAAACTCAAAATTGCAAAGTTTATACCTATATTTAAAAAGGAAAATCCAAAACAATTTAGTAACGACAGATCAACATCAATATTAACTTATTTTTCTAAATTTCTTAAACGTCTAATATATAAGCGAGTTAATAATTTCCTTACTCAATTCAAAATTATTACTGAAAATCAGTACGGATTCAGAAAGAGATATGGAACTTATATGGCTCTAATTAATCTAATAAATAATATATCAACGAACATTTAATGTGGTCACTACATATTAACCCAATTGTGTCTAAAGTTTCACCCGTCGTAGGTATGCTTTATAAATTAATGCAATTTTTACCTGATTATATATTTAAAACGCTATATTGCACATTAAGTCTCCCCATCTAGAGTACTGTGCCCTAATTTGTGCAAATACTTGTACATCAAGAATAAATAAACTTAATATTTTACAAAAGAAAGCAGTCAGAATAATTACCAAGTCTCATTACCTTGCCCGCACTGATAACTTATTCAAGAAAACCAACTTACTAAAACTAAATGACATCTACAAATATCAGCTGGGTGGGTCTATTTACCAATTTAATAACCATATGTTTCCAACCAGTATGTTAATCCTTTTTAATAAAAATATTGACATACATAGACATAACACCTGGACGCACACAGACAATGTTATGCCTCTGGTTAGAACTAACATGAATTAATTTATGCAAATCAACAAGTTGCATAATAGATTTTATGCAATTGACAGAGCAAGTCTTCCGCAGGCGCTGGCTTGTTTGCTGGAGTCAATAAGAGCTCCTGGATTATCTCACCAGATCAGATTATTCCGTAAGATAATCCACCAATCACAGCACTGGATTAGTCCAGATGTCTTATCACTCCGGTCAAACAGTTACCCAATGATAGACGTGTTTTACATTCACTGATAATTTGAAATTTTGTTCTTCTTAGTAAAAGTTATTATTTATCCTATTTCTATTCAGTACTAAATTGACGCTACCTTTTCTGCGTAACCCGGACCGGAGGAAGACCGTCACGATCGGCATTTCAGCTGAGTATCGTTCCTTTTATTTCTCATTTCTTTGTCAGTCTGTGCTGGTGCATACATCGGTCGACCGTTAGGTTAACATTTGTCAAGTTTGTTACGATCAGATCATCAGTTATCCCGCATCGGCCTTTAATAATGTCGTCGGCAAATCCTGATCTTAACATTGTAATCCTGGGCATAGTCACGCCTACTGGTTAAGCGAATGTGTTGAATCCGCGGGATTGTTGAAAGATTTCGTTAAACTAGGTCACAAATGTAACATTTCGTTTATGGGTCGCCGTGGTGCTCGCGTGGGTACTTTCCGCAAAACTGCGGTACTAGCACGTTTAGCGGCTAACCCTCCCGATGTGATCATAACAATTCTAGGAGGTAACGATCTCGATTCAAAATTGTCCACTTCCCCTCAAGCAGTCGGGTCAAGTGTTCGCGTACTCGCCAGCGAATTTTTGGCCATGGGAGTTCGCCAAGTGTGTCTCTGCCAAATCGAGCGCCGAAATAACTGGCGCCATTTTGATTTCCCAACGGGAGCGGATCGGGTGCTTTCGGCAAATTCCGTACTGCAGGCCGAATGTGGTGACTGCCGTGGGTTGTTCTACTGGAGGCACAACTCCCTCTGCAATAGCCCGGCCCAAGTGTTCCGCACGGACGGCGTTCTTTTGTCAGAAATAGGCAATTACCGGCTTTTTCGTAGTATACGCGCCGCTATTCTCAAAGCTGTCAGTTTGATCGATCATCCGGTAACCGACGCTTAACTGCAACCATGTCATGTCGTACATCTCACGTTGTCGGAACGTTAATTAATCTGTGGGCTGCTGATGTTTTATTGACATGAGTAACTATAGGATCCTCGCACTTATATATGAGTAATTCTGGGCAGTGTTCCAAACGATTAATATTTTTTTTGACCATAACCACTAATGTGCGTATTAGGAAAGTAATTTTTGAGGGCCGTGTTCTCAATAAATAATAGCTTGATAGCCAATGCACATATATAGATAAGAGTACAGGAAGTACTCTTATCTATGGATATATACGTATACATATAATATATATATATGTATATATATATATATATATACATATATATACATATATATATTAGCGTCAATAACATATTAATTGTTGGGACCACCGCCCACAGGAAGTACTCTTATCTATGGATATATACGTATACATATAATATATATATGTATATATATATATATATATATACATATATATATATATTATATGTATACGTATATATCCATAGATAAGAGTACTTCCTGTGGGCGGTGGTCCCAACAATTAATATGTTATTGACGCTAGCCAATGGTCTATGAATATATGTGCATACTAGTAAAGTAATTCTTGCGGGCGGTGTCCCAACAAATAATATATTGATAGCCAATGCACATATAAGTATATATCCATAGATAGGAGTAATTTTTGAGGGCAGTGTTTCCCGACAAAGAATATTTTATTGGTGTTAGCCAATGGTCTATGCATATGTGCGTACTAGTAAAGTAATTCTTGAGGGCGGTGTCCCAACAAATAATATTTGATTGGCGGTAGCCAAAGGTCTATGCATATGTGCGTACTAGTAAAGTAATTATTGAAGGCGGTGTTCCCAACAAATACTATTTGATTGGCGGTAGCCAAAGGTCTATGCATATGTGCATACTACTAACGTAATTCTCGAGAGCGGTGTTCCCAACAAATAATATTTGATTGGCGGTAGCCAACGGTCTATGCATATGTGCGTACTACTAAAGTAATTCTTGAGGGCGGTGTTCTCAACAAATAATATCTTAATAGCCAATACACACTATATGAGTATATTGTATGTCATGTGTATGTTTAATATATATACATATAGGAGTAATTATCAAGGGCACCTAAGATATTCTGGTGATCATGTTTATGTAACATTTCATTGTCTTGGAACTAGCAGTCTTCATAAAAAAGGGAGATAAATTTGTTAATTTCACTCAATACTGCTTTGTCAAAATTTGCGTGTTACAGGATGCCTCCCACTAAGAGAAGCAGCCGTGGCCGACCACGACAATCAAGTCAAGTGCCACGACAGCTACGGTCGCGGTCAGTGGCACAGCGTGACAGCAGTCCGACCTCCCAGGCCCCACCGCATGCGTCAATGGGCCCGCCCCCAGCCGAGTGCAGCATCAGTCAGCACTTCGACGACGAACCAGCCCAGCAGCAGGTCGTGAGTGACGCTACTGGTTCGGTGAGAGGTGGGTCTGGTGCGATGGAGATGCGGATGAGGCAAGTGGAGCGTCGTCTTGATGCTTCCGATCGCCTGTTGCAGGAAGTGCATGCGATGGTGCGTGGAATGCATCAGGACAGACTGCCTGCTGTCACGCTGCCTGCTCCTCCGAACCTGCCTGTACTGCCCCCAACAGTCGGTGACACTTTGCCCCCCCCCCCCATGGCGGAGGTTAATGTATGCAGCCAGCCACAGGGTACTGGTGGTGTCCCTGCTATTGGCCCATCAGATCCATGGCCATCACCTGCAGTCCTAACGGGTAATTCAGTCCACTCGCTACCTTGGGCGGCACAAGATTTGGTGGCAGCTGCATCATGTCTGACTCGCCATTCCTGGGTCCCAGATAACATTAAATCAAAAATTTGGTCTGGGGAATACGTAAACATGGCATCCCTCTTGCATGACTCTTCTCCCCAATCCTATGACGTGTCAGCAAGGCCAGGTGAGGACAGTGAATCACCCATGTTCTGTCTTGCTCCAAGACAGAAGAATGTAGTTCTGTCCTTTGAGCAGTGGTTGAATGCATTTGAGATACCAGTCTGTTCTCCTCCTCCAGCCGTTCAACCTCCCCGATGCCAACGCCCTTCTGATGTACATTGAGACTATCAGAAAAATGTATGAACGGGGATCGGACTGGCCATACTGGTCATACGACGAAGCTTTCAGGTCGTTGCGACAGGCGAACAACTGGGCATGGGATTCAGTGTGCATGAGGCTGTGGATGGATGCATCAATGGTGGCCCCAGTTGCTGCCCCTAGCGGACACCAGGTAGTAGCTGCGAGTGACACCCCCTTTCACAGCAAGGGTAAGGCCAGTTGGGGGACAACTAGGTGGCCCTCCAATAGGCGCTGCTTTGCATTCAACCGTGGAGAGGTGTATAATGCAGACACCTGTCGCTACATGAACAAGTGAAAACGGTGTGGTGCCCACGCATATGTCAGGTGCAACAGACCGCGCCCGAACAACCCTGTCAGTACGTCCGCCTCTGCTGCTAAGTCGTCACCCGCCGGTCCACGCCCCACTTGGTACAGAAAGTAACATGCCTACTCCAGTTTCCTTCACCACACTTAGCAAGTACTTGATAGGATATGAACGCAGTATTGTTGCTTATCTGATCAATGGTTTTAAGCAGGGTTTTAGACTTGGATGTTATGGCTAACCAAAACAGGAAAATAAGGCTGTTATAAATCTGAAGTCGGCTGATTAATTTCCTAATATTATAGACCGAAAGTTAAGGAAAGAATTGGAGTTAGCCAGGTTTCTCGGTCCATTTGATGTGCCACCCCCAATTCATAACTTTAAAGTTAGTCCCTAGGGAGTATTAGCTAAGAAGGCCCATGGGGAATTTCGGACAATACACCATTTATCTTACCCGGGAGGTTCTTCTGTGAATGATTTCATTCCCAAGGAAGTCTCTTCCGTACAATATGCAACTATACAGGATGCTATCGGCTTTATCAAACAATCTAGTCACTAGGTCTTTATAGCTAAGGTCGATATAGAATCAGCTTTTAGGATTATCCCAATTTCACCTCTGGACAGACCATTATTGGGCTTTCAATGGAAGGGTAAATTCTTCATGGATGCGGTTCTTCCCATGGGATGTTCCAGTTCCTCTGCTATATTTGAGTCTTTCAGTACGGCTTTGGAGTGGGTGGCAACGACTAAACTAGGGATAACAGCTATGGTTCATGTGGTCGACGATTTTCTGGTGGTGACTAATTCCGAAGCTAAGTGTTTACATGACTTGCAAGTTTTCATTAACCTCTGTTCAGAACTCGGGGTTCCTCTGGCTCCTGTTAAAACAATAGCCCCATGTCGAGTAATTACATTCCAAAGCATTACGTTAGATGCTGAACGTAAAGAAGCTAGGCTACCAGAGGATAAGTTGATCAAGGGTTGTTAGGTGAATTTCAAAGGAAGCAGAAGGTGACTCTGAAGGAATTGCAGTCCCTTTTATGAGTTTTAAACTTGTTCTGCACTGTAGTACCCGGAAGAGTGTTTCTAGGAAGGTTATTATATTTGAGCATTGGGGCCTCAACCAGTTTAACGGTAGGTCTTTCTTCATAGATGATGATTTCCTGACGGGAGATCACTTGCAATTGTATACTGATGCGTCCGGCGGCATAGGATTTGGAGCGCTGTATGATACCGAGTGGTTCTATGGGCAGTGGCCACTACAGTGGCACTCCCATAACATCGCTGTCCTTGAACTATACCCTATAATGGCAGCGGTGGAGGTATGGGGTAACAGATGGGAAAACAGAAGCGTCTGTTTTTACACAGACAATGAGGCTCTTATTTCAATCATTAACAAGCAAACATCTCGCACGCCCACCGTTATGTCATTGCTACGTCCCTTGGTTTTGGCATGTTTCCTTTTTAATATTAACTTTACTGCACGGCATATACCAGGTAGATTCAACACATTAGCTGACAAACTATCGCGTTCACAGATACAGGAATTCCGAGCACTGGCTCCATGGGCAGATGCCAAGCCGAGGGAAAACCCTTACCGTGTCTCAACAGTCGGCTTGTGGAATCTCTAACTCTTCTGCTCCAGGCGTCTATAGCGCTGTCTACAAGAGCTCATTATGAGCGGGTATGGAGTTAGTTAGTGTTTTTCTTCCAGTCACTGGGCATGGATCCTCATATGCCAATCTCAGTGGCAACGATTCTGCTCTTTGTCGCACACTTGCATGCAAGGGGATCTGCTCCTGCGAGTATAGTCTCCTTTATATCAGCAGTGGCGTATTTCCACAAGATTAATGGATATCAGGATCCGTCAGCTAATTTTATCGTAGGTAAGCTACTGGCGGGAGCTAGGAATCTCGGATCTGTTCCCGATGTCCGCCTGCCCGTCACACTACCCATCCCAACCCGCTTAGTCCAGGCTCTGCCAATGGTATTTTCTTCCCAATATCGGTGCGTCATGGTGCGAGCCATGATGGTCCTTGCGTTTAGATTAGGAGAGATGGTGCCTAGATCAAGGAACACAGCAAACAGTTGCTTGCAGTTGGGATATGCTGAATGGTGACCTAATTAATGTGTCTTTCCAAAGTTTTAAGCACAGTGCTCGACACGGCCCACAATCACTGCAAGTGAGAGGCGAATGTTTACAGGGATCACTTAGCTACCCAGCAGCTTTTCTAAGAGACACAGGTCCGTGGTCCAGCCCATGGTACTCTGTTTGCATACCCAAATGGACAGGCTATGCTGTAGTATGAGTTTGATGTGTCCATAAAACAACTCCTCAGCTTTTGTGGGTACCAGTCTAGTTCCTTTAAAGGTCACAGCTTTCGCATTGGTGCAGCTAGAGCGGCGGCCTTGCGAGGGGAGTCTGATGCACTAATCAGTGTGGCGGGCAGGTGGACGTCGGATGCATTCCGGAGATACATCCGAATTGCTTAAGCTGTTTAGGCCAATTGGTTGACAATTTGTTTAACGAGGTGGAGTGGTCACAGTGTTTTGGTGACCTTGTGGCGAATTACCCCCACCTTGCTAAGTAGAAGTTGTGTTTTTGGTTGAGAATGTATGTATTCTTGACATCTTATGTTTATACATGTAGTGGTTTTTAGTCCATTACAAGGTAGGGAAGAATCATGTATATATTGTTATTGTCAAGATTGTAGGAATGTGGAATCTGAGAAACCGGAAGGCTGACACTGTACAAGGGTTCAGTGTCGTATCAGGTTTGGATTTTAGAGCTCACATTCCTATGAATGTCATTCCCAAACTGGCTGCACGATAAGCGGTCCAACTTCAATAAATAAACGTCATTCAGTTGGCCAATTTCGATTCTCTGCTACATTGGACTTGTGTTGTTGCATAAATAAATTTATGCAAATCAAGTTGCATAATATATGTTATGCAATTGACAGAGCAAGTCTTCCGCAGGCGCTGGCCTATGTGCTTGAGTCAATAACAGCTCCTGGATTATCTCACCAGATCAGATTACTCCGTAAGATAATCCACCAATCACAGCACTGGATTAGTCCAGATGTCTTATCACTCCGGTCAAGCAGTTACTCAGTGGTAGACGTGTTTTACATTCACTGATAATTTGAAATCCGTCTTCCTCCCCACCTTTCTTCCTTTCATTGAATGTGTAAGTAATAAATACTATGGTACATCGTTGGTAGAAAAGGAAGTTGGTAAATGTCAAAAAGCCCACATTTCTTTGTAATATAGATGAACATGGGGGTTTATCCTCTATTAGATTGTGTTCATGGGGTTTTGATGCGTTGACAGGCTTCCTCCTTTTTTTTCGATAATTGGAATTAGGTTTATATAGGTTAGGCGAATTACCCCCACCTTGCTAAGTAGAAGTTGTGTTTTTGGTGGGGAATGTATGTATTCTTGACATCTTATGTTTATACATGTAGTGGTTTTTAGTCCATTACAAGGTAGATACGAGTCATGTATATATATTGTTATTGTCAAGATTGTAGGAATGTGAAATCTGAGAAACCGGAAGGCTGACACTGTACAAGGGTTCAGTGTCGTATCAGGTTTGGATTTTAGAGCTCACATTCCTATTAATGTCGTTCCCAAACTGGCTGCACGATAGGCGGTCCAACTTCAATAAATAAACGTCATTCATTTGGCCAATTTCGATTCTCTGGACTTGGACATTGGACTTGTGTTGTTTATTGCATAAATCAATTATCTGTTAAATACATGGGTTAAAAATTATGGAATTCTCTGATAACTTAAATTAAACAGTCAGTGGCAGTATAACGAATCAAAAAGACATTTAAACATTTGATATTGTCCCTATATCAAAAAACTTAACTAATTCCAGTAATATCAAGTTGTATCTTAATTAAGTCTATTAATAAAACAAATTCTTGAATTGTTTGTCTATATTAAATATTAACCTGGTTTTAAGCAAACCTAGTTAAGTAGATGAAAGTTAATGTTCACAAGTTATATTGGTAAGTATCTACTAGTTAAGTAATTATAATCTCATTAATGACATTATTGTTTTTTTATTAACAGTTACAGTTTAACATTACATTTGTTTTTGTCATAGGTGATTCCGCTATAAGCCCTTGCAGGTTTCTTAGGAATCTCCTTAGTTCACTACAATATTGTACTGTATTACTTTGTCTTTTATCTTTGCAACTTAAATAAATTTATTATTATTATTATTAATTATCGATCTGTGTCTCAAAGTCGTGCCAAGACCAACGCAACAATTTATTGCATTCCGACAGATACATAACATTAAAAAATAACAGACATTCTTCGTGAGAATTTTGCCAATTCCGACCTCTTGATTCAAACAAAAACTTACTATGTGAGCTAGTTAATAAGTATTACGTTACATTAAGTAGACGTCTTTATAAACATGCATTTAAACAAACACAAAATGCAACGGTTCGTCCACCTTCACATTGGATGACACAAGACATAGTACAGGCGAAAAGTCGTCGTTGATACCTAAAGGGATTTGGCAACGTACTCGTTCATCCCTTGATCGGTTCCGCTATACTAAGAAGTTACCACATGATATCAAATACAAAATCAGACAACGAATTTAACATCAACAAATTCTGAAAACCGTCACGAAATGTGGAAATCCATCAATAGTATGCTTCTTCGAGAGAAATCAGAAGTATTGCCCGATACCTCATTTTATAGGATACATTATGCAGTGTATTTTCCAAATACATTTGTAATAAACACTTGTATCGATCAACTGGTTTATCATATTACAACTATTATGAATATGTTAATGCAGGATGGTGTTAGCATATCTGGCTCACTATCTTTTTTCAGAACTGTTTCCATTTGGTGTCCCACAGGAATCTGTCTCATGTTCTGTTTAGCTTATACACTGCATCCCTTAGTCGAGTCATAATTAATCATGCTATCAATCATCACTTGTATGCTGATGACACATATGTGAATATATCACTTTCACTAACTGGTGCACATATATCTCTATGAACTTTAAATTACTGACTCTCTGACATCTTGGTGTGGATGGAAGTAAGTACGTTAAAGCTAATCTAATTAAAGCACAGTATAAGAGTTTCGGACTCTCGACTGAGAGAATTCGGGTTCGAATCCTGTGCTGCGGTGCCGAACCTTGGACAAGATCGTTCACTATCGTTGCTTCAGTTCACTCAGCTGTATAAATGAGTACCTGGTTATAAACAGTGGTGGATATTTGTGTACGAATAGTCTTCGCGCATTAACTGCAGCGTGGCTCATTGCTTCCCAGAGAAGTCGAGATGGTGTTCGATTGAACAGGTCTGACAGGGAGTAAAGTCTAAAGCACTTTGAGTAGTCCTGAGGACTGGATACTGTGCTGTCTAAGAACTTTAATAACCTGTTTCACAATAACTTTTTGTTCTTAAAACTAAGCTTAACATTGGTAAACATTCTTTCTCTGTAGGAGTACCCAAAATGTGGAATAAATGTCCTATTAGTCTAAAATCTTCTGAAACGATAGCCACCGTTTGTAAAATCTCAATATTTATTTGCGTAAAATCGCATTTCCATCCTTAACCTTCGGCGGTCCCTTGCTCTAATGACGACTCTTGTCCGTCATTGATCGCGATCTGGCCTAATGATTCTTGTATGTTGCGCCGCTGAGTTCAGATTCCTGAACATATCAGCGTCATAGAAGTTTATTATTACTACTATTATTCAGGTGCAATAATCATCATTACGAAATTATAAACAACATTTGGCAGATGTGTTTGATGATCTGTTAAATCATTAATAGGGTGGGTCCACATTTCATGAAGGTCGGTCAGGCAGTTGTTTATCTTTCATGAAAATATTAGTTTTTTCAATACCTTTGAATCGGTCTGTATACGTACGTATCGATGGGTACGAGACTATAATTTGTTGACATAATTTCATTTTGGTTGTTTTAATGATACCTCATATGTCATGTATAATTTTTCTGTTAAAAGTATTATATATTTGAAGCAAACAGGTATGTATATAATTTGTGTCTAAAAATAACAATAATACGTTTTCGTGCAAATAAACTGGGTTGTCCTCATTAGCCGCCAACTTGCTTACGTTATTTTTTTCAAATTCATAACACGAGCGTCAAATTGTCAATATATGAGAACATATAAATAACAGTTTCATTTGACGTTTACGTTTTCATGCAGACAATATTGGTTGTTCTGCTCATGTGGCCGCCACCTTGGCCTAGTTACATTATTTTGTAATATTGCTTATTGCTTATATAATAAAACCTCTAACATAATCAGAGATTAATCAAATTTGTACTTCATCTGGTGGCAAAAATATCACAATATCTTGATTTTACGCTTTCGTGCGGACAATCTTGGTTGTTCTCATAAGACCGCCTTCTTGCTTTATGTACATTTGATCAAAAATAACGTTATCTTCAAATTGTCTTTGTATAGAAATTATAAAATAACATATTAATAAGGTTTGTTTCTTACCAAGTTGCGAATATATCAGCAAAAGATAATCATTGAGTTTCGCGCGGACAGTCATCGTTGTTCCCATACGGCCTCCATCCCATTTTCTTTGCATTCTTTCAAATCAATAATGGTAGTGTAACTTTCGTGATATAGAAAAGCATATCAAGATATATTATATTTTGATCATGTATGTACCCCATTTGGGTGAGAAAACATGATAATTAGTGTATTTTATTCTTTTATATATTTAATATTTTAATATTTGGATTTTTGGCCGTTCCCATGGATGAAAATCCACATACACCTAGAATCTCATAGCATATAATGCCATAGGTGAAAATACAAAAAAACTACGAAAATAGGGTGGGTTTATATTTTATTAAATTGAATATGTTTCAGGTTAATTGCGGACTGGGTAACAGGCAGAAATTAAACGTAGCCATATTATCTACATTTAAATACGACAAAAGTGCGCTAGAATAGAAAGGGCACGGAATCAACATTTCAGAGCCTCATGTAATGGGCTAAACCATATGACACAACGATACAAAGATAAGTTAGAATTACCACGTTTTCACGTTAATGTATATTGCAGAAAATACGACATAAATGTGCCTTCTTGTATTGCAGAAAGAAGTGAAACAATGAACAAACAAACGAGCACCACAAGGCGGCCAGCCCTGTTCTGCTGTACATTGTTTCTAATGTTAGTCGCCATTTTTGTGTATGCCAACTTCGGAACGAAATTGATCGAACTAAAAGAAAAGTACATATTTTCAATAGTTTCAACCTCTGCGCTCGGGAACGCCGACAACGTGACCATACCATTATTGTTCCCAGAGCGAAAGGAAAGGCCGATCAAAGTTCTTTACGGGTCCACGTTGTTTGGTGGTAGAAAGGATTGGGGATTTCAAAGTGTGATTGAGAAAGAATGCCCAGCGCTAAAAGACACGTGCGATTTCACCATGGATCGTACCCAGCTCAACGACAGCGATGTTGTGCTCGTCCACATTCGTAGCAGTTACGTAATCCCCAAATATCGCCCAAGGTTCCAGAAGTGGGTTTTCACTATCCTGGAATCGCCTGTTCATACGTATAGGGGGCTGTTGCGGGAACGGTGGCTTTACAACATTACCATGACCTACAAACGAACATCTGACGTGCCATTTTATTACGGTGAATGCTCGCAAAAACCAAAGCCACCGTCTGCACATGTAAAGTATAACTACGCGGAAGGAAAGACGCAACTGGTTGTATGGTTCGTGAGTAATTGCTACACACCGAGCAGACGAGAAATCTACGTAAGAGAGCTCTCGAAACACGTTGACGTTCACAAATTCGGCTGTGGTGGCAAATATTCTTGTCCTCGTGCAAGGCATGGGTATTGCGATAAAGAACTCCTGAATGGAACATATAAGTTCTACCTATCGTTCGAAAACAGCCTCTGCACAGACTATATCACCGAAAAGGTGTATCGCATTTTGAATCTGAATGTGGTTCCGGTAGTTCTCGGGTATTCAAATTATTCTGACATACTTCCGCCGCATTCGTTCGTTGACGTACGCAATTTTGATAATCCAAAGGCTTTAGCGATTTACCTGAACATGCTGGACACAAATGATACCGAATATAATAAGTATTTCACGTGGAGAGAAACGCACACGTGCACGCAGAACGTGCCGACGGCATGCAGACTGTGCCAGTACGTGCAACGAGAGAGACATCGGAAACAAGTGGCCGATGTGGTGCAGTTTTGGGGTCGCAAAACAAACTGCATTAACGAGAAGCAGTTCTATCATGGCATGATCTAAGGTTAATACAACCAATACATTGGCATTAGCATATTATATTGAACATTATAATAAAGATTTCGGTATTTACTTTTTGTATTTTATAATTTTAAAATCTCCTGAAGGGAAACAAATAAGCATAAGCAAATTTTGCGGCCGATTCTTCTAAATGGGTAAATGAAAGTAACCAGTTGCAACTACACTCGAGAATAATATTATAATGATAGTAGTTTACTAGAAAATCTTTGCTGAGCAGACATAATTTAAATTGCACGGGCAGAGCCATTGTGGTAGATAGCCTGACGTAACAGAGTTCTTCCCGCAGAACTAGGAACGTTAGTCTAGTTTGCATTGACCACAGAGGAGATGTCAGCGTCGTCAAGATAAGTGTAGACTGCAAGTGAAAGTGTGCGGGAAAATATGGGTGAACGTTTTCTCTGACCGCTATTGAACGAGTCGCGGTTGAAGAGCATTTTGGCGTGGCAGTGTGCGATATCACATATGCATAGGTACAGCTGCACCAATATAGTGTCCACGGAAGCATCCACTGAAGCGTGAAGGCTTGACGACGTGACGTCGTGACGGCGTGACGGCGTGACGGCGTGACGGCGTGATGGCGTGACGGCTTGGAGGCGTGGAGGCGTGGAGGCGTGGAGGGGTGGAGGCGTGGAGGCGTGGAGGCGTGGAGGCGTGGAGGCGTGGAGGCGTGGAGGCGTGGAGGCGTGGAGGCGTGGAGGCGTGAAGGCGTGAAGGCGTGAAGGCGAAAAGGTGATCGGCAGACGGTCATAGAGGCAATAGGGTTGTGATGTTGATTATAGTTTAAAAAAATTGTTATTCGTTACTTTGTGTATATAATACGTGGGCATTATGCCTAAATATACTAGCCACAAAAAGAAACTGTGCATAAGAAGAAAGGCACCAAATGTAATGCAATGGATTTATTTGGCTCAATGTCCATTAACATGAAACAGGGATATGTAGATTATCCCATAACATTACTTTCATTGGAAAGTTACGTAATGCAAGGTCAGGCAACGCCATTGTGTAACAACAAAGAACATTCTACAGTAGAGTCTTACGTAACAGGCATGGTTACATAAGGCAGACGTTTGGAGAGCTGCTGGTACATCCAACTGGAAAAAAACACAAGAAGCACAAGTCTGACAATCCACAAAGGTTCTATTCCCACCTTAGTTGACGACGCAGTGCAGTGATCAACGTAGATGGAGGACAAACCCGTTATTATTCTTGTGTCGTTCAAGTTAGCCGTTGAAACATTGACCCTAAAGACTAGGCATAAACGTTAAAGCCATCACTTTATTGTCACGTGAAAATAATGGCATACATGTTACACTTACATACAACTTTTGTGTGGACAGTTTAAACCACCTTTTAAACAATATAATGACATTTGTATCATGCACAGTTTCTGTTTGTGGCTAGTATTCATACACAGAACCTAAGTCAATACATTACAGTCGAACTGTGTTTTCTTTATTATACCATTCTAAAGTTCTGCCCTTTCATACGGATAACTGGACAGACCAAACTGCTTCTAAATCATTTTGTAATGATTTAACAAGATTTAACAAGATTGCCATCCAGAAAATTACTCTTGATGGCAGTTGGACAAGGAAGCCTTTTGGCTTATCGAGAGTCCAATACTTTTTATCTACATGTATCCCGCCTTTTTAAGGTGTGTGTCGATTTTATTTTTAAACAAGATTCACGCTACTAGCACCAACACAATCAGGAGATAATCTGTTCCATTCATTTACAGTCCTGTGTGAGAATGAGAACTTTCTTATATCTAATCTACACTGCTCCTTTACTAATGTAGCTTCATGTCCTCTGGTCCTTCTATCTTTCTTAACTGAGAAAAAAAAATTTCTATCAATATTTTCATAACCATTCAATATTTTAAACCCTTCTATGTGATCTCCTCTCAATCTCCTGGTCTCTAGTGTTGTTAAACCACATTCTTTTAGGCGTATTTCGTAACTAAGATCCCTCAGATTTTGTATCATTTTAGTCGCTCTCCTCTGTACTCTTTCTAGCATATCTATGTCCTGATGTACGAAAGTAAGTTACGTATTACGTAGATTATGTAGCTTGATACTGTACTACTCGCAATTTCTTCCCTATTTCCATACCTAATAACATTATTTTGTGAAGTGTGGGGCAGCACACACACTATGTATATTAATCATGTACAAACAGTATACAAGAAATGAGTAAAACGATGTGCAATGTGATTTATAAATATATTTCAAATGCGTCGTTTCTTGATCTGCAAGTAGTAAACGTATTAACCTTCGTCCTCATATTCATCATCATTTTCTTCATAATCTATATCGACCTATTCGTCATCATCATCACCGTCATCGTATTTGTCTTGATATTCATCTTTATCATCTTCTCCGTGATATGTATCCGACATCCTCGTGTTATTAACAGACAAGATCACCACACGCAGTTTATACTTCAAATCTTATACCAAGCTTTATTATATGAATTAGCAAAAATGCTCGTCACCTGACGGGAAGCCTTGGTAGAAGAAAGTCGTGAAAGTAATATTTACCAACTACAAAAAACCACAGCATCGTTACATAAACACCACAACGCGTTCACAAATACTCGTCGTTTGTTCAAAATGACGAAGGCCGGAGAGAATATGAAGTTCATGTCCTTCTATAGGCCCTACTCGAGATAGTATAGAATTGTCAATTAATATTCGTATTGGTGTGCTATTGACATGAGGGAAGACATAAGCATTATCGTGCATGCGTCTACTCTATGTTGCCAAGTCTGTGACGCAGGGACTGTTTTCCCGAATGTGTGCCGCTTCCGCATGCTTCCAGCGATTGTTATGATACGTTTTACGTATTACGCGCTCATTACGTTTTACGTATTACGTATACATTATGTTTTAAGTTCAGAAGCGTTAAGGAATGAACTGATTTACACCATAAAGGTGTATTGACATATATGTTGTATTTTTGAAAATAGATAGGCATTACGTCCTACTCTAGTGGTCGTTTATTAATCTCTGAAAGTTTGGCGCTCGAGGTTCAAGGCAACCAATGGGTATATAGTTTATATATTATCAATTGGTGGTTAATTAAAAACTAAAATTACTGTCTCACATTAAATCATAAACCATCTCAATCATAAATTCGTGTACTCGAGTACATTTTAGAAGTACTCGTACTCATAAAACTTGTGGGTCACTGACTCATACTCGTACTCGTACTCATTGTACTCATATTTTACGAGTACACTACGAGTACACCAGAGTATTGTTTCAATATGTACTGGGGAAAATAAATATATTTGATTATATTGAAATGTTGAACTATTTTTTGAAATACTTTGTTATTTCTGATAGAATACCACCTTTCCATCCCTACACATAGTACATCCTCATTCTCTGATAACCATGACTATGATACACAAACATGGCAACAGGCAGCATCTTTTCCCAGTCAGAAACACCTTGTTAAGCAAACAATAATTGTAGGCTATCAGTTCAGGCCATAGACCTGTTGTTTAATTAAGCCAGCAGGATGTCCATAAAGAGCCAATTAGCAATTAACCCACCAGTTAGACAGGAAATGCCTTTGATGTAGTCTGGAGACCATGCCACTTGACAGTGGCTGACTGTGTTAACTGTTAAGAACAAGAACTGCCAGTCTTCCTCTGTAGAAGTATGGTGGCTCAAGTCAGACTGCATCCTACTCTAGTATAATCCCATGCCAGCAGCCTGGCTAAATAGTCCAAAGGGGATACTGAGCCTGTTATGTGAACATGTGCTAACCCTCTCAACAACTAGTAGTCTACGATCCGAAAATATAAATTGCAAACCTTATAATATCAGCAGATTGCTGATTGTAGAGGTGAACGAATACCTCAGTCAGCCACGTACATATCGTTACAGTGACCCACTGCAGTTCTGAGTTTTCCAACTCTGGCTCAGTTGGTCCCTCACCATCTCAGCATTCAAGCCTCATCAGCCCCAGTTGAAAGGGTATTTAGCATAGCCATGAAAGTATTTTGCCCTGAACGGTGCAGCCTGAAAGACTCAACCTGTGAACAACTCATGTTCATTCGGTGCAATGGCAAATATATGATAAGATCATGGGATGCCACTGAAATGAATGCCAATGAAGTGAATTTCATTGTTGACGAAAAATATTTTTGTTTAGTTTTCCTCATCACAAAATTGATCAACTGCCATTATATATTCACTTGTGCTGAGTTATATAAATTAGATTAATTAATAATTTTAAAATACGTTATTATTTAATATTTATATTTAAACAAATGTACCCGTACTTTTACTCGTACTCGTGGGAATGTACTCGTATTTGTACTCGTACTCAGCTTTTAGCAATGTACTCGTACTCGTACTTATCCATCTTCAAAGTATTCGTACTTGTAGTCATGAAATTGTACTCGACCCCAGGTCTGTCTTATAGTATTGTGACAGAATGACACAAGTCACTCATGATTTCCAAACCCTTTCTCGTGGCTCTCGTCTCATATAGCTGATTCAGTCCAGTCTGTCTTACTCCCACAACCTTACTTCCCCTATCAACAATACTGTTCAACGTGCCTCTGTTCTTCATAAATACAATAAAGCTAAACATCTGCAGAGTCTCAGGACTCACACCAAAGGATCTCAGTGTGAACATGCGGAACATTCTCTGATGACATTTCGTTACAATGCAGTAGGTGTTTGACTCAAAAGTGTGCTTATTACCCAAAACAGCGTTGATATATTCAAAAATTATATATTGTAGGCCCCGTGTTAGTGGAGTGCACGAGAGTCTCGCGAGGCGAGACGTGAGTTTGGTTGTTGATGTAGAGAAACAATAAAGGCGGGTGGTTGCACTGATTTCCTAGCGAGGTATGGCATTGGAGTATACATATGCGTACTGACTCTAAAATATTAATTCAATCTTTCAGTAGACACACCATCACTGACATGCTCACTCACACATCCATTCATTCTGAAGTCTACTGGCATTTCCCTGGTCCTTTTCCACATACAAGTCTAGGTAATTGTATTTTCAACACTTCAACGACCAACTGCTCACAATGACTCTCTGAATTGGAGAGTGCTGCTAGATCAGAGTCATCGGCGTACTTGTACACGATGCATCGTTTAGCTCGTCGTATTTGCGATACTGCGAATAGTTGTCGCTCCCCTGTCTGCCTGCTGCAAGTTAGTGTTTGTGAATGTTTGTGTTTATGTTACTCCACATAAACACTTTGCATCTCGGGCTTCAAACATTAAACGTTTGGGGATTCATCTGCTCCACCGAGTAAGGATCCGTACCACGACAGTTTCGATACTCACCGCACTGTCTATGACAGCTTGGTACTGCTATCCCTTTAGCGAGCCAAACAAAGCCATAGTTACCCCTCCATTTTATAATACCAAATTCGAGAAACAATTGTTGAAAGAACAAAAAATACTGAAATCAGATCCAATCAGTTCACATTCACTGATAATCATGTGATTCGTGGCACTACATGGTAAGCTGTTCAGAGAACAGACAGCTCTCTTTTTACATAATCGCCTTTCGGGTACAAGCAAATGTTTCACATATAACATATGGTGATTAAATCAGTTGAAGCGCGAAACATCGAGGGGTTTGCTAACACTTCTGCAACTAAACCGGTCTGATAAGAATAATAAATAACTTCTTACGCGTCAGTATCCTCAGACAATCCGAGCTCTGTGGCGCACAAAAACCAAAGAATTAATCATTCTCGTACTCGTATGATAGGCGAAAGTCGTCAACAAATGGATATGCTAGGAAGCTAGGGAGGATAGACGATATTGAAAAGATAGGTTTTGAGGTGACGACGAAATATAACAATATTTTCTGCTGATTTAACATTAACGGGAAGCGAATTCCATATAGTTGGCGAGGCAACTGAAAAAGCTCGAGTTCCAGCATTTGTCTTAACTCTAGGAACAAATAGCAACTTCGAACTAGTCGACCGAAGTTGTCTGGCTTGTCTAGCTGGTGTGAGCAATGAGTGTAAATAACTAGGTTTTTTGGATGAAACGGTTTGGTAGGTGATTGTGCAGATCTTAAACATAATGCGATATCGCCCGGGGAGCCAATGCAGTGATTTTAGAAGTGGCACTGAGCAGGAGAATCGAGGAGATTGTGTGACTACCCTTGCTAAACAATGTTGGACGCGTTGTAGTTTTGCAATATCCTTGATGGCAGTATTATGAAGGAGGGAATTGCAATAATCTAATCTGCTGCTAACAAGAGCTGTTGCGATAGTCTTAGAGACAGAAAGCGACAGATGTCAGCGAATGCGGCGAAGATCACGGATATGATAAAAACAGCAATGGCACGTTTGGGATATGTGTTGTTGGAAAAGTTGGAAAAAAGTCATCAAGTTTACTTCGCTGCATTGGAGTACCAATGATGAGGAATTAAGTTTTGTCTCGATTTAACTTTAATTTGCTATCGGTCAGTCGGTTTAGAGAGGGACTTGTATCGGGCGTGGCCAAGGAAATGTACATCTGTGTGTCATCTGCATAAAGGTGATGATCCAAGTTATAACTTTGGATTACAGAGCTGAATGGCGTAGTGTAGAGAATAAAAAGCACAGGCCCAAGAACGGAACCCTGGGGAATGCCACATGAAGTGGGGAGTGAGGTTGAAAAGTAATTATTTATCTTTATACATTGATGTCTATCGGTTTGATATGAAGACAACCAGGTCAGAGCTGTGCCAGATATGCCGTATCACATTGATAAACGTTTGACAAGAGTGTTGTGATCAATGGTGTCAAAGGCGACAGACAGATCAAGCAAGGTAAGTGCAGTTACTGTGCCTTTATCAATGTTTAATATAACATCAGTGTGTACTTTTAGGAGAGCCGTCTCTGTAGAATGAAATTGTTTGTATGCTGATTGGAGCACACTGAATAAACAAGTTGATCTGATATGACACCTTAGACGGCTTGCTACGACTTTCTCAAGTATCATAGAAATAAAGCTAAGATTAGAAATTGACCTATAATTTTTGAAATCATCTTTTGGCAGAGGAGTCTTCTTGAGAACAGGATTTACATGTGCGTGTTTAAAATCATCTGGGAATTTACCCGAACTCAGTGATAAATTTATGATATTCGTTATTGTTCCAAGTAAAGAGTCAAGACATGTTTTTAGTAGTATGGTTGGTAATGGATCGAGATCGCATGACTTATTTGGGGAGGACATTATTATTTTCCTCACTTCATCAACTGTGGCTGGCTCAAACAATACAAGTGGAGAATTTACTTGTGGGGAGTCCACATTTACAGTATTTAAAGTGTAACATGGAAAAGCAGAACGTATAAGACTTATTTTTATCTTTGAAATGACTAGAAAACGAGTCACACAGAGATTTGACTGACAAGTGACTAGGTAGAGATGGAGGCGGCCGTCTGTGTAAAATATGATTTATGCAGTTCCATAGCTGACGTGGGTGACTGCAAGGATGGCTATTGTCTTGGAAGTTAATAAATCGGTAAGCAAGGCTGTTTTGTCTCGAATAGATCGAACGTTAGTGGTGGCTACTCGAATATTGCGCCTGATAGCAGGTCCAGGATTAAGAATTACATCTCCTGCTAGTAGTAAAATAATTGCCAATTTAAACGTTGGCTTAGAGCGAGGAACTGGCAGTAACTTCCTGTTAAAGCAAAGATTAAGACATGGCAAACTGTGAAGATGTGACAAGGAATTTTGTGTTCTCATGTACTGAGAAACTGTTAACATGACAGCCGACCGTTGGGGACTAAGTATCTTGCACAGCGTAAAATAGTGACCTCTCGAAGCAGCAGAACAGGATAAAAATAAAACACAATAAAAATGCTGGTGACATTGTCTTGGTGACAGTGTACTTTCCTCAAAATGGTGAAGAATAAAATTATAATATCTCATAAAAATAATAAATAATTGAAAATAATAAAATATTCTAAAACTGCATAATTGTACTAACAATAATGTAAATTTCTAGGTTAATAAACAGTGGGTTGGCGATAATCAACCAATGGCAATATTATAGGTAGTGTGATTGTTCGCGCTCAGCAGGCATGTGCAAAGTAACAAGACGTTTAGTGCCCGTGCAAAGAAAAGTCAGAGATCTTCCTCAGGCCGATTCTGGGTGTAAAAGAACGTCGTGTTGAAAAGGCCTGTTAGTATATAGTTTATAAGGGGACTGCCCCTGCCTTAGTATGTTGTGTACGTAAGCCTGCTAGCACGAAAATCAAATCGACCTGTATAATCGCCCAAATAATTTAAATACAAGATTTAACAGCGTTGGTGGTGACAATTTATAAAATGTTTGTTTAAGCAAACAGTGCAATACGTTGACACTAATTCTACACTAGTGTCACAGACAAAATTAAAGGTTAAATTTCAAAAATGATTTTGAGTCACGCAATGACAAAATAAACAAGTACCACCTTACGCCACCTAGTGACCAACCCATACAAAAATTATATGTTTCTTCTACCGCCCTTGTTCCTCGCCACTAACGATCCGCGATATTTCAACAAGATATGGCTAGACGAGATCGCCTCTCTCCGATTGTGAGGGACTCTGTACTTTTAGCATGACAACTCCTTAAAGGGAAGCAAAAGGCAATCTTTTGGTGTAATACATATAAAATAGTTAAGAGAAACTAACCATTTACAAACACAATCACATTTTTAACGTCAGCGATTTGTTAGGAAAATGAGTTTGAACACAAGCGACCGTACTTCGCATGCCTGCGTCTTATGTCATTAAATTTAATATCCCTTCTTAATCTGACTACCTGTTCTTAACGATATAATAAACTGGTATGGAACCTTTTCTGTACATATCAGTCATAACTAAAAAACATGTATGAGTGAGAAATAGGCATTCAATTTATTTAATACAGTAATCATAGGCATTGAATGCCGAAGAGCCCCTACATGGGAGTGACAATCACAATTGGTTACAAATGCCATAGTAGTAATTACAGAGATGATTATTCATATACATACATATACAAACAGAAAGGCTGAGGTACTCGCCTCCCCCAGCAAAATATTATACACAGAAAAAATTTGCTAATCCCCTAACAATGGTAAACAAGTCAAATTAGATTGATGTTAACCGGCACCTAATGAATAGAGATGCTATATATATACATTATACATATAACGAACAACACCAACTACTGACACATGACATAGTGGGCTAATCGCCAAAACATCTGTAAACAAACCATAATGAATTTATGGAAACCCAATACGTAATGAGTAAAGGTGCTATATATACGCATATATAACAAAAACCACCAATTACTAACACATCACACAGGAAGCAGGGCCAAACTGCTACACAAACGTACTTCGAAAAATATGCGCACTAAAAACCCTTCGTACACTATTGAACATTCAGTGGAGGAAAAAGCATAATGCAAAACCTCGTGTACCAAACTACTACAGGGAAAAGCGTCAACAAATTAAAAAAAACTTTGTGAACTACCTCTCCATTATCAATGTTTCATAATGAACCTACACATCGTGCACGAGCCGATCTATTAGACAACCACTATTTTCGAGGAGAGCGTAAACGCAGCGTTGCTTACTGTACAAGACAGAAGCGGCAACTGAATTAAAAATACTTCCCGTCCTGCACTAAGCTGTCTTCCGCCAATCGCCTGTTTTCACGGATTTCGTGGACAGCGCCATTTTGGCCGGTAAATCTACGTCATAAGTTGGGGCTTCAACAACAACGTTTTGTTGTTGGAAAACGAATATTCTGTTTGATTAACTAAACCCAAACAATGATGAAAGCAATCACAACTATTTATTTATTGAACATTAACATTAACCGCATTCAATCTTAAAATGTCATAAAACATTTTAAATAGTTCACAACTTCACATATCAGCCCGTGTTATTTAAAGTATTGTACTACCGTTCACAAGATTAAATAATATATTTGTATATAGTCCAGTTGTATGCCTGCCGATAACATTTTTGATTCAGCTTCATAAACTCCTTATTATGTAATATAGTTAATTAGACTATTGAAATAATACGTGCCGATGACGACGTCAATCACTTTGCACCGGCGGCCGTGCGGCAAGATGATTGCGTAGCTCGCGGGTCGCCGGCTGATGGGAGCGTCGCAGTACCCGATCATACCAACAGCCTTTGATGCCATCAACTTTTACTTACTCGTAGTGGAGTAAGAAACGAAATTATTATTATTAATATTATTTATTCGCGCCATAGGCAAGATGGCAGCCATCAGGAAATGAAACGTTTCATGAGAATCTTCAACTGTGAAACAAAATATTATGAGTTAACCACTAATGTGAAAATGTTGATTGTAGTTGCAAATAGTTAGTTTGTATTAATTAGTTTAGGTGCATAACACCAAACAGTTGCCTTTTGTTTCCCTTTAGCACCTGATGTGCCTTTCTACAACATGCCCGAAGTGTTTAATTATTTCTTTATACGTTTTGAAGAACACAACTTTTCATCCTGCACGTTTGATCTAAAGTCGTCTTTAACGTTTTATAAAACTGCTGTTATTTATCAGGAGAGTGTGTAATTGTCTTACGATGATCAACATAAACAGAAGCCCAGGCCCTGGTGGCATCTGTGGCAGAACTCTGAAGTGTTGTACAGATCAGCATAGTGGCGTCTTTCTCTTACATACCTCTCTCTACACTGCTTGGAAAACGTCTACTGTCATCCCTATTCCTAAGACAAACAACCCAAAATGTTTAAACGACTTCATACCACTTGCTCTAACATCCGTTGTTATGAAAACCCTGGCGATGCTTATCAAGTCATTGATCCTGCCCATCACCGAGAGTCGATTAGACCCACTCCAGTTTGCGTACCGGGCTGGAAGAGTTGTTGAAGATGATAAGTTATTCATTCTGGAAAAAGTGTATACTCACCTCGAAACGCCAACTGCACATGCCAAGATTTTCTTCGCCGATTTCTCATCGGCTTTTAATTCGATGCAGCCTCATACCTTAACTCATAAATTAATTTCTGATTTTAATCTTGGAAACTAGCTTGTTGCCTGTATTGTTGATTTTGATCGCGTCGTTCTCACTGTGTTTTTAGTGGGACATTTTCTGACATGAGGTCGCCTCAGGGTTGTAGTCTCTCACCCCTCCTATGCATCTTGTACACTGACCGTTGTAGAAATGCTCACGAAAAAAAGTTTTTAATGAAATTTGCTGATGACACTGCCTTACTTTCATTTCTCTTTGGTTCCCAACAAGATCACGGCCCGGCATTATGAGATTTTGTTGAGTGGTGTGATGACTCCTATTTAAAGGTTAATGTATGTAAGTAGTTTAGTAGGTGGTCCAGCGGGGATGGTGGCGCGGCGCGTTGGCGCGGCGCAGAGGAAGAGGAATGACGTCATATATAGGTCAAGGTCAAATGTCAAGTGGTGCCACCTGGCGGATATTTCATGAACTAAAACAGTCTTTTAAATGTCATATTTTAATTATTTATAGTAATCTATAAGATATCATTAAAAAATTATTTGTGTATAACACAATAGACAACTTAAAAAATCACTCAATCAATTCGTTTCAGGCTTTTCATAGTCGCATACCATATACGTACATCAATTAAATTTCGTCTGAGAGCATACCTCCTTGGCAAAGTTTGATAGTGTTTCAACCAGCACTTTCCCGTTGCAGGGCCAGCAGTCTTGGATCTTCTTGTTTCTCTTTAGTTGCTACTTGATCTGGCCAGTGCGGCACGGCGCTGGGTGGATCTCCATTTAAAAAGATCGTGTTGTCGTCGTCTCACAGTCTGCGACGTTGACGGATGACCGCGTCTCGCACATTGTCAGTGTTGACGCGAACCACAACCACGCGGGGCCGATCCCTTCCTGTCGCTGTGTTTCTGCTGCCTAGTTCATAGGTTTCATCGGGGCGGGGGGGAGGAGTCACTGCCATCTTGTCGTTGATTATGGCCAACACTTTGGCCGTAGTGTCCTCCCCCTCTCCGTCCTCTGGGTCAGGAATACATGGAACCTTAAATTCCTTCTTCGCTAATATTGTTCAACATTATCACAATGGAACTCCAAATCAGATACTTTTCTTTCCAGGGTAACGATTTGGTCCACCTTTGCGTTCAGTTTCTTTGTTAGGTCAGCGATGGTCATTGTCCGCACGTCTATCTTGTTCGCCAGCGCTTCGGGAAACAGGGCCGTTTTTAGCTTTTTCAACACCACGTCGTCGTTTAACAGTTCAACGAAGCGCATTAGCATTGCGTCGGTGTGCTCGCTCTCCCTATTGCTGGCGGATTTACGTGTTGTAGGCATAGTTCAAAAGTTGATATTTTCCCCACGAGAAACACGCCACGTTAAGCAGCGGCAGCCATCTTGAATTCTTATACCTGTTGTACACAAAACTGAGTGATGTATCTATGAGTAACTCCGATTATTTTGAAGCTGACACGTACGATCTTCTGTAAACTGTTCTTGTTTTTAACACTCAGCTTAAAATACCAGAAGATAAACGAAAAGCAAAGAATATTCTCAATAAAATACTTGTAAAACAGGTTTTAAATTGCTCTAACAACATAAAATGAGTTTAGTATTCTAAGATAGTATAGGCTTCCTTGCCGATTATTTCAGTGTTGTCATCCCATCTAGTTTTTTTTATCAAACACTGTACCTACGTATTTGTACTTGGTGACAATTTCAACCTCTTGATCATGAATGGTGGTTTTTCAGGACTTTTAATGTGTTTTATGATATATATTACCAAGTCCCTGGTCTTTCATAAGTAGTTTAGTAGGTGGTCCAGCGGGTATGGTGGCGCGGCGCGTTGCGCGGCGCAGAGGAAGAGGAATGACGTCATATATAGGTCAAGGTCAAACGTCAAATATATAGGTCAATATCAAGTGGCGCTACCTGTCGGACAGGTCGTGAACTATAAACAGCGCCACCTGGTGGATATGTCATCAACTAAAACAGTGCCACTTAGCGGATAGGTCGTGAACTACAAGTGACGACACCTGATGGACAAGTGGTGAACTATTTATAGGAGTACTGCCTAAATTCGTGCGTCTTATTTATGAAAATTGGCGCCACTTGGTGGAAAGGTCACGAACTGAAAGAGAAGTACAAATAACTCCCCTTGACGGATATCAGTGAACCAAATAACGATATTGCTTAAATTCGTGCCTGTTGTTTCTTTTTATTTTTTTTACTATAAAAATAGGTCAAAGACGTAATTAAATAGGTCATTGCGCATGTCCCATAGGTAGTGTACCGTTTTCCAGGTACAACGCCCCGTTGTGTGAACATATAGCACTATAAAATACATAGAATAGGTGGAATTGTGACATCAAATAGAGAGCTAGCATACACTGACTGTGGACAAAGATTAAGCGATGAGTATTAACTTCCGGTTCTCTGCATAAGGGCCACCCATGTAAATAAACATATCATTAAATATTCTATGAGAAGGATGAATCACACACGCACATGGTAATTGGGGACTCTGGTTAGTTTCATAGCTTCCCTCTTCGTTCATCCTCATACAATCCGGAAGGGACTGTTTTGTTTTCAACGGTTGCTGGGTTAAATTTCGATGAGTGTGGTTTATCGTGCTCAAATACGGAATAAGTAATTTTTTCTATATATCAAGACTGACTGTCAATATTAATAAGCCAGTTTTGTGTGGATGTCGTACACCACAGCACGGACACGTATCTAATGCGGATTATGTAGAAAATGAAATGCATAATTACATGTTATGGCAAAAGGTTGTATATAAATGTTTTCTTATAGAAGGTGTGTATTAGCGTAACATTATTTCCATTTTCGACACATTTAATTATGTACAGCAACATGTGTAGCGGGATATGAATTATTAATTATTATTATTACTACATTTATAATTTTTTATGATGATATCGTTAATAATTTTGTTACAAAAATGGCTCGTGTTGGCGACATTGTTTCCCTTCTTAATCGTAATCACCTTGACCGTAGTGATGATATTAATTGTTTGTAAAATGACAACATGGTCAAATAAATATGAATGTGTGTATATAAGTCTGTAGCACTAGTTAAAGGAATTGTTCTTTGAAAAGACACGTGACGGCGTTTGTTCTACCTGGATAGCATCTCACCGCCATTCGTTGCTAGCATATTGTTTCTTTCATCCCCATGAGTTGTACACGTCGGGCCACCTTGTCTTAGCGTCGGTGTAGCGGGACGAATGTAGACCCGTGCCGAAAACGGACGTTTGTGTACTGCGCATGCCCGCATAACCGCAGTTAATAATTTGACCTACCCTTTCTATATTTGTCCTGCCCTGGAACCTCTAGTATTTGCCATTATAAAAATATTTTGTTCTTTTTGTTGGTGTTTTTATTAGGATTTCCTGCAATTAATTGCACGAAGTATCACAAATTAAGACAGATCTACTTATAATCGACCATGAGTATGCGGGTAGGTTAATGTTTTCCTCTTAGACGGCTAAAACCCAGAGCGCCAAGCTTTCACGGATTAATCTACGATCCCAACAATAGGATATAAATCCTATGTTTTTTAAGATACCCCATACATGTCAACATTTTGACCTTTTATGCGGTATAGCAATTGTTCGGAACGTAAAACGTACTGGGCGCGTAATACATAAAACGTAACCTACCAATCTGTCGAACAACGCACGCCTTGCAAATACTTCGTCTATGTCTACAGCTTATGTCTACCCTCACGCCAATAACATATAAATACGAGTATTATTTGACAAATCTATACTATCACGACTAGAGGCTTTCGATGGACGAGAACTTCACATTCTCTCCGACCTTCGTCATTTTGAAGAAACAAACAACGAGTATCTGCGAGCGTGTTATAGTGTTTATGTAACGATGTTGTGTATTTGGTAGCATTTAGTAAATATTGCTTTCACGACTGTCAACTACCAAGGAACACAGGGGACGGACATGTTGTCCGTTATTACAATTTAATAATGTTTATACTACACAAGTTAACAATGGAAGTATTTAATTTAAGAAATACTAGCACCACAGATGTTAGCAGCAACGCGTATTTCTGTCACGGAACAGGTAGGCGCTTACTTTCGGCTCGTGAAGTATCTCGCCTCGTTACACCGGATCGTCACAATTAACACGGCACTTCGGATCTTCATCAAATACAACGCACGTCGAATATTCGCGATCAAACGTTTGATCTTTATCAAATATAGTTTTACCATTTTAGTCGGGGAGCACGGGGGTCGAAATGGACACCCCGTGCTATTTTTGGTTGTCCTGTGTTTTTTAAACTTAAAACCTTCCTGAATAATAATCCAGAGGGAAACCCTTTCAAATCAGTTGGTCTCATTGTGAATATTGGATTTAAGTTCAGGCCAATAGGGTATCTGAGTGACTGCTTTGTCATAATTGGATATCTTAAAAATAAATAGTAGATAATGTGTTATGAAGCTAAGTTTGGTATTAAAATGTACGGAATGATGAGCGGAATAACAGCAACACATATTTTATTTATATTTTCATTTGTGAGGAAGCCAGAGATAAAACGTTGAACGGTCTGTTGAAAATCCATTTGGGTTTCATAAAATGTAATTATAAAGAACCCCGTGAGAGGTATGTATCCAGAAACCCACGACAATGACGAACATGATAAAGTCTCCGTGGCCGCACCTGAATACTTAACAAGATCACAGAGGAGTAGCTTTAACTATATCATTCACTGATTATTTGTCAAAAGCCACACAAAAAGCACAAGAGAGCTAACGTTGCAATGACCTAAAGTCGTGGACAGTCGTTAAAAAGAAAAGCAGAATAATTAAATGAAAGAGACATACTTGATACAATACAACTTAACTTACTCTGGTGTGGATGTCCATAAAATTGCAATTGATATGCGATATCATATGCCATGCATTGCTGCCTATATCAACAAAAGACGTAAACGGCAATCTACCAACAGTGATGTGAAAAACACGTTTGCATATTGGTTTGCGATGTACACTTGACATCTTGTTAGTTTGGATAATACATTTTATCATAAACTATCTTATCAGGTATGTCACTATTATTTGTTGGTAGACGTTGAGTCAGCACTCATTCTTTAATCATGTTTACCACACAACGGAAAGTGGAAATGACGTAAGTAATGAAATCCAGTCCGATTAGCTTCATGCCACGATCACGCAACACTTGGGGGGTGGGGTATATATTTGGTTCATGAATGTGTGGTGATTAGCATTATTTTACTATTGCGTTTCACTGTTTAGTAGGTAAATGAATGGCGATAATTTTGTTGTATTATCTATGGATGTTAATTACGTATTAAGGTAATTATGGTACATTCTGCATGATGCCGACGGCTCTATGATGACTAGTGTTTGTATTACGTCGGAATATTGCACAATAACTCATTCTGACGCTCGTTTCGACCCAAAAGCTATCCTTGTAAACATACTCTGAATGCCTGGAAAGTATCGGTCTGATGCGAGTGTGTGTCATAAGTGACGTCACGATAAAACGTGATCGCCTAGCTCATTAAAATGTAATTTTCCGCGGGAATCGCTTCACAGACGGGCTTAAAATCGAATTGATGCTACAAATGTATTTTTCTGTATTTGTTTAATGTTATCAAATGTTACATCAAATGTAAAACTTTGTGTACACATGAAAACAGTTTTAGCTAATGCCTTATTTTTTTAATTTCCTTTAATGCGTATTCAATGGACACAGTTGCACTGCAAAGGTAAAAAAGACCTTTTAAAAATATACACATAAAAAACAAAGTGTCTTGAGATGTAAAGATGTCGAATACTTTTAGAAATAGTTTGATGTTGGTGAATGACGAAGACCATTAAAGTTGGTTCATACTCTAAATATTTCGATATGACAACAAAGCAGTGTTAAGTAAACTTGGATTGTCTACTACCAAGACAGAATTCGCATGTGTCGGTGTTTACCGTTTGGGCAGCCTTCCGCTGGTTGTCCCGTTTTGTTAGCGGGTCCAGTTGCTCCCCTTTCCCCTTCTGGACCCGTTGCGCCCTGAATGACACATAAGATATCGTCAATGTGGACTATTCATTATGGTTATTATTATTGTTATAAGTGTAATATATACACACACAAACACACACATATATATTATATACATATACATATATTACTCTTCGAATATTATTTATATGTATATATAATATATATACATTCGACGAGTAATCATTAAATACATGTTCTAAATTGACATTCATGTAGCGCATCTGTTGTTTTTCTATTGTGTAAACTGGTAAGTTGTCAGGAACTTAATTTAGTCGCATTGCATATAATTGTCAAACCGCTGGTTGCCTAGAAAACATTCACTTATCCACGACGTACCATTGTACCGGGTTCTCCCTTCGCTTTCCCCCGAGGTCCTGTAGCGCCCATACGACCCTAGGGGACATAAACAGGGAAGGCAGCATCGACTAAACCACCCACATGCACATACGTACACAAGTACTAAAACACGCACTCAGGCTTGCACGCGCACACGTATACGCACGCAAACATGCACATGCACGCGCGCGCACACACATTTAATACTACTAATACTGCTGCTGCTGCTGCTGCTGCTGCTGCTGCTGCTGCTGCTGCTGCTGCTACTACTACTACTACTACTACTACTACTACTACTACTACTACTACTACTACTACTACTACTACTACTACTACTACTACTACGCGTTCTTATGTATATACGTAGGTATACATGTGCGTGTAGATGCTAACTTTGTCATATTTGCACCTAGGTAGCCAAGCGTTTAAAATGTTCATCCACTACCCATCCGAGAAAAAAAACTAACGCTTTTTGCTTTCGAGATCCCCGTATGTTAAATGGACGTTAAACAATGGCGACCATCGATGCGCGTTATTGCAAAAGGTGGAAGCACCAGCTGTCACGTCCCGGAAGTGCGTTCTTTTTCTGTCGGCCGCGACAAGTGACACACGAAGAGCGGTTGACACGTTTTATTATGATGTCTAGGTGTTGTGTACCGTTTTTTAAAACCGAGGGAGCATCAATTTCCAACGAACGGCCCAGCACTGCTAAATGCATGGACAATTGCGATCAAACGGCAGATGAGCGCTAAGAACAAGGCACATTGGAAGCCGGCACCGCGCACTGTTGTATACTGGGAACACTTCGCCCTGGATGACTTCGTACAACAGACAAAGTTTTATGGTATGTCAACGTCAACTACAAAGCGTTTGTAACTTGTACTGCAAGTAGACACTTATTGTAAAACCGCATCTAACCCTAGCTTTAGATCATTATGATTGGATTTAGTTGTATTTCTATATTAAAAACTTAAGTAAGTTAACCTGGGCTGAATGAAGACCTTTATAGTAAGTTATAGATGATATGATTAGGTCCTACAATATATGAATCTGTCATTAGTTCTTTGTATTTACAATTATTTGAAACATTGACACTTCCTACTTATCAAGAACGATTGACTTATTAAGACAGACCTAATATGTAATAGAATGCACACTGATACAAATCATACATTGTGGTTTCGGAAAAAGGGTACCACTGTATTAATTTATGGTGAAGAAACTCTCTTTTGGAAAAGTCATTCATGTTTTTACCAAAACCATTTTTTTCCTAGGAAGCAAGCGACTTATTAGCAATTTGAAACCGGACGCTATTCTCAGCCGGATTTCTTACAAACCAACCACACAAACTCCCAAGAGCAGTGCTAGAGAACAGAGAATTGTCAGAAGGAGGAATCTGCTGAACGCTAAGGGACAGCCCAATGAAACAGTTGTTATGGAGGACAGTTTGCCACTGGCAGCAGGAGAAGTCGTCTTCACAGAAGACACTTTCATTGTGGTAGACATAGCAGCTGAGCCACCAGCAGTAGTGGCCGTCACCAGTATGCAGGCACAGACACCTTGCTGGCAAGAATATCATGCCAGACAATTCACGTAGGATAACGACGCCATACATTTCTATACTGGTTTCGAGACTATGACACTTTCGTTTTTGTCTTACAAATCCTAAGGGCAACTTCCCATCACTTGACCTATCTGTACCACCAAGTCAATAATATAGCTGTAGAAGACCATATTTGTTCTGACACTTCTCTATGAAACTTCGCCTAGACAAGCCAAACTTTGAGCTCAGTAGACTGTTTGACATTTCCGAGTCATTTGTGTCAAACATATTTCTGACATGGGTAAATTTCATTGACCGCGAGTGGAAAGAAATTGATGTGTGGTCGTCGAAAGATCTTGTTGAGTACCACGCTCCTGCTTTCAAAAGCAACGTTTCGACAATCAAGGTGATAACTGATGACACTGGGTGTCCGATATAAAAATCCTAAAAATCAATAAGAAATATTGTCTTCATACAAGACTAGAAACACTGTTAAAGTTCTTGTTGGAGCTACTCCTGGCGGTTTAGTGACGTGTGTGTGTTCTCAGCTTATGGGAGAGCAGCCAGTGTCCGTCAAATTGTAGAGAGGAGCTCGCTTCCTATGAAATGTGACCCTCTTGATTCAGTTATGGTCGACAAAGGATTCAATGTTCAAGACATTTTCGATGAGTTCGACCGAAAAAAAATTGTCATCAAGAATCATTACCATATGCTTCATGCTGGGCAATTTTAAGAAGTACCTGATAATGCCTGGTATGCGATGGATTCATCAAATGTACGATTCATAAGCCTGCAATATTATGCAGTGAACAGTAACTATTGCCTTTGTCACTGTGCTTTCTCATAGTAGGTGCCTTTAACCAAGCTAGCATGCTTTCTATTATAACACTGAATTACATCATTAAATTCAGTATGTTTATTTCAGATGGCACCTACAAATGGAAGGGTGTCAAATTGATGTAAACAGTGTTCTTTGTTGTGTTAAACAATAACAATCAATATAAGTGCAGGCTGTCTTCAATCGTATTTATTTCAAAATGCATAGGCAGAATAATATATGTAATAAAACCTCTGTAGTGCAGCTGTGCGAAAGTGGTCGTGAAAAAATACCTGGAGACTGTCTGTCATTTGCGAAATGAAGGCAATCTGCAAAAAGGACGGCCCTTGGACTGGGCGGATAGTGGCGGCGTCTAGTGGACAAAACCGCATAATCCCACCGATGATCACTGTTGACCTATCCATCATGTGACCTGTTTCCTAGCAAAAACTCCATTAAGCAAAAAAAATTGAATGCTGAACACGTTTTGTGTTCGTACATTCAGTCGTATATTGTGTTGAAATTCTGGCCGCAAAAGTTTTTCTTTATGACAAAAACATAAGCCAAAGTTTTTAAAGTGACAATTGTATGCGTTAATATTTGTTTTATGAGATGTCATGCAACTGTAATAATGCATTAATCGTGAAACAAGATGGTGCCGGTATATGGCGACAAGGAGTTGTGTCTGACTATGATGTGACTGTTTCTAAATATTTTCCTGACTGAGAGAGTTCCTTGTCTGCAGAAGTATGACATATATACTTTGCTTCGTATCACAATCACAATCATAATACGTTATTGTCCCTTGGGAGGGAAATTCATTTGGAGGGTAGAGCAGCATATTAAAACAAACAAAACAAATGTACATGCAATATAAAATATAAACAAATACTAATAAAAGTTATATCGGTTAAATAAATAAATAAGTTAAATTAGTTAAATATGTTAAATAAGTTACACAAGTTTAAAAAAGTTAATCCATTTCACAAATCAGCTCAGGCTCACTCAGTGTCAGACTGGCAGGGAAGACTGGAAGAGGGAGTTCAAAGCGGCGGCCAGAAGGAAGTAATTTATAGCAAGGAAACAGGGGAAGTTCGGGGTCTGAGGAGACATTCCTTCCCTTTCTGTCTGACCGATCCCTGTATATATCCTCTAGACCTGTCTGTTTTTTCCCACCACCTTCCACTAATCCTGACTGTTCGTACAAGAGTGTTGCGATGCACGATACTCACTCCGCCGTACCACACAAGAAATCCAAATGTAATAGAGCTTTCGATGTAGCGTCTGTAGAAGGTTTGAAGAACATGTATGGTGACACTGAGTGACCTGAGCTTCCGTAAGAAATACAGCTTTGGCTTGCATTTTCGGTTAATTACCGCTGTATTTTCACCAAATGTGAGCTTTGCATCAATGATAGTGCCGAGATACTTGTATTCATCTACTCCCCTTACACACTCTCGGTTAATGAATAGTCTCTTGGGAGGAGTAGGATTTTTCCTAAAATCTATTATGAGTTCTTCAGTTTTACGAACGTTCAGGTCTAGGAAATGATTGTCACACCACACTGTGAAATCAGCTACAGCGCACACACACACTTGATCAGAGCCGTATAGGTCGACGATAGCTGTGTCATCACTGTATTTGATGAAATTGACGCTCTCCTGGCTGCTACGACAGTAGAGTGTGAACAGAACAAAGGAGATCACCGAGCCATAGGGGGCACCGGTGAAAGTAAAGAGTGTTCGTGTTCGTGATGCTATTGACAGTACGAAGATCCCTACAATCTTGCTTTCGTGTGATGACATTTCCTCCCTGCGTTATTTCTCTGAAATGTAAGATTGCTGAAGAACAAGCGTAAGGAACTGTTTTATTTGATGAAAACCAAACGGAATTTTAGAGACTGTTCTGTGTATTGTTTGACATCCTCGGCTGTCCTTCCTTCGGGGTACACACTTCACAGAGCCAACAGCTCGCCAGAACTTTCAGGCACATCTAAAGGCGGTGGGGGTGTGATTCGTGGTAAATCAGCGATGGTGTAATAACTCATCAGTTTTGTTTACCACTTGCACCCCTGAACCTGAGACTCTTATTGTCAGGTGTAAACCGTTTGACCTGCCGCGAGAGTTTACCTCCCTTGTCATGGTGGGTGTCTACATCCGACCCCAGGTCAACGCTTCTGCTGCGATCGGCGCTCTCGTCGACTAGATCACCACAGCGGATAACTCAACCCCTGAATAACTTGTGCTAGTTCTCGGTGACCTCAACCACACTACGCTGTCTAGAGACCTCCCAAAGTATAAGCAACATATCCAGTATGCCACCAGATAAAGGAAAACCTTGGATCACTGCTACAGTACAATCAGGGATGCCTATCATGCCGTCCCACGTGCGCCCCTTGGTTTCTCCAACCACTCCATGATCCTCCTTCCTACCGCCAGAAGCCTAGAACAGCGAAAGCCTACGGCGCCTCCAAGGCTGTTTGGCCAGTACATATTGGGTCTCGTTTAAACACGCGTGCACAGACTTTCATGAATATGCAGACACGTGTCGTCTTACATAAGCTTCTGCCAGGATCTTTGTATTCACCAGAAGATGTTCAAAGTGTTCAAAAACGATAAGCGGTGGTTCACCAGAGACCTGAAATTCAACTGAAAGAGAAATAGGATGCTTTCAAGAGTGGAGACCGTGCACTATACAAGAAAGCCAAGTACGATGTCCAAAGAGCGACACGGGGAACAAAGACTGACTAAAAGCTCAAACTTGAAGGCCAGTTCCTCTCCAACGACACTCGCGCTGCTCTCTGGCAGGGCCTGTAGATTGTCACTGGCTACAAACAGAAGCCATCCACTCCTGGCTGTGATTCTGCAACACCGGACAACCTCAACAACTTTTATGCTCGCTTCGGCCGGCAGAATTTGACGCCTGTCTCGATCAGCCCGCCCGGCCTTGGTATACGTCTTGCAAGATGGCTGCGTGGTCTAAGTCGGGTACTTTTCGTGAAAGAATAAAAATTCAGAGGAACATGCCACCAAAATATAAATCTTCCAGTGTTATTGACAGCGATGTACAGGACACTAGTGTGAAGCTGCTGAAATACGTAATACGTGGAACTGCTTAATGATGACGCTGCGCTACGAAAACTGGGGTTAGCGTCGTACCCTCAAGCGCTGGCCAATAAGATGGACACTCTTATGGAGACAATCGCTGACCTGAACTCGAAGCTAGAAACCAAGGAGCGCAGATTTGCCGCCCTCGAAGAAAATTTTAATATTGATCATCTCGAAAGTGATTGCGATAACATTGGACATTATTTCCAACGATGTAACCTAAGGTTCCACGGAATCCCTGAAACTGGGAGGTGGAGAACACTACCACTGCCGAAGTAGTAGAAATCATAAAAAACAAAATGGCAGTGACCCCCAGTGACACAAAAGGACATTGTCATCAGCCATAAGCTTGGCTAAAGGGCAGCAACCGGCGATCGACATCGTGTAGTCATCGTGCGATTCAATAGAGTTAAACTGCGTGACGAAGTCAAACGGGATAGAAGCCGATTTAACAGGTAAGGTTTTTAAGGTATGTGTCGATTTTATTTTTAACCACATTCACGCTACTAGCAACAACGCAATCGGCAGATAATCTGATCCATTCATTTACAGTCCTTTGTGAAAATTAAAACTTTCGTATGTCTAATCTACACTATTCCTTTGCTAATGTAACTTCATGTCCTCTAGTCCTTCTATATTTCTTAACTAAAAAAAATGTTCTATCAATATTTTCATAACCACTCAATATTTTAAACACTACTGTCTGAACTCGTCTCAATCCCCTGGTCTCTAGTGTTGTTAAACCACATTCTATTAGGCGTATTTCATAACTAAGATCCCTCAGTTTTGATATCATTTTACTCGCTTTCTGCTGTACTCTTTCTAGCATATCTATGTCCTTCTTGCGATATGGCCTCCACGCTTGTATACAATATTCTAAATGAGGCCTAACTATTGCTTTGTACAGCGGTAGTATTAGTTATTTTTCCTTATACGTTAAATTTCGCCTAATTAATCCAAGGATTTGATTTCTCTTTGAAGCTGTAAATACGCACTGCTCTGAAACTTTCATATCAGCACTAATGGCTAACCCTAAGTCCTTTTCTTTTAAAGTAGTACTTAGTACAGTAGACCCCATTGTATATTGTACATCTTCGTACCCATGTCCTGTGTATTTACAATTTTCCAAAATGTTAACAGCATTTGCTAAATTTTCTGACCATTTGTTCAACCTGTCAAGATCATATTGTAATTTTTTTCTCTCTCCATCATTTTTAATCCTCCTAAACACTTTTGTATCATCCCCAAATTTCAAGAGCTTGCTTGTTATATCATCGTCCAAATCGTTGATATATATTAAGCGTAATATAGGTCCTAGAACTGATCTCTGTGGTACCTTAGTCAAAACTGATTTCCAGTTTGAAGCCTCCCCATCAACTATTAACCGTTGTCTTCTGTTAATCAGCTATTTTTCTATCCAGTTAATTATACCATTTCCTATGCCATTGGCCTTTAGTTTAAGCAGTAATCTTTGATGTGGCACTTTGTCGAAAGCTTTTTGAAAATCTAAGTAGATGATATCTACTGGTGATCCCTCGTCTACCCATTTAGTGATATCTTCCAAAAAACATAACATATTTGTTAAGCATGACCTCGCTTTTATAAATCCAAGTTGAGGTGGGTTTATCAAGTTATGTTTAACAAGAAAATGCACCATGTGATCTATAATTAGCCTTTCTAATCAATTGAAAATCACTGATGTTAAACTCACTGGTCTATTGTTTCTTGAACCTTTTTTTAAATAACGGTATAATGTTTGCTTCTTTCCATTCTAAAGGAACCATCACTTCCTGGTTTACAATTAACTGTCCTAAATATTCTGAATCTGCCCTCTCGAACGTAGCCTCTGGTACTTATAGTGAACTAATATCTTCCCTGGTAAACACTGAACTAAAACATTCATTCAAGTCTTCTGCCATTAAGAATCCCTCTGATATTATATTTCCAGCACAATCTTCTAGAGGACCGACCTCATCCTGAACTTTCTTTTTGCTTCGAACATACGCATAAAAACTGTTGCTGTCATGTTTTATATTACATGCAAATTTTTTTTCATAGCTTCTCTTTTAATTTATAATTTCAACTGTAGCTTGGTTGAGTGCTTCTTTATAGATGTTGTAGTCTTCATTACTTCCAGTACGTTTATATGATTTTCACCTGGCGGATATGTCATGAACTAAAATAGCGCCACCTGGCGGATTTTTTTGTTAACTAAATTCACCTAACGGATATGTCATTAACTAAAACAGCGCCACCCGGCGGATTTTTTTTGAACTAAACCCACCTAGCGGATAGGTCGTGAACTACAAGTGGTGCCATCTGATGGATAAGTTGTGAACTAAATGTAGAAGTACTGCCCAAATTCGTGCGTCTTTGGTTTAACTGTTAGCACCACCTGGCGGATTTTTTGTTAACTAAATGCACCTAGCGGATAGGTCGTAAACTACTAGTGGTGCCATCTGACGGATAAATTGTGAACTAAATGTAGGAGTACTGCCCAAATTCGTGTCTCTTGCACGCTTGCGTGCAATAAAGCCTCCTGACGGTTACATCACGAACTACAAACATCATCCCTGGCGGGGCAAGTGAGCGAACCCCATGTTAAAGCATAGGGAATTTTTACCATGTTAAAGCATAGGGATTTTCCCCATGTTAAAGCATAGGGATTTTCCCCAGGTTAAAGCATAGGGAATTTTCCCCATGTTAAAGCATAGGGATTTTCCCCATCTTAAAGCATAGGGAATTTTCCCCATGTTAAAGCATAGGGAGTTTCCCCATGTTAAAGCATAGGGAATTTTCCCCATTTTAAAGCATAGGGATTTTCCCCATGTTAAGCCATAGGGATTTTCCCCAGGTTAAAGCATAGGGAATTTTCCCCATGTTAAAGCATAGGGATTTTCCCCATCTTAAAGCATAGGGAATTTTCCCCATGTTAAACCATAGGGATTTTCCCCATGTTAAAGCATAGGGATTTTCCCCATTTTAAAGCATAGGGATTTTCCCTATGTTAAAGCATAGGGAATTTTCCCCATGTTACAGCATAGGGATTTTCCCCATGTTAAAGCATAGGGAATTTTCCCCATGTTAAAACATAGGGAATGTTTACCATGTTAAAGCATACGGATTTCATCATCAACTGAAAGCACCCCTGTTAGATAAGTGGTAAACTATATATCTACTCTGCAGTTCGCGCTTGTGTACATTCTACTCAGTAGTTCGTGGTCTTGAATTTTCTATAATCCGAGATCTGTCGGCACGACCATGTGACTTTTCGGCACATTTACTAACTATATAAGCGCGGAGTTCTACCAGTCGAACCATCATTCGTATCACGACGACAGCACGCCTAACATCATCATGTTGAAGACACCTTACTACCGACCTCGCAATACAGCGGACTCGAGCAATGAGGACGAGCCAACGAGCAGACCCATCATGCCGGTGACCAACCACCCTGTCGTGCCATCGGAACCAGACGTAGTGGACGTCCCAACTCTAAAATCAACGGTAAGCGTCGACTCTCCTATCAAGGTCAAAGGTCTCCTTATGGACAAAGTACGCAAGTATACTCCCTTCTACATCGGGTGCAGATACTGCAAGAAGCGTATGATTGTCGACGATACGGGACATTTGCAATGCGAGCGACATGGTTACGTGGCCTCTGATATGTATATCAGGGTTCGAACGGATGCTGCCGATGAGAAGGACCTGCCGACCCCGAGATATCTACCACCATCGCTGAGACCCTTCACCTGCCCGGACTGCGGGGGATCGTTCACACAGAAAAATAATTCCAAGCAACATGTCACCAGCGGATGTTGTGCACGTCGGAAGAGGACGGCCGATGAAGCCAAGTTGTATACGTCAGTGGTGAGTCATACTTTATATTGTTTTACTATATGCTTTCACCTAAAATGGCGCCCCCATAACTCCCGTCAAAATAGCGTTCACTGTGTCTTTACTTACGCTAAAACGTCGCCCCGTTTTTCCTATAAGGTTGGACTCGTCTATTACCTGTTAACATCCGGGTACATAATATTATGTCACATCTTTGCTTCCGAGATTATGGCTCCCCTACGTTGTCCTTCATATCAACATCTGGCAACGTCTTAACCCCCTGTGTGATTGCGTTCATGGGTAATTTGTGTCGTCAATTTATCTTTATGACCATACAACTTGTCACCTTACTTCCTATCATGCCACTTCTTATCATTGTTTCCCACTGATCCTTGTATCAATGTGCTCTAACAACGGTTTACTACTCCCATGCA
>OZ023212.1:47471721-47526721 GCA_963995525.1 Escarpia spicata
ACAGCTTGCCAGGCTTTTCATTTTATATACAAACATATTTGTTACACAAATATAACGATACATGCACTATATCAAATTGCTACAAATGTCAACAAAAGCAATGAATTCACTACATTTCATGGTAGTTTCAGAGTACATGGGGTCAAATAAACGCTAAACGTTATGTCATATCGCTTCCTCCTCCCTTTACCGTGCAGAAGACGAGATGAGAAAGCTCATCAAGCAGCAGAGCAGCAGAAAGGCAGCTGGTCCTGACAATGTTTCCATATTCACATTGCAACACTGCGCTGGTGAACTTGCTCCTGTATTTACTGAACTGTTTAATTCCTCACTCCATCAGCACACTGTTCCTGTCTGTTTCAAGGCAGCAACTATCATTCCTGTTCCGAAGAAATCCAAGATGACAGCTCTGAACTCCTCTCGCTCCGTGCCCCTGGTGTCAGTGGTTTTGACGGTGCTGGAGCGCTTGGTTCTCGAGTACCTGAAGTCGGTCACAAACTCCAACATAGATCCACTCCAGTTCGCGTAGAGAGAAAACAGGTCCACTGATGATGCTGTTGCATTGGCCCTTCACTTCGTCTTGCAGCATATGGAATCTCCGAACGCATAAGCACGCATCCGACAAAGAATCTTTGTCGGATGTTGACGATCGACATAAATTCATAATAGCGATGTCTACGAACGTAGTGTACAACTGAGTTCAGCAACTGCAAAAAACGTTGAAATCTTGGCGGCCATCTTGGATTGTTGGTTACCATGACGACGGAATGTAAAATGATATGGCTCATTTTATTCGCTGATTATCATACTTTCCGAAAATATAAAACATTCCAATTCATAAAATGCATTTTTGTTGTTCAAATCTTGACTTGAAGTGAGGTAGTCCATTCTGTTGCATATTCACTGGGAAAGCAGTATTCAGTGGTCATAGCTGATCAGGGTTGTAGTACTGAAATGGTTAACTTTCTCTGCCCCCGTCCTTAAGTCGTCAAAATGAATGGCATGGTTTTCAACACAATCATCTTGAACATCGGAAATCCCCAGGTTGTGTCCTGTCCTTGCTCCTGTGCTCGCTCTCCACGAATGACAGTGTGTCTTAACATTCCTCCGTACAGCTGGTGACGTTAGCAGATGATACCGCCTTGGAAGAGTTGGTGAGGAACACAGATGAGTCTAAGTACCGCAATGAAGTGGACAGGCTGGTGTCGTGGTGTGATAAAAACAATCTTCAACTGAACGAGTCCAAAATAAGGGAGATGATCGTTGGTTTTAAAAAGAAGAAACCCCATTGCTCCCATAATTATCAACGGCGAAGCGATCGAAAGAATGAACTGCTACACATTTCTGAACACCATTATCTTTTGTGACTTAGGATGGGAGAAAAAGACGGATGCAGTCGTGAAAAAGGTCCAGCAAAGACTCTACTTCCTGTGCCAGCTGAAGAAGTTCGGGCTGAGGAGAGAAATTCTTGTTCAATTCTATCCATCGGCTATTGAGAGTGTACTTGCATTCGCTATATGTGTGTGGTTCGGAAATGTCAACAAGCGTCAAAAGATCTCGCCAGACAGAGTGATAAAATAGCATGGAATATCGTCGGCAGTGAACTTGCCCTTTTATCGGCTACATACAGTGAAAGAACCAGGAATAGAGTTTACGGATTCAACACATTCCGCCCACCATCTATCTGAACAAAGACCTTCAGGCAGGCGATTCAGAAATATTCGTGCAAAGACAAATTGCTTCTGAGACAGTTTCTTTCTCCGTGCCGTAGTTGCCTTATCGTGTATTAAGTATACACTTTAGTGATATATAGAGACAATGGAATAAACATTTGGTAGATGTGTTGTTTTTATTCTTTCATGTGTTAGATTTAGCATAACCTATCAATTTTAATGGACTTATGTTATACAATGTTATACTTAATTATTTTAATTTTATTTTATTACATGTATTTATTTATCTTTCATTGTATGTTCGTGGTATGTGTGAAGTGGCTGTATGTTTTAACACCAAGTCTCATTCCTAATTGACATATATCTTATCTCAATAATGGCAATAAAGTATACGTAAATTATCTGTAATTCAGGAATATAACCACTATCAACATTGTTAACAAAGGCAAAGTTTGACGGAAAATTTTGATTGTGACGTAGGCAAACCGCAACGTACTGGATTTTCTAGCTGTAACTGAGACCTGGCTTAGACCACATGATACACATGCATGCATTGCTGACGTTTCCCCTTCTGGTTACACCTTTCACCATCGACCACGTTTAGTCGGCCGTGGAGGTGGTGTTGGCTTTTTTATATCACAGCAGTTCAAAGTTAAATTACATTCTAACCCTGAATACTCTAGTTTTGAGTCCATCTTTGCTGAAATTTCAGATTCTTCTTTCTCCGCACACTTTGTTTGTATCTATCGCCCTCCAGGACATCCTGCCAATTTCTTTGAAGACTTTCAGGATATGTTGGAAAATCTGGCAGTCATTCACTCAGAATTTTACATTCTTGGTGATTTTAATCTACATTTGGATATACCTTCTTCAACTACAACTACGTTTGATGATATTCTGGCATCATTTGATTTGAAACAACATGTTACCTTTTCGACACATATACCTGGCCATTGGCTTGACCTCTTGATAACCCGTTCAACTTGTAATAATATCCAAGCACCTACTGTTTCAGATGGGTTATCAGACCACCATACTGTCATTGCCAATATTAATGGTTCTATAGCCCCTTTACAATCGAAACACAATGTGTCTTACAGAGCCATTCATAGGATTGACATTACAGCTTTAATGGCTGATATCCTTATATCTGACCTTATCACAGATCCAAAAAAACATCTATCTGACTTATATAAACAGTACTGTCAAGTACTCAATGCACTACTTGACAAACATGCACCTATAAAATCCAAATGGGTGTCAGAAAGGCCACCGGCTCCATGGATGACTTCTGAAATTATACTATCTAAAAGGCGTCGTCGTTATTTAGAGCGTGTATGGCGCAAATCACGCTCGCCATTAGATAGATCGCGTTATTCTAAGCAATGTCACCTCTGTAACAGACAAATGGCTAAAGCTAAATCAGATTATTTTACAGATATGGTCATAAATAAGTCTGATAATCCGCGTCAGTTATGGAACTGCATCAATAACATTCTACACAGACGGCCTACTCCATCGTTACCTGATCATATGTCAATTAAGTCTCTATGTGATTCGTTCTCTAGTCACTTCAAGAATAAAATCAGTATCATTCGTTCTGCTTTCCCACATCATAATATAAGTAATGTCAGTGTGGACTTTCCACAAGTAAATTCTCAACTTGTATCATTTGAACCTGCAACAGTTGATGAAGTTAGGAAAATAATTATGTCCTCCCCAAATAAATCTTGTGCACTTGATCCATTTCCAACAATGCTGCTAAAAGCATGTCTCGATACACTAATTGGACCTATAACAAATATTATAAATGCATCACTTTGCTCTGGCTGTTTTCCTGATGATTTTAAATACGCCCATGTCACACCACTTCTTAAGAAGTCATCTCTGCCTAAGCAAGACCTAAACAGTTATAGACCTATTTCTAATCTCAGCTTCATTTCCAAAATACTAGAAAAGGTTGTAGCAAGTCGTCTAAGGTCTCACATTAGCACAAATGTGTTAACTAATGTGTCACAATCAGCATATAAGCAGTTTCATTCAACAGAGACTGCCCTTTTAAAGGTTCATAATGACATTACCTTGAACATTAATAATGGTAAAGTGACTGCACTTACCTTACTAGATCTCTCTGCCGCGTTTGACACGATTGATCACAGCATTCTCATTGAACGCCTATTAAAGTGGTACGGCATATCTGGCACAGCTCTAAGCTGGTTTTCTTCGTATCTAACTGATAGATACCAAACTATAAAGATTGGGAACTGCTTTTCAGCTGCACTGCCGGCTTTATTTGGTGTTCCCCAGGGTTCTGTTCTTGGGCCTTTGCTTTTTACTCTTTACACCACGCCACTAAGCTCTGTTATACAAAAACATAACTTAGATCATCATCTTTATGCTGATGACACTCAGATTTACATTTCGTTGGCTACCCCGGATACAAATCGCTCCCTTAACCAACTTAGTGATTGCCTTCAAGATATCTTCCATTGGATGACTGACAGCAAGTTGAAATTAAATGCAAATAAAACTGAATTGATCATTATTGGTACTCGAATGCAGCGTTGTAAACTGGATGGTTTTTTCCCTACGCGTATTTTGAATCAGTACATCACGCCAGCAACCTCGGTGCGTAATCTAGGAGTAATCTTTGATAGAAACTTCAATTTCCGACAACATATATCTCAAACATGTCGCTGCTGTTTTTATCATATTCGTGATCTTCGCCGTATTCGCCGGTATATGTAATTTTCTGTTGCTAAGACTATTGCAACAGCGCTTGTTAGCAGCAGAATTGACTATTGCAATTCCCTCCTTTATAATATCGCTAGCAAGGATATCACAAAACTTCAGCGTGTCCAAAATTGTCTAGCAAGAGTAGTTACAAGATCTCCTCGTTTTTCTCGCTCTGTGCCACTTTTGAAGTCTTTACATTGGCTTCCTGTACGATATCGTATAATTTTTAAGATCTGTACCATTACATATCAGGCACTGTCCAATAAGCAACCATCTTATTTGCATTTATTGCTTACTCCTGTAAGAAAATCTATCCAGCTTCGTTCATCTAGTTCTTACCTACTTTTTGTTCCTAGAGCCAACACTAACATTGGAACTAGGGCTTTTTCTGTTGCTGCACCAACTCTTTGGAATACGCTTCCTCTTAGTGTTAGATCAGTTGAAAATATTACAAAATTCCGTCGTCATTTAAAAACGTATCTTTACAACCTTGCTTATCCACCTTAGCTCCCTAGCGCCTTGACCCATCTGTTGACAACTGGAAAACTACTTATGGACTTTGAGATTGACCAACCCTTTTGTTTTGATGCGCCTCTGAGCTTGGTTTCCAAGGATTTAGGCGCAATAGAAGTTATCTTATTATTATTATTATTATTATCAATAATTGATCGCAACGTTACACTTGTTTTCCTCAATTGTTTCGGGCAACGAAAACCGTATACAGATCTGGAAACGTTTGACGTTTCTTGCAAAAATCGTTGAAAACGCGCGCAATGATGCGAAAGGTGTTCACATTTACGTTACGTATCCTGCACAGTAAATTACGCTTATGTTTGGAGATATTCTGACTGAATGTGTACATATACTCACGGCATGTCCTTGTTGACCAGGGTTACCCGTTAGACCCACTGGACAATAAAACGGACATAATACAGAAATAAAACATATGATATATGTCATCGCACACAGAAAAGCGTGGTAATGTCATTGGAAAGTAAAAATAATGGGTGGTTTTTTGGTTTGTATACATCCACCAGAGGTCGCTATTATCTAGCCGCACTCCTTTGCTTGCGCAAGCAGTTGCCGGACCTGAGTGGTAAAACGCTAACTTTCGATACATGTAGGTGCATCTGTCTTCCGATGCGTAGAGTCCTCTCGCTTCTCTCTATATGTACATTTGGTTCATTGGAGTCTCTAACAGTTGACGATGTACTTAAAACAAAAACGATAGTTATTTATATTTATTTACTAACGTGTATTTGATACGCTCTGGGAAAATTCTGATTCTTCAAAAGCGATAAGCAAGAAATAAGTGCTATAACACACACAACATTGTAACACCTCAATATCTACACTTTCAGAACGCCCAGCTTAGAGACGCATTTGCATTATAACGAACTGACATCTAAATTGTTATAAGGCAACAATGCTGTATTTTGAACATCTATATCATTAAGCCACAAACGGTTCACTCAACTCTACAAAAGCAGGCATGGGACATGTGAAAGGTTGCACATTCTAGTGAAATACATCACAATATTTCTTTCCCACACAACTCTGTTTCTGTGTAGAAAAATAGTCAATAAGTATTTGACATATTTGGCATTAGCGCACAGTAAATACTTTGTGGCATGATTGCACATAATTAGTCTCGACAGCGTCTCGAGCGAATATCGTTGGTGTGCAAACAGATTAATACGAGCAACCCTATGTGTAAGACATGCAAAAGACTGTACAGCTAGATGATAACTGAAAGCTAGTGCGGGAATTTGTTAGTTTTGTTTAGCCAACTCTCGCCTGGCTGTGCGAACTAGAAAGATAATCTGGCTCCAGCAGGCTCATAGGTTAGGGTGGGTTGAGATGTGTAGGTAAGAACCCCTCTGAGGTAGAATAGTTCCACTTGGGGGAGTAGTTACGCTTGCAAGGAAGTAGTTGTGCTTTGTTTGAAATCGCGATGAGATAACCTAACTGACGCTTGGAAGTTGACTGATCTGACAAAACGCGGAAGGAAACACCATAATCTTCAAGTTGCATGATTTTATTATAAAGAACTTCATGCTAAGCGAACATCTGGTAGATACACGTCAATAGGAAAAGCAATGCTGGGATATAATTGGATTACTAAACTTGGGATAGCCCGGCATACGTAGTTTGTATAAAATACGTTTTATGCTAAACGTTATTTATGCTCTGTCATATTCCACATTACAATTTTGTGCGGCAGTTTCGAACGTTGGGCAATTTCAGTCTACATTACCCCAGTTCACTCAGCTGTATGAATATGTATCTAGCTGTAGACAATGATGGATACGTGCGTACGAATAGTCTTCGCGCATTAATTGCAGAGTGGCTGCATGCTTCCCAGAGAAGTCGAGATGGTGTTTCTGGAACAGATCTGCCAGGGAGTAAAGTGTAAAACGCTTTGAGCAATCCTGAGGAATGGATACAGCGCTATATGAGAACTTACCTTTATGTGCAGGTACGTAAATTGTACTGAAGTATCTAAATACTCTATATGTGATCCGGTGTGTATGTATGTGTATGGTACGCATGCATGCATATATGTATGTACGTATGTATGTATGTATGTATGTATGTACGTACGTACGTATGAACGTATGTACGTAAGTATGCATGCATGCATGCATTCATACATATGCATCTATGTTAAGTATTTTCTTCTAGATGTTTTGATTTTTGGGCGCCAAATTTTCAGGGGTTCAACATTGTCACATTGTATACCAATATTTATTAATGTTCAACAAATGGTCAGATTGAGGGGCCCTGGAATGTTCAACTAGGATTTAATTGATGTCATAAACTACTAACTGCAGAATATCACAACATTGCCTAATTGTTTACATTGTTTCGTTACTTTCAGTAGTACCAATGCAGGCTGTTATATGTTAGTGTTCATTTCGTACAGATGCTGAGGTATACGGAATGCGAAATAATAACGTATTGTATCAAACTCTTAACTTACCGTAGCTCACGTTGATGTATACACAGGTCCCGGAGGTCTCGTGGCTCCTTACTCGCCCTAATGGAATATAATTCCACACGAACATCACGACTACTTCCAACTAATGCTGTTTATACAACGAGGCAAATTTTGGCATTACGAGTATAAAATAAAAATGATTTAATAATAATAAAAAATATTTCCATAAAACAAGTATATTCGTAATTCCGAGATCAATGATGCACCAAAACCATAGAGTTAGCCATTCTCAAGATCGGTGTATATTGAGAAAGTTGCCAACAGATGGATGAATGTGCTAAGGATTATTATTATGTTATCTAGATTTCAAAAGTGCCTCCAAACTTGGATTTCTGTGCCATTCTACAAAGGTTCTGTGCCTTTCTACAGTTTCTTCAAATTGTGTAGATACTAACATTATTCTGATGGTATGTGGATTAATATCCACGTGTACAACGTCATTTTAAACATGCATGGGGCTGATAACCTGGATCAATGGTCTACGCTTGATTTCACACACAAAATATACTTGACTGAGTGCAGCAATGATACTCTCTAGGAAATATATTGATCGCTGACATTTTCGTTGGGGGATTGTAAATACGTTACGTCGGTCCATGCAATGAGAGTTAAGTATGTTTTTTTAAATAAATATAATATAGCTATACTCACGACGTTTGCGCCTTGAGTTGAGCAGTGCTAAGGCTGGATGCCGCTCTATACAAAATCTTGCCTTTCTACCTTTACACTTTGTGTTTTAAACAGAGATCTACTGGGAAGGCAGGAACACAAGGGGACAGAGGTTCTATCGGTGCCAAGGGTCCAGATGGACAAGTGCCATGTATGTATTTGAAATATCTCTAGGACGACGATGACTATTTACATTCTTAGTATCAGTTGAGCCCTTGGCGTGTCTTCGTAATCTCTCTAGCCGCTTTTTGTTCACCAACGGTCCAAAGTATGATGTTGTAAATTATAGTCTTTGTTCTTCATCAGTCTATCTTTCCGCTGTTATCTTGGTAGTCCTCGTTTTTTAGTAGCGCGTTCTTTGTCGTATTTTCCAATACCAATATTTCGCCTGTTTTCTTATAGTTTGTATTTTATTTGTTGATATATTTGTCTCTAAAAAGTTAAAAAGTCTATACCAATAGTAGTCACATGAATGTCGTTGTTTGCGTAAAATTAAATATTAACTTGACTAATATTCGTTGTATGTTTATTTTCGACAAAGGTTTGTCCTGCTTTTAGTAGTTGCACAAAGTTGCAAAATGCGAATATGCGAAATAATACGAGCGTACGAATATAGTTTGACTAATATTTTGTTTGTGTCATATTCCATTAATGTTTGTGAAGTTCTTACTTGAATTGTATCATGCGCTAGCCGACACAATATGCAATAAACGTTTGATTTCGCAATCGCGCATAAGTTGTTGACATGAGTTACGAAGTGGTGAATGCGTGACCGGACTGTGGGATGGTTCAACATTATTTAACCTTAATGATGGTAGTGTCTCGTTCGTGGCTGAAAGAGACGTCACGGATGTATGGTATTCCTGCCACTCGTGGAGCACTAGTACGGACACTCTGTAATGTTACCTGGGGAACGTGTGGTTAACGGGGTCATAATTCATGGGGCTATTTATACCCTTAATTGTAGGTCAACGTGACCAGAGATGTCCGACGCTTGAAAACCTGTTTGTAGATGTATCAGACCATTTACCCAACTTCATCATTATAAAAGGTGTATCCAAAACTCATGACATCAATGACAGACCTAAACTGAAAATATATAGTGAAAATAATATATCCAATTTCACTCGGTAACTGGAGAATATAAACTGGGACAATATTATGACATGTAAGGACACGAACGAATGTTATGATATGTTTGTAACCAAATACGACACAATTTTGAAAAAATGGTTCCCACTCACCAGATTGTCAATTAAACGCTTAAAGGACAAAAAGTGGATGACTAAAACCATTAGAAATAGTATTTTATCAAAGACTAGGTTGTATAAGAAATATATCAATAGACCAAATGAATACAATAAAACAGAATATCGACAGTATAAGAATAAGCTTACAACTATCATACGGCAGGCGGAGAAATCATATTACAGTAGCTTACTCTCACAAGCAAAACTGTCAACCAAGGAATTATGGAAGATATATGCGGAACTTGTGAATAAAGACAAAAAGAACATGCACAACATTAAAAAGCTGGTCATCAATCATATAGAATTTAACGACAACGAAAGTATTGCTAATGCAATGAACCAATATTTCGCTACTGTAGGTAAAGAATTGTCAAAGACATATACTCATGGAAACGAATAGACAATTTCTATCTGACCCGATGCACAATACTATGTTCCTGTCACCAGTTTGTCAACAAGAAGTGATCAGTGAAATTAACAAGCTGGCGAATTCTAATGTATCAGGTATTGATAATTTTCCTTCAAAAATTGTCAAATTGTCATGCAATTTCATTTGTAAACCTTGTAATTTGTCGTTCTCTGAAGCCACGGTACCACGAGCATTAAAAGTGCTCAATCACTTCGTTTGCCCATCGCCAATCCGGTTCTTTTATGTCCAGATGTGTAATGTGTGAATAGTTTAACTAGTGCGCACAGTCGGTTTAATTTAAAAAAAATGCGTACTTGTTTTTTAATCGTCAAAAAAAAGAGTTGTCGTTACAGCGGGTATCGCTGGCGAAAGCCAATTGCGCTGTCTGCCTACTGCGCCACTTCGGTCACGTGCTTTACGCGAGATCGGCATCCCAGGCATTCGAAAACAATAACAACACACACGTGCTTTAGCGTATCAAGATGAAGATTATAATTCCAAAGTAGTTGTACGAAGGTACGTATTACACTATCGCAGTTAGCAACAAGAACGCGTAGCCGTGTATTAATTCAACGAGAATTGCAACTTGCGAATGTCTACACTCGACTCGCGCCTGTCGACAGACAGTCACCATATCAGCCAGAGAGTGACAACGAGCATAATATTTGATATGTATTGTATTTGGTTACGCAGGATGTTGTTAATAAGCTGTTATTCCGACAATACATATTGAGAGTAGATGACGCGAGGGTGCGAAATGACAAGTAACATTGCTTTGGCAGCAGGCCCATGTTGATCGTCTAAGTAACTTAGTCAGGGAGCATCCGTAATTTTGTGCAACAGAACGTCAAACACGGAAGTATTATGTTGGTGATCGTAATTATTAAAACATTTTTTGTGACTCATATTTGTGATACTATTACTGCAGAATATTGTTGATTTGCATTGTATTTTATGGAAAATAATTTAGATTTTCATGACAAGCATGATGGTGATGATTTTATTCAATATAAAAATGTAAACGTGTAAATACATAAAATATCAATACACCTAGAGTACACCATATATAAGGATTACACAAGAAAATGCACGCACTTGTCTCCATTGTGGTCCTTGATGCCTGGCTATAGTGTATGTAATGCATTAATTGGTATCCTGTGATACCTTTCAACTGACATATGCCGGCTATTCTTATGTATTTACCAATATATGTATATACTCTCACCACAGCAATATATGAATACATAATAATATATGTAACTTGAATTGTGATATTGCTAGAGACCACACTGCAACCCATGAATGAGAATGAGAGGAGGCAGAAGAGGGGCTAGAGGCGGTCACCCGGGCCAGGCAGACACAGGGAGGATACAGTCTGCGGCAGGCCCACATTTGATCAATCCAGGTAATTTCAAAATTATAACAATCAACCACGTATAAGTTATCAAAAAATTTTAATGTGCACATTTAAATATACATTTGTTTTCATACACATTTTAATAATAACATCTTGGGCATGGAAAACTAGATTGACTTCTGCACTTGTATATTATACCCACAAGTGTATCAACACAGACATATTAATACACCTTTAAACAGTATTTAGCATATGGCGATGACTCTGAAATAAGTTTATAAAATAAATTAGTCATTCTTGAAGAAGGTAGACATACGTATTATGAACCTTTGAATACTTGTCGAGGAAAATATATTGTTAGCATCACAATAACACCTCATTCTGTCATTTCCAACATTCACCTTGACCATTCAACCTCAGGCTTAAAATGTAAAACATGAATATGTATAGTAGTTACATGGCAGATACTGACATGAAGTTGTATACTGAAAACAAAACTAAAAATATAAATGCGCTTTACTGATGAGCAGAATTCAAATCAGTCTATAATATTGACTAAGATCAGGCGTCACTGTAATGAAATTGAAAAATTTTAAATTCATGTAATGACAATGAACACCTAGTAAAGAAAAATAGTTAAAATTGTTCACCGTTTTGAGAAATTGCATATTCCACTAATGTCTGCATGGTGTATCAAGCCACCCTTCCCCAGAACAACCCTGGTAAACACTGACTGTTCCTAAGATATCAACATGTATAGATGCAGCTGTAGTAGAACATTTCTTGCTGCCTTTTTTCTTGTGAAATGATGCAGGTCATACATGAAACATTATTATATACTGATTATGACAATGAACACATCATAATTATTTACTCCCAACACTACTATGATGCCTGTTTTTGTTTACTGAATATATGCTTTTTTTTACAGGAAATTGAACTAGTGTGCTTAGTACCACTAGCTCTCCAAGTTAATATGGCATACTGAGCAGTTGTATTTGTCCAGGATCTCGGACAAGATTCTACAGTCATGCAACATGCTGCATATTAACAGTTTATCATATGAATGTCCACTGAGTGATCCCAATTGTGTCATGTTGAATCCGTGACAGATTCCCCAGTGCCGATGGGGTGTACACTGGCTTCCAGGTCAGACAGTTAGCTTGACTGCCTGGAAACCAATGTAGAATGCAGGTTGCTCGACATAAGAATATGATGACGCCTGACTAGCTCTGTAGTTGGTGATGGAACGGTGGGTGCCAGGGTCTGCAGAAGTGACAACAACTTTTGATGCTGTCAGACAGGTTCAGTGTCGAGCATTCTTCGGTGAACTGCATCGGTTTAGATATCGATGACATCACTGTATGTTTTCGCTGTCTTTGATGGTACTGCATACCAGCTTCCTGACATTTTGCTGTACGTCTGCATCTACCTATACCGGAGACAAAATGACAATTAGGATGGCTCTGACATGCATGATATTTTTATATGTGACGACACATTTATCAAAAGTCAATAATACAAGGTATTTGTATTCAATTCAACTAGAACTTTTAGCAGTGTCCATGAAAAAATACATTAATTATCCAGAATTGTTACAACTGGTAGGGTTTCATTGCCTTTGTGTTGCTGATAGTCAGTGGCAGCCAGCCGAGTTCTTGCAACATACACCAGGCACAAGTTTGTGAGGAAGTAATGGTATTGAAAGCCTTTTCACATTTTTCAACAACAATCTGTTGATACACTGACAGCAGCATTTTACTTGTTTAAATTATCTATGTATCACGAGGACTGTTATATATTTTTCATGCCATGTATAATTTTTCTAAATTATTCTTTTTTATCACTGTTTTATATTTTCACAATTTACATTAATTTTCATTTTGCATGATAATTAAACAACACTTGGGTAAGTTTAGTTCTGATATGGTGTAGTATCCAGTCCTTGGGATTACTCAAAGCGCTTTAAACTTTACTCCCTGGCAAACCTGTTAAATTGAAAACACCATCTTGACTTATGTGGGAAGATTTCAGCCACACTGAAATTAATATGCAAAGATTATTCATACAAAAATATCCACCGTCTGTAGCCGGTACTCTTCATACAGCTGAGTAAACTGGAGCAATGTAGCATGTAGCGATTGTACATGTAATTCTCAGTCACATGGCGATGACCCTGTCTAGTCTAGTCACTATTTTTTGCGAGTTGTAAACATACCAATCATTGCACACACTACAACATTTTTGAATTTTATATCCTATTGATGTTTAAAAAAAAAAATCATAATATAGTTATTTTTATTTGATATGTACATATTAAATTTGTTCAACTAAATATCGTCCTAAGTAATTTGTTCTCATTGGTTTACATTTTATGGGCATTAAATATAAAAAATTGTTGTTAAATACACATAATTGTTTAGTCACTAATTTTGTGAGTTGTAAACATATAACTAGCATTTGATATCACATGTGTAGTGTTGTTTTTTTGTAACAAAGAATTGTGATAAAAGTAACTGTTTTGTTATATGTACCTGACATTTTTTCAACCTCTTCCTAATTTTTGTTTCTATTGTTGCTTTGCATTTTATGTGTATGTGATATTAAAAATTATTACATTATACACATCAAGTACAATGATTGTACCTGTAGTTGTATTGTGCTTTTCATAATTTTGTAGTCATGATCTCATCAAATAGTTTCAATAAAGTGTTTTTAATTTACATTGTCTTTACTTTAATTCACATGCATTTCTAACAATATGCAATTTAACGAGGACACCCATTACTGCAAAATCCTAATGCAGACAACCAAAACTATCACATACAGTGGTGGAGTCTGGTCTGGGGGGCACAAAAACCTCCACTGGCGACAACCAAATGGTGTAGTCTAAATTTTGTCGCTATCAAGCCGCTATAACTTCAGCTGCTCTGCTGTCTCGGCTGGAGTGGTGATATCGGAAGACGTTGAAACATTTTCAAAGATGGTGTACCAAATAATAAGATTGGTCAGAATAAAACATAATTGTCAAAACAACCAAACACATGTTTGCATATCTTCCAAATGTTATGCTATGATTTATGTATATATATATATATACATCTGTATATATCACGTTTGCATACCAGCAGCAATTAATACTTACGTTTACTTACTGTCCTGAGCTGCATCCAGCCTCAGCAAGTGACTGGACACCTGACAGTGAGCTGCCTTTGCTATGACCGCTGATGCTCGATAGAGCCACCACAGATCTTGTCATATGTGATGGCTGCAGTGGTGTTGAGGTAGTTCACGCCTTTGTGTTGAAGCTGTCAAACAAAGTCATGAATTGGAATATGGAATGAGTCAGATTATTTGTGAAGGTGAACATGGTTTGACAGCACAACTACACGTAAATATATATAATATTATATATGTAAATATATGTGTGTGTACATGTGGTGTGTAACTTATAAACGTTTTAATTTCATTAATAGGTAAAAATATTTTGCACGATCATTTGCCCAATGGTCATTTGCCCAGCACTCAAGTGTGAAAAGGTCATTTGCCCAGTTGTAAAAAAAATACAATAAATGATATGAGAGTGGCAAAGTGATTATTGTATTTATTGTAAAATTGTAGTATATAACAAACAAAATAGACAATTTACAAGTGTCAGAGCCAACAATGTGAAACAATTTGGATTGTGCACCATCCAATTGCCAGTATAATTAACTACCTGTAAGTGCAGATAGAGCATAGGTGGGTTGGAAAGAAGGTCACAGGAAATAAAGTCACAAAGTAATTTTATTCAAAAAAAAAAAAGTTTTGCAATTTTTCACTGATAGTACTAGCGACATTATATCATATGTCTTATTAAGAGTCTCCCCAACCTTACGTATTATTAAAATAATTCCACACATTGTATGTTTAAACAGGTTAAATTAAGTTATTTTGACTTCTGAACACACACACACTAAAATATACATTCAAAGATACAAATCAGAAACTGAACATAAGCATCTTGTGCTGTGCAAGCCAGCAGGTGAGTATAGAGATAAAATGTCATGTGACATAACATTAACATTAAAGCAGTTGCAGCCTTTAGCAGATCTGTGCGCCAGCATAAGCATAATTATTATGAAATGACAATCACTGAGGCTCGGCTATATTGTGTCACGTATACTTACTTGCATTGTATATACACATTTATGTTTGCAATACAAACATTCCAAATTAAATAAAAAGAAACATAAGTTAAAAAAATTATCTGCAAATTAAAACAACCACCCTATCATACAAACATTGAATAATTGTACACACATTAGACTGGTCAAACCAGAACATAACAGTACTTTAATACCATTACTTAAACTGACATTGGTTGTAATGGTTTAGAGCTGCACCCAGCCTCGGGAAGAGACTGAATACCTGACAGTGAACTGGTTTTACTGCGACCACCGATACTCGATAGAGCCAATGCAGCGGTTGTTGTCTGTGGTGGCTGGATTGGCGTGGACGTCATTTGCATATATTTGTGGTGAAACTCAAGTGAAGGCATAAAGTGGAATGGCCAAAATTGATTAAATTTTACATTTTTTAATAGTACTACTACCCCTAAAAATGGACAGCTTAGTATAACACATCAAAATAATATCCAGGCTAGTTAAATAACTTTCAGAAATAATAAAATAAATTGTCCTATGTTCATACACCCGGTGTAGTTGTTTTCTTGCTACCTATCAAACTAAGGTTAGCATAGAGGCCTAGAAGATCTCTATCAATGTGTATACATATTCTACACTTTTCAGAGATGTAACTTCTAAACTTTTCTTTATATATTATACATACTTCTACACATACTATATGCAGTTTGGGTCGTTTACCCCTTGCTAATATATGTAGACTATTACGGTCACAATATACATATAAATGATTAGTATTCTCTACAGAAATCATAAATTATTACTACTCTTTAAATTTACATAATACAAGATTATTAAATTTATATGTTATTACAATCAGCATTCATGTTGTACATCACACATGGACAAACAGTAAAGAAGTGTTATTTTGTATTCTACATTGCTGAAGGCAAGTAAAGATATATTTATATCATACAAAACGTGGTAGTAAATCTCATAGACTCATACTGCTATTGAGTAGGCATGGGTAAAGCCTAAAGGTCAATTGGTAGCTGTGTTTTACTGGGTATTATGTGATTCCTGAGGTGATTGTCACTGATCTGCTGTCAGTAAATGTAACTAGCTTTGATGATCAAAGTGCACACTACAAGCAGCCAGTGACTCAAGTTTCAACTGACATCCAAGAAAGCAAGTACTTATAGTTAGATCCAGGCAATTATTTTAGGCATTCGATTATTTTATTAGTCTCAAATGTCCAGCCAGTCCCAGTGTCAGTCAGTGATTGGGAGTAACGTGTGAATGTCCAGTGGGTGCTACAGCTGTATTATGTATTACATTATACATAGTTAAATATTGATATAATACGGCATGTCCTTAAATATGAAGGCATAATATCTACATTACTGTATATTAATTTGCGATGGAACGACACGGATTGATGGAACGTCGATGAAACGTCGCGGAACGTCGATGGAGCGGATTTTTAAGTTCATCTACCATTCGGTGTGTGCTTCGCAAGAGACTGACACTTCGCACTTAGTTAACTATTGATATAATATAACATGTCCATCAATATAAAGTCATAATATCTACAATAATGTATATTCATGTGCGATGGAACGTCGCGGAACGTCTATCGAAGATGGAATTAAGATGGCGGACGATGACGGCTTTATTGTTTTGGCTGTTCCATCTATTGAACACACAGTCGTGTGTGTGTGTGCTTGCTGATAAATTCAATATTACTAACCTGTCCAGAAGAAACTTGGCGAATGCTGCATCACTTTTCACGCCAGCCGTTTCTTTCGTTCGGTTTCACAAATCCATAACCTTTCCAATATACACCTTTGTACGCGGATACTCTCTGTCTTTCCGCTCTCACCCTCTTTTTAGCCGAGTCGGTGACATATATATCCGTGGGCATCCCTTCGTCACAGATACAATTATCGAGCTATCACTTGTACAAAAAATGTATGGCGACTCGTAAATACGTAATGTTGACTGAATGTGAATCCAGGCACCGAAAGGTGGGGGTCAAAGGCCGATGTCGCCGCATATTCCCGTTCACGTGACTATTACACGAGAGGTCTATCTCAGACCACATCCAAGTTCAGATATGTGTCTTGATATTCGGTTAGGACTGACCGAAAATCATTTTATTGTTTGTCTGTTAATTTCACTAAAACGAAGTAAAGCATACGTACAAATGAACCAGTGTATCAATAATGAATACCTGATACGATTACGTTTCGTGAAATTAGTCTGACACGTGAGGAGCACAACAATCGAAATGATTGAGCACCTTTAAGTGTATATTACTATAATATTATATACTGGCTTAATCAAATCTAGTGTCGATGCCACTGAGCCAACCAACACAAAGGGCAGGCTCATGCAGTATGGAGAGATTGGCAACGCTGTTGTGCGGGTGGTAGCAGATAGAGTAATCAGCTTACCTTAATCAATTAGTATAAAACCTGTATAATTAGCATGACAGTCTTATGCCGAGGCAGGCATATAATGTCGCATTATCGACTATGACAAGAGACACAGTTATGACAGTTTTGCGCTACTCTACAGAAAACACAGCCGCCATTGATTTTCATGAAAAACTGTGTCATAGCTCATAAAAGATCAGCCAGTGGCCGCTCATTGGCTGTCATTTTATACGCGAAATAACTATATTGCCTGTACATATACAGCTGTACAGTTAATATGGTTTTCGTAAAAACATTACCTGTACATCAAAATTAGTTTACTTATAATTATGCAATTGAAACAAGCACCTAGATTTATATAAAAACATTACCTGTACATCAAAATTAGTTTACTTATAATTATGCAATTGAAACAAGCACCTAGATTTATATAAATAGTTAACTGAAATCATACTAGGCACAATTTATGCACATTCAACCGTGAAAATTTGTGTAATGGCCGTCATTACAAATGTACAAGTAATGCCGTATTATAAGGCACTGTACAGGCAATGCGGTAGATAGTGTTACATATATATATATATAAATATATTACAATACAATATATATTTATATTGTGGGGGGTAGAAATAGAATGTTATTTTTATAAGGTCTTATTCAACCAGTTACTTTTATCAGAACATTATCGCCAAGCCGACCTTTGTATGATGGCACTAAGGGTGGTCACTGCCAGGGTGCATGTCGATCTCCGAGTCCTTTTTCTTCTTCTTCCGAACTTCTTCTTCTTCTTCTACTGACGACTTCGTAGATGGTGGGGTGTTTGTTGCGTGCGGCAGGTGTCACGATGATATACAGTCCCCAATGTTGAGAGCCAGGTTTTTACATCAGATATATTATGCCTGCCCGGTCCGGGTTTAAAACTCAGAGAGCTGGCATGCCAGGCGGATATGCTAACCACTACATTATTGCGCGTTAATTTCTTCTAAGATGATGCCAGAAAAGAGCAATTATGCGAACTTGCAATTGCATATTAAATGTTGGTTTGATGTTTCGAATGTTTCGTCTGTAGGCCTACATGACAGAGACACAACAGAAGACAGGAGCTCACGAACTTGCCGTTTAGTAGCATTATTTGTGATGTAATTAATTTGCAGTCACATGACTAGACTGGCAGCGATATCATCTTACTCCCGGCAAAGTCTCTGATATATAACGATAATTTATTTTCCCTCCAGTTCCACATTCAGTGCAGCATGACATGGTGTATAGCATACAAACATTCACAAAATGCAACACACACGAACACATGCCTCAATAATATGGATTAGTCTTTCTCCGAAATGTTGTGGTCGTCTTTTGTTGTGCGAGCGCGTTACGACAAATCCTTTAATTGTAACACCTCAGTATCTTCTACGAACTACACCTTCAGAACGCCGATCTTAGAGACGCATTTGCATTATAACGTACTGGCATCTAAATTATAAGGCAACAATGCTGTATTTTGAACATATATATATATATCATTAAGCTACAAACGGTTCACCCAACTCTACAAAAGCAGGTATGGGACATGTGAAATGTTGCACATTCTAGTGAAATACATCACAATATTTCTTTCCCACACAACTTTGTTTCCGTGTAGAAAAGTAGTCAATACGTATTTGGCATATTTGGCATTAGCGCACAATAAATACTTTGTGGCATGATTGCACATAATTAGTATCGACCGCGTCACGAGCGAGTATCGTTGGTGTGCGAACAGATTAATACGAGCAACCCTATATGTAAGACATGCAACAGACTGTACAGCTAGATGATAACTGAAAGCTGGTGCGGGAATTTGATAGTCTTGTTTAGCCAACTCTCGCCTGGCTGTGCGAACTAGGAAGATAATCTGGCTCCAGCAGGCTCATAGGTTAGGGTGGGTTGAGGTGTGTACGTAAGAACCCCTCTGAGGTAAAATAGTTCCGCTTGGGGGAGTAGTTCCGCTTGCAGGGAAGTAGTTGTGCTTTGTTTGAAATCGCGATTAGGTAACCTAATCGACGCTTGGAAGTTGACTGATCTGACAAAACACGGAAGGAAACACCATAATTTTCAAGTTGCATGATTTTATTATAAAGAACTTCATGCTAAGCGAACATCTGGTAGATACACGTCAACAGGAAAAGCAATGCTGGGATATAATTTGATTACTAAACTTGGGATAGACCGGCATACGTAGTTTGTATAAAATACGTTTTATGCTAAACGTTATTTATGCTCTGTCATATTCCACATTACAATAAGTGAAGAATAGGCACAGCGTAGTGCCTGTACATCTGGCATATCATCAATCCTACGTTAAGATATCAAGTTTGAACTTTCACGCAGATGTCGTTTGACGCATGATCGATTTTACGCATCGGCAAATCAAATCATTCAAAGAAAGCACCATTCGGACGGCAATTTCTTCATGCCTTAGAAAAATCGTCGTGCCATGTGATTCTCATGGTGTAGATGGTGACGATGGCCAACCAGACCGTGACGACTGACTCCCACACTAGTGCAACAACGTTCGGTAAACCTGCATCATACACACATATATTATAGACCAGGGCAATATCGGGTTGTGTCCAAGCTTTGGACAAAATGCAATATTTTGCTAATTAACTGTAGGAACAATGCATCTGTATTCGTTACCCAAGCCCCGTCGCCCAAACGGATATACAATATGAGAAAATACTCAAACAGGTGTTCGGCTTCAGTATACACGTGCTTTATGCAACTGTCACAGCATGTTGGCATTCTTCCACCGCTTGTTTGCACACAATCTACTCACTTACACGACGCAGTCTAATCTACTATTAACTGGTTTACTGTTCATGCATCTTAACGATGATGATAAAAATAATATTTGTTAGTGTCGTAAATCAGCACAAAATTCCATTTGTAGGTGTAAAAAAATACATGTACATGCGCTTAAATTTATAAATTATATAAATTATCATAAATTAATTAAAATAGATGATACTACTATAATATCTTGGTAAATGAATAAAAACATGACGTAACAAAATATATTAAAACACGTATGTAAGAGCTAATAATTTGTTTTAATCAAACGAGCCGGGCAAATGACTATTGGCCATGTTTCGTCTGTGCCACACGGATGAGACAACTCTTGTAAGGGCTTTTAAAGTCAAAAAGACGAGAGGTAATTTACATCTCGCTTGGAAATGTGTCTCACTTTCGTGGAGGAAAACCGGCGAAAGTTCCGTCATAGGTATGTAAGATTTCAAAATAATTGTTTCTTTGGTCACCAAGTCTTCAGTCAGTCAGTAATAAACTACAACAGACGGTGCTGTTGGGCGAGCAATTGTTGCTTTGAAGAACTGGAAAAACGTGGCCGCAACAGCAGCATTGAAAAACAGATAATGGTAATAACCAAGGCTTACGTTTTTCCAACTAGTACTGCATACACAGCGTGAAAAACAACAGTGATATTTCGCTCGCTGATTACAAATAATTTTATATATGTGTCTGTGCTTACCGCTAGGGCAGTTATCCGGTTGCAGTCCTTTTTCACCAGGTGGTCCAGTTTGCCCCGTCGCACCGTCCGGGCCCGTTGCTCCCTAGATGATGTATCAAATCAAATCTCATCTATTGAACTTATTAGAGTACATACATATACAAATCAAATTAAGACAAATAATATATACAATGCATGACACTCTCAACCGAGAGAACCTGGGTTCGAATCCTGTGCGGCGGTTTCGAACCTTGGGCAATTTCGTTCTGTCTACGTTGCTCCAGTTCACTCAGCTGTATGAATGTGTATCTAGCTGTACACAGTGATGGATACGTGCGTACGAATATTCGCGCATTAAGTGTGTGTGTGTGTGTGTGTGTGTGTGAGTGTGTGTGTGTGTGTGTGAGTATATATATATGTGTGTGTGTGTGTGTGTGTGTGTGTATGTATGTGTATGGTACGCATGCATGCATGTATGTATGTATGTACGTACGTACGTACGTACATATGAACGTATGTACGTAAGTATGCATGCATTCATACATATGCATCTATGTTAAGTTTTTTCTCCTACACGTTTTGTTTTTCGGGCACCAAATTTTCAGAGGTTTAACATTGTCAAACTGTATACCTATATTTATTAATGTCCGACAAATGGTCAGTTTGAGGGGCCCTGAAATGTTAACTAGGATTTAATTGGAGTCATAAATTACTAACTGCAGGATATCACAACATTGCCTAATTGTTTACATTGTTTCGTTAAATTCAATAGTATCAATGCAGGCTGTTATATGTTAGTGTTCATTTCATACAGATGCTGAGGTATACGGAATGCGAAATAATAACGCATTGTACGAAACTCTTAACTTACCGTAGCTCCCGTAGATGTATTCACGGGTCCCGGAGGTCCCGTGGCTCCTTGCTCGCCCTAATGGAATATAATCCCACACGAACGTCACGACTACTTCCAACTAATGCTGTTTATACAACGAGGCCAATTTTGGCATTACGAGTATAAAATAAAAAATTATTTAATAATAATAATAATATAAAATACTTCCATAAAACAAGTATCTTCGTAATTCCGAGATCAATGATGCACCAAAGCCATAGAGTTAGCCATTCTCAAGATCGGTGTATATTGAGAAAGTGTCAACAGATGGATAAATGTGCTAAGGATTATTATTATGTTATCTAGATTTCAAAAGAGCATCCAAACTTGGATTTCTGTATTTTTATTATATTTATAGCTGACATTTTCGTTGGGTTATTGTAAATACGTTACGTCGGTCCGTGCAATGAGAGTTAAGTATGTTTTTTAAAATAAATATAATATAGCTATACTCACCACGTTTGCGCCAGTGGCGCCTGTTGTTCCAACTGGGCCCTGATGAAGACAAGAACAAAAATAAATAAATTCATACGAATATGTTGTCGCTTTCTTGCAATTTAAACATTAACCCTTTGATAGCATTTTACCAACGTTATGCCATAAGGAGAATATACCGGGCGTGTGTGTGAGCGTGTGCGTGAGAGAGAAAGGGGGAAGGTCGAGGGAGAGGCGGGAGAGAGAAAGAGGGGAGAGAGAGAAAGGGAGAGAGGGAGGAAGGGGGAGTAGAGGGGCAGAGGGAGGGAGAGAGGGCAGAGGGGGAAAGGTAGAGAGGGAGAGGAGATAGAAGGGAGAGAGAGGGAGAGAGTAATAAACCCAATGTTTTGGTAGATTTGTGTGTGGTAGCGATGCAGTAAATAATGTTGGTAGTACTTGATGGTTAGTGAGTAAAGTGTAGCAAGGTCAGGCTTCCATGGATTGTGTAACGGGCAAGGCACTAAGAGCCGCACAATGATGTTCCGTTAGTATACAGCATTAACACGATGTTTGCTTACACACATTCAAAATACAAATTACACAGATGATGCTAATTTATTGCGATAACAGCTGTTCATCGAATCAACTGTGTGAGACCAAGGAGTGATAATATAAACATTACATGGTTTATAGTATGCCATGTTTTGACATCAGACGAGATGCTCCTATACGAGCACTAGAGGGGCGTCTTGCGTGGCTGAGAACCACATATAGTGCAATGTTGATGTTGGTGGAAGAACTAGACTTAGTATGCAATGAGTTGGCCCTATATGGCAGGGTTTGTATGTATACTTGCCATTTGTCCAGTGTCACCTTCCAGTCCAGGACGTCCCGTGGGTCCCTTGAGGAAAACAAAGTAAAAACAGGACAATCGCAGGATAATAATTGTATGACGTCCTGTCACAATGCTGCACGGACCAGCCTGACACCGTGTGTCGACTATTGGGAATAGTTGAACTACAGCGTAAGCTGTATTTCTATTGCAACACTATTGCGATAGTGTCATATCTATTGTGATAGTAACCAGATAGCATTATTCGTAATTATTTATAAAAGGTGATTTACACAACGAAAAATCCAGGGCTAATGCATGTTTCACGGGTGATTACAGAAAAGTGCCCGTAAACATATTAAAACTGTTCATAATAGACATCATAAAATGATCCGTTGGACAAAACAGTTAACTAAGCAAACCTTTGTAATAAGTTACAATACATTGAATAGGTCGCATGCGTACTGACATTATTTAACTTCTTACTGATGCAACAGTAATGTTTGACTTCGACTACGAATGGCTTGATACCAGGACTGGTCCAGTGAGGGTAGATCGGGGGGGGGGGGGCAAAAACCTAATTGTACCCACCCCGAGGGTCGTAAAAAACCAACATTCGGGCTTTCCAAAATCCTCCAATAGCATCCTCTCCTCGAGGCTTGCCAAAACAAAACCACCTCCAGGCTCTAAAAAAAAACAATTATACCCCCCGAGACTCGCCAAGACGGGGACACACCCCAAAGGTCTAAGGGGCAGACCTTGATCCGCCCATGGACACAACCAGCTCCTTACCGTGTCGCCTCGTGGGCCTGTATCCCCAATTCGGCCCGTAGCACCAGTATATCCCCTGCCGGTGGAGCTCCAGTCTGGCCCAGATTGACCAAGCATGCCTGGTACAACACAATGCAGAACATCAGTTAATTAACCTTGCGCAGACCTTGGTAACAGTGCAACTACTTACTGGGCAGGACAGTAAAGTACAAATAACTGCAATGCACATAGGTATTCCAATCACATATGTATTACAACTTACATTAACAATTTAAATACGTTTAACCACATTTATATAAATAATTATGTTTAAAACGTTTGTTACCTCTGTCATTTACCAATTAATGCGAAAGCCGTCTCTCTGAACATCCGATCACTCTGTGATGACGTATGATTTCGGGTGACATCCACGTATACATAATCGTAATAATTACATATAGATATTACATGATTTGTACGATGATGTCACAAACAAGGTACTGAGATTTGTGTATGATACAAAAGTGTTCAGGAAGGTTCAACAGGGGAAATTGATGAGGACATTAAAATTTGGGAAATGTAATAAAAAACCACATTGATAATAATAATAATAATAATAAGATAACTTCTATTGCGCCTAAATCCTTGGAAACCAAGCTCAGAGGCGCATCAAAACAAAAGGGTTGGTCAATCTCAAAGTCCATAAGTAGTTTTCCAGTTGTCAACAGATGGGTCAAGGCGCTAGGGAGCTAAGGTGGATAAGCAAGGTTGTAAAGATACCATCATTTTTGTCAATTGAGAAAGAGAGCAGAACTAGAGAACACGGGCTATCGGTAATGAATGAACAGAGTAAACTAAAAAATAGTGTTCATTGTCATGGTGGACTGTAAATGAAAGGAATAATGCTACATCTGCTGATTGCGATATTGTTTAAAACCATATTCACAAATACCTCAGAAGGACATACCGATATTTAGAATAATGTTGGACTTTTGGTATGCCAAAGGTGACTTTGTTCAGTTGCCATCTACTCTGGCCATCTTGATAGGTATTCACGTGTCACCTCAGTGGCGGTTATCAATTTGAAGTGGGAACTTTACATTGATAATGAAGTGCATAATATATTGAGTTCAATATTATTGTTATTTGATTATTTTCTTCAGCATGGCCCAACCTCACCTTGCAAAATGGCGAAAAACAAGACGATGCAAAATGTCTTCGCCATCACTGGAACTGCAATATCAAGAATGTGTATTAACATTCAAGGGGTGATTCGTAGGTAAGTCAGAAACATGTCGTTGATCATTTGTTTTCCATTCGTAGCGAAGTTAATAATATGGCCATCACTGCTGCATTGATATAGCGCTGGATTGTGGTACCACAATATTTGATCACCACTCAACATACAATTTTGGGTGTATCAACATTACTCGCTAGATGGCTACACTTGGTTTTCATACTACAAGACCCACAAGGGCTAACTAGGCCTATTATTGAACATTATTTAACTTATACAGCCATGACTTGAGCGTAAGCACGCGCCCAGAAAGACTATTTGGGTGAACACGACGTTCGTGGCCAGGTAAGTTACTAACTAATATTTAACTATTTCACCTACATTGGTTATTTCGGAAAACACATGCACAGGTTCCACTGTTCCATGCGACAGGTAATCGTTGAATGACAGACACGCGTTTACCATAACGGGAGTTTGACTGTAGCTCAATCGTTCCGTTACGGTTGCATCTACAGTTGTCCATTGCACCTACCTGACTCGATACTTGACAAATCAGTCACCGCCACCAAACTTCTGCCGTAAACACCGCGACCAAATAACACTGAATTGGTGACCCAGATTTACTGGTTAGCGCCACGCCGCAAGTGTTCAACTTACCGAGTCGTCCTATAAAAACGTCGCGTTTCTATTGAGTTTTTTAAAGTGTCGGAACTTCAACATCAATCATTCTGTGCGCAGCGCACCATTGATACGTTCTTTCAGAGTATGATTCACCTCTCGGTGTCAAAACAGGTTTGTTAAACAGAGCGGCGCCGCGGGAATATTGAATTAATCACGGCACATGAGCACACGAATTCCGCTGATTTCGTCTAGGAAGTGGCCAGGTGGGTGATTCAGAGGAATGCTACCCGGTCTGGTTGTAGCGAACAATCCTGCCGCTGAAAATTCCTGCCGCACCGACCTTTAATGCGCATGTCATGAAATACAGTTTTTTTGCTGGGAGTCGTCAGGACTTGTTATATGTCAGCAAGGGGCTGTACGTACATATACTCATTTTATGAACAGGTAGCCACGTATGTTCATCCAGATTATATTATTTAGCGTTGAATTTTGACTGATACTGATTAAGACAGTCGCGAAATCGATTAACTAATTGTCGTCATACTGTTATCTTAATATTGTAATCAGGAAGCACATAGGTGAAATGTGAAAAACAATTACCTTTGCATTTATAAAATGAAATTCTAGAACATGCGCAAAACTAATAACTAATTAATTTAACTTTAATCGAGCTAGCGTATTATGGAAGACTGGGGATTGTTGTCATTTTTTCTCTTTGTAATAATATTTCCACAATTTTAGTTTAACTTTAGCATACCATGTATGCACTATATCATATATTTATGTGCACTGTAGTTTTATTCAAAATATGATATCTAGGTCGTTCAAAAGGTGTATCTCCTAAAGCAACATGTGCCAATCATAATTACATATTTATATATATAATATATATATATATATATATATATGGGTAAGTATGTATTATGTATCCAATAAAATTGCTTTAATTATACATGTAGCGAAAAATCTTGCATATGTAAAATAATGCTGCACTGACCTTTAATGCGCAAGTCTGCAAGTAAAGTTTATAGTGTAAAGAAATATTTTGCCCTATTCTAAATATATTAATCTAATCGCGATCTTCAAGCTTTAGTTTGAATATTTGCGATGGGACGGGTGTAAACGTATTAGAATGTTGTTCATCAGAGATATTTGGAAGATGGGTATATGTAGAAATGTTTATAAATGCTAGCCAACTAATGTGTTGTAAGTTGTATTCAGTACAAATAATATACAAACTGCCAAATGACATATTTGGTGCTGAAATAATTGAGATTTGTTTAAAGTTAGTTAAAATATTTTAGCAAAACAAAATAAATATGTTCTTGTAGATGTATTACATAATTGAATATAATCCTGCAAGAATGATGACATATTCGTTCACTCATGTTATATACCTACCCATTTGGCATATTTACTGCTGAACTCGTCTCCACTGGGCTTTTGCCTACATCCGTATGCCCATGCAGATAATATAAATGTAAACGTGCATACTTAGCTATAATTAAATATGTAAATGTAACGTGGTAATTGGGCTGCACTTTGCTCAGTTCGTAAAGTGAACGAGTCTCAGCAATGGTGCATAATGGCAATGCCCAATAAATAAACTTAACCTAAGTAGTCAATGTGTATACATCAAGCGTGACCCTGTTTCATGAGGTGGTCATGTTCTGATGCCGACAAAGTGTCGTCGGTTTTTTTTCTGGGATTTTATGTGTTTTCACCGGCAACATAACCTTCCTGCAGTGCGTGTTTAGCCAAATTCTACAATGTCTACATGCGCCATCCAGAAAGTGGCAGTGTGTGTAGAAGATTACAAGAAAACGCCGTCTGTGGTAAGAAGAAAACATTGCATGTCGAGACCATGCTTGTCTCAGACACTTTCTCTCCTAACAATTTATGAGTGTCTCCTCTAGTTGCAGTGATGGCGAAGGGTATCTACGTGGTCGTGTTGGTTGCCACTTTACAAGGTGAGATTAGTTTAGGTTGAATCGATAATATTGCACGAAATAAATCGCCGCTAAATTTGAAACCTTTCACTTTGTTAAAAAAAGTGTCCACTCTCTGCGAAGAACCATTAACTTGCTGTTGAAAACATGATTATACTGTAGTTTTTGAATGTTTATCGTGCTGTTTCATGTCAGTAAGCCGATTATTGGTATTTCTAATACGCGAACAATTGTGTAGCGTCATAGTTTTATTGTGTTAATGATGATAATGATGATGATAATAATATATTCATTATGTATTCGAGAGAGACGGCAGGTTGATAGAACGATATTGTGTGTATTTTATCTACGTATAAAATAATATACGCTACTTGCATAAAACAATATCAACAGACACATTATTTCATAATGTGAGAATGAGTGCATCCTGGTATATAATCTACACAGTTTACTGATATCGCTTCGTGACCTCTCTCAGTTTTAATTCAGAATATAATATTTGTTAGATCGGCTGAACGTATTTGATGCTTGCTTACACGTCTAGTATTTGAAAACGGACCCAAGGCAGCAAATGGTGCCGTCACTCTAGGTGCGACCGGAATATCTGGAAAAAAAGGTGCGACTGGGTGGAAAGGCGCCTGGGGATTGTCCGTCGGGACGTTTAGACCTCCTTATAAGGGCCCTACCGGAGCAACAGGACCTATGGTAAAGGCAACGTTCAACAGTGACGGCGTTTCGATAGATAATGTTAAGAGAAGAATGATATCGTAATATGTACGATTGTGACAAAGCTGCAACATTCCGACAGTTAGATTACAGAGACTAGCGACATTATTGATATGTGCGTACTTATAAACATATTGTAGTGGTCAAACAAAGACATAGGTATAAACGTTATTATAACAGTACGTTTGGATGATGTCGATCCTTTCCAATTGATATCTCGTCTTGTGAACATACACATGTGACGACGACGACGACGACGACGACGACGACGACGACGACGACGACGACGACGACGACGACGACGACGACGACGACGACGACGACGACGACGACGACGACGACGACGACGACGACGACGACGACGACGACGACGACGACGACGACGACGACGACGACGACGACGACGACGACGACGACGACGACGACGACGACGACGACGACGACGACGACGACGACGACGACGACGACGACGACGACGACGACGACGACGACGACGACGACGACGACGACGACGACGACGACGACGACGACGACGACGACGACGACGACGACGACGACGACGACGACGACGACGACGACGACGACGACGACGACGACGACGACGACGACGACGAATGTAATCACCAAGACAATGACGTTGGTGACGATCAATGATTGCTACGACGATTATTACCATAATAACTACGACGATATCGATGATGACGTCGGTTATCGCGACGACTAGATGCATTTATAATAATGATTGAATGATGTTAATGATGGCAGTGATGGCGCAAATCTTAGTCGTTATAATGGTGTTAACATTAATTCAGCTATATCCCGCTTGTCGTTTTTCAGGGTCCGACCGGCGCTACAGGCAAATCACAAAAGGTAGGTAATTGATGTTCCATGTGACACCGTAAAGGTATTTCACCCACGGTCCAAGGAATTTCCCAACGTTGTAATATGTGAGAGAGGATGTTTCAATAGATTTGTGAATTACGCGTCGTGTAAGGTGCTGACGGTTTTTTGCAGAGTTACGTTCTCATAAGTTAAAACAGAAAGTGTGTAAACAAACAGTTTGCGTCGTACTTTGTGAAAAGTACTAATTCACTAAAAGATAATCGTGAAATGTTAGCTACACATAAATGCGAACTTTATAAGAGTTGACTTTGACAACAGGTACTCCCATTAGAAAACCCTTACTGTCGTCGTGTTGGGAATAATTCCACGAGAGCATCATTAGATTCAGAATCGATTCATCAGAGTACTTCGAAGCTGTTGAACTGTGATGTGTTGATTGGGAGAGCCGTGGAGAACGAGAGCGAGACGCAAGGGTAGTGAAGACGGGTAGTGGAGACGGCAGTGCAGGAACACTGGAAGGTCTTTAACTAAACGAGTTAATGAGGAGACAACAAAGAGTTGTTGAGCGTTGCAGACATGTTTCACATTACAACCCTTTGTTTCAGGGTGCCAAAGGGTGGCAAGGGCCGACCGGACCTGCGGGAATACCCGGGGCTACGGTAAGTCATACGTGGTTCATAGTGACTAGACGTGTATGTTAGTATACAGAGCGCAGTGGCGCAGTAAATAGAGCGTCGGACTCTGAATAAAGAGAACCCGGGTTCGAATCCTGTGCTACCTTTCGAACCTCGAGCAAGTTCGTTGACTCTATGTTGCTCCGGTTCATTCTGTTATATGAATGAGTACCTGACTACAGAGAATGATGAATATTTCTGTACGGATACAATTCGTGCATTAATTAAATGTTTTCTAAATAAGTCGAGATGGTGTTCGGTTGAACAGGACTGCCATGGAGTAAATTGTAATGCGCTTCGATCAGTCTTAAGGACTGGATACTGCGCTATATAAAAACGTACATTTTAATGACTAGTAGTTGTTATTAAACGTCTCTACTCTATCAACTATGAATGTTGTAAAAAAGCATACGTGTTGAAAGCACGATTCCAAAAATTAACGTTTCATCTTTGTAATGTATGAATAATTTTTGACAGCTGTTGACATTTGGTAAGCAAGATAGCGTTTTAGAAACAGGGTCTTGGTTTAATAAATAAACACATCATATCACGTGGACGTATTTAATAGATTCGAAAAGATGAACACATTTTCTAAGACACCGAGCTGGTTTCATTCAGCGCGCGTCGAGATAAAAGTTTGGATAATTGCGTTAATTCCGTGTTGTTTTAATTTATGCATCTGTAGTAACGAGTACTTGGCTATAGGCAGTTGTGGACATGTTAGTACGAATATGTTTCACCCAGTAATTACAGTGTGGTTGTATTCTTCCCGGAGACGCTAAGACGGTGTTTGCATGGACAAGTCTGCCTGGGGTTGAAATGTGAAGCGCCTTGAGTTGAGCAATGCTAAGGCTGGATACCGCGTTATGCAAAATCTTGCCTTTCTACCTTTACCTTTGTGTTTTAAACAGGGATCTACTGGGCCGGCAGGGTCACAAGGGGACATAGGTCCTATCGGTGCCAAGGGTCCACGTGGAAAAGTGCCATGTATGTATTTGAGATATATCTAGGACGACGATGACTATTTACATACTTAGTATCAGTTGAGCCCTTGGCGTGTCTTCGTAATCTCTCTAGCCGCTTTTTGTTCACCAAGGGTCCAATGTTTGATATTGTAAATTATAGTCTTTGTTCTTCAACAGTCTACCTTTCCGCTGTTATCTTGGTAGTCCTCGTTTTTTAGTACCGCGTTCTTTGTAGTATTTTTCAGTAGCCACATTTCGCTTGTTTTCCTAAATATTTTGTATTTTATTTGTTGATGTATTTGTCTCTAAAAAGATTCGCCGTAAAAACGTTTATGACAATAATTGTCACCACTACATAATGACTAATTAGTCTTTTAATATTTCTTCTACATTGCCATTAGAAAGCAACTGTTTCAAGGCACCATTATTAACTAAACTTATATATGGGTACTCGAACAGACGGCGTCAAGCAATGGCCAAGTGATTAGCGTGTTAATATCTTATTGTGTACATGTATGTACGTATGTTTAGGGAGCGTTTAAAATAAACCAATTATTAAAATATACTAAACAAGAATGGTCTCACCACCGCCACAATTGTGGTTTGTCGTTTTCATGAACAACATATTGTATAAATCGACGGTTAACTCGTCTCTTTGCGCAGCCCGTCCGTGAATATTCCTATAATATAGCCTACCCAAATAATAATAATAATAAGGTAACTTCTATTGCGCCTAAATCCTTGGAAACCAAGCTCAGAGGCGCATAAAAACAAAAGGATTGGTCAATCTCGAAATCCATAAGCAGTATTCCAGTTGTTAACAGATGGGTCAAGGCGCTAGGGCGCTATCGTGGATTAGCAAGATTGTAAAGATAAATTACCGGGGAGCAGTAAAAGGTTTGTTGCCGTTAGCTGTTCTCAATTTCCATTGACTTGCAGATACCATGAGGTACACCGTGGTGACGTCTCAAGTGATCTGTCCAGCATGTCTCTCATTGTTGTTGGCGATACTCACCACATACGTGGTGATGGCCTATCGACGAATGATGAACGATCTACAAACTCGGCGGAAGAATGTCCAATCAGAGTTAAAATATGTCCGTCATAAAACAGAGGAAGCGGGTAGTGATATATCCACTCACTAACGAGAAAGTAGATAAGCCAGAGCTTCATGGGAGTCACGAGTCAAGGTCCAATGCGAGGGATTCCTACATAATGACAGTTACACAAATTTGATAGCACCAATAAGTCGAGAAGAAGCTTGGCAGTGACGTGAGAGCACTCAACGCGGGACATTGATATGTGCGTGGCATAAACGTGATTAGAACTTCAGGCGGAGGAACTATCAAGAGGAATGTCTTTCAAATTATCTTGCTGCGGTTTTGAAGATAGAATAATTCTGTTCACTAACACGCGCACGTACAGTATCAATATCTGATCTTAGGAGCCATCCCATTATATAAGTATTGGCAACCTTCCCGTTCTGCGAAGGTACCATAGGAATTATGATAATTCGAATAATATGTGTCTCAGAGGTACACTTAAATACCGGGAGGGGATATATACGGAAATCGGTCGTTTAATTCATTTCATGTCCCCGATATGACCTGAACTTAGGGAAATGTTCATTGATTTCCTTTGGTGATTTATTACACTGTATGTAGCTTGTTTACAGTTTCGTATAATTAAAATATCCTAATTTGGCATCGTCGATCAACACTTACCAATGTTGTATTTCACGTTTGAATTTATATTGTTCAAATCAATTTATCATCATAAATTGTGTATAATTTGGAGAGCAGTGGCGCAGTGACGCAGTGACGCAATGGCGCAGTGCCGCAGTGGCACAATGGCGCAGTCGCTAGAGCTTCGGACCCTCGAACAAAAGAACTCGAGTTAGAATCCTGTGCTGCGGGATTGAACCTTGGGCAAGTTCGTTCACTCTACGTTGCTCCAGTTCACTGTGTGAATGAATACATGGCTGTTGACAGTGGTGGATATTTGTGTACGAATAGTCTTCGCGCATTAATTGGGAAAGTCATCCGATGAAACAACATTATACTGCACCTTAAAATGACAGTATTGGTGTGTATTTTCATTCATTGACGCGATCTCTATATTTGTCATAACACCGGCACACTTTCTTTCTCCATCCAATTGTTTTGATTGATACGACGGTGCGGTAACAACCGCGATGCAAATTACTTGTCATCCTACTCGCAAACATGCGCCTGCAGATCTGCTCATAACGTATGCTGGGTTGCCTACTGCAAGTACATAAACTTAAAGAATATGCCGTTGTGATATCTGCGCCATTTTGTACATGTTTGCAATATGCTGCTGTGCGAATTAGTACGATTGCTTGAATGTAGTTGTTCGCGCAAAATTAAATATTAACTTGACTAATATTCGTTGTATGTTTATTTTCGACTAAGGTTTGTCCTGCTTTTAGTAGTTGCACAAAGTTGCAAAGTGCGAATTAATACGAGTGTACGAATATAGTTTGACTAATATTTTGTATGTGTCATATTCCATTAATGTTTGTGAAGTTCTTACTTGAATTGTATCATGCGCTAGCCGACACAATATGCAATAAACGTTTGATTTCGCAATCGCGCATAAGTTGTTGACATGAGTTACGAAGTGGTGAATGCGTGACCGGACTGTGGGATGGTTCAACATTATTTCCCCTTAATGACGGTAGTGTCTCGTTCGTGGCTGAAAGAGACGTCACGGATGGATGGTATTCCTGCCGCTCGTGAAGCACTACTACGGGCACTCTGTAATGTTACCTGGGGAACGTGTGGTTAACTGGGTCATAATTCATGGGGCTATTTATACCCTTAATTGTAGGTCAACGTGACCAGAGATGTCCGGCGCTTGATACATATGCACGCACTCACGCAAACATGCACACGCACACATTCTGTATCTATGTATGTCTGTCTGTCTGTCTGACGCATTCACACACGCACGCACACAAACGCTCACTCTCAAATACCGTTTCACTCAAATGCGACGAAGCATGGATAAGTACGTCCCATTGTAGTCGAGTTTGGGTTGAACTGATCAGATTGCCAACGATAGTCATAAGACCGGGATACCGTGAAACATTTTCAGTGAAACGCAGCTTGAAACCCCTCATGTATTCAACGACTGAACATATATTAAAGTTCATATTCCACACACGTTATACATAGTAATGGGACCTATTGGGCTTAGAGTAGAATCTTCTACAGCCGATTACAATTTCGGCTAAGCTTTTCTTGGGGAGACAAACTACAAAAAATAGCTATGGCTCTGTTCGTATGCAAATAGGCCAATGTGACAATTTGCCGTCGTCAATGTACGGCGTTATTGTACGGTGCCAGTCGGGCCAGTGAGTCACCTACTTTGAGGCGCGTTATTCACAACAGACATACGGCGACGGTACACGCTTAATGGGTGTTTGGGCGGCTCAGGTGAGTACAATTGACTGGTGGTGTTGGTTTTGGTCGTCTTAATGATAAACACAGAATCTCCTACTCCGAACGTAATTAAGACTACGGTTGTTTCTTTACTGGATTTATGGTGTTCTGTTATGTTGTTTACAAGTATCGATATATAATTAGAGCCATTTGAGGGAAGCATAGATAATGACACGCTCGGGGTATACTTTGATTAAAGCGGTCGATTGCTCGACTAGTGGCGCTCAGTAGTGGTAGGTAGTGATCATGAATATTGTAAGTCTATCTACCTCCACGCTCTTCACAACACAGGCCTACACGCTAGGTGGCGTAATAACTGGAGCTTCGGACTCTTAATCCATATATTACGGGTTGGTATCTTCTTGCTGCAATTTCGAAGCCTGGATAAATCCGTTCACTCCACGTTGCTCTAATTCACCCAGCTGTATAAATTATTACCTGAATATAACCAATGATGGATATTTGTGTACGAATAGTTAATTGTAGCGTGTCAGAATTCTTCCCGAGAAGTCGAGGTTGTGTTCGCTTGAACAAGTCTGCCAGGGAGTAAAGGGTTAAAGGCCTTGAACAGTTCTACATAAGAAAATACATTTTTTCTCTCATCTTCTTACGCGCTAATATCCTCAGACAATCCGAGCTCAGTGGCGCACCAAAACCAAAGGATTAAGCATTCTCATACTCGTGTGAAAGGCGAAGGTCGTCAACAAATGGATGGATATGCTAGGAAGCTAGGGAGGATAGGCGATATTGAAGATAGGTTTTGAGAGGACGACGAAATGTAACAATATTTTCTGCTGATTTAACATTAAAGAGAAGCGAATTTCATATAGTTGGAGCGGCAACTGAAAAAGCTCGAGTTCCAGCCTTTGTCTTAACTCTGGGAACAGATAGCAACTTCGAACTAGACGACCGAAATTGTCTGGCTTGTCTAGCTGGTGTAAGTATTGAGTGTAAATAACTAGGTTGTTTGGATAAAAGGGCGTGGTAGGTGATTGTGCAGATCTTAAATATAATGCGATATCGCACGGGGAGCCAATGCAGTGATTTTAGAAGTGGCACTGAGCGGGAGAATCGAGGAGATTGTGTGACTACCCTTGCTAAACAAATTTGGACGCGTTGTAGTTTTGCAATATCCTTGATAGCAATATTATGAAGGAGGGAATTGCAATAATCTAAGCTGCTGCTAACAAGAGCTGTTGCAATAGTCTTAGCGACAGAAAGCGACATATGTCGGAGAATGCGGCGAAGATCACGGATATGATAAAAACAGCAACGGCACGTTTGGGATATGTGTTGTCTGAAATTGAAGTCGCAATCAAAGGTCACTCCTAGATTCCGTACTGATGCTGCTGGTGTAATATTTTGACTCAGGATGCATGTTGGAAAAAAGTCATTAAGTTTACCTCGCTACATTGGAGTGCCAATGATGAGGAATTCAGTTTTGTCTGCATTTAACTTTAATTTGCTATCAGTCATCCATGAGAAAACCTCTTGGAGACAATCGTTGAGTCGGTTTAGAGAGTGACTTGTATCGGGCGTGGCCAAGGAAATGTAGACCTGTGTGTCATCTGCATAAAGGTGATGATCCAAGTTATGACTTTGGATTACAGAGCCGAGTGGCGTAGTGTAGAGAGTGAAAAGCAAAGGCCCAAGAACGGAACCCTGGGGAATGCCACATAAAGTGGGGAGTGATGTTGAAAAGTAATTATCTCTCTTTATACATTGATGTCTATTGGTTAGATATGAAGAAAACCAGGTCAGAGCTGTGCCAGATATGCCATACCACATTGATAAACGTTTGACAAGAGTATTGTGATCAATGGTATCAAAGGCGGCAGACAGATCATGCAAGTAAGTGCAGTTACTTTGCCTTGATCAATGTTTAATATAACATCATTGTGTACTTTTAGGAGAGCAGTCTCTGTAGAATGAAATTGTTTGTATGCTGATTGGAGCACACTGGATAAACAAGTTGAGCTGATATGACACCTTAGACGGCTTGCTACGACTTTCTCAAGTATCTTAGAAATAAAGCTAAGATTAGAAATTGGCCTATAATTTTTGAAATCATCTTTTGGCAGAGAAGTCTTATTGAGAACAGGGTTTACATGTGCATGTTTAAAATCATCTGGGAATTTACCCAAATTCAGTGATAAATTTATGATATTTGTTATTGTACCAAGTAAAGAGTCAAGACATGCTTTTAGTAGTATGGTTGGTAATGGATCGAGATCGCATGACTTATTTGGGGAGGACATTATTATTTTCCTCACTTCATCAACTGTGGCTGGTTCAAACAATACAAGCCAGTATACGTATAGTTCTGCTTTACTGTTCTCAATAAGACTTCTCTGCCAAAAGATGATTTCAAAAATTATAGGCCAATTTCTAATCTTAGCTTTATTTCTAAGACCTATTTTATCTTTGAAATGACTAGAAAACGAGTCACACAGAGATTTGACTGACACATGACTAGGTAAAGGTGGAGGCGGCCGTCTGTGTAAAATATGATTTATTCAGTTCCATAGCTGACGTGGGTTATCAGAGTTATTCGAGACAATGTTTGTGTAATAATTTGATTTAGCTTTGGCCATTTGTCTGTTGCAGTAGTGACACTGTTTAGAATATCGTGATCTATCCAAAGGCGAGCGTGATTTGCGCCATACACGTTCAAGATAGCGCCGGCGCTTTTTAGATTGTAGAATTTCAGGAGTCATCCATGGAGCATGTGGCTTTTGGGACACAGATTTAGATTTCAGGGGTGCATGTTTATTCAGTAAATCGTTGAGTACTTGACAGTACTGTCGACACAGATCTGACAGATGTTCTTTGGGGTTACTGATCAGGTCGGATTTAAGGATGTCTGTCGTTAATGAAGCAATGTCAATCTTATGGATCGGTTGGTAAAACACATTGTGTTTGGACTCTACGGGAATTTTAGGAACTTTGAGATCAGCAATGACAGTGTGGTGGTCTGATAAACCATCTGAAGCAGTAGGTGTCTGAATATTGGTACAACCTGAACGGGTGATTAAGAGATCGAGCCAGTGGCCATGTATGTGTGTTGAGAAGGTAACATGTTGTTTCATATCATAGGATGCCAGAATGTCATTAAATGTACTTGTTGTTGATGAAGCTGTGTCCAGATGAAGATTAAAATCACTGAGTAAATACAATTCTGAATAAATAGTTGCCACATTTTTAAGTAGATCCTGGAATTCGTCAAAGAAATGGGCAGGGTGTCCTGGAGGGCGATAAATGCACACAAAATAAGCAGAGAAAGAAGAATCGGAAATTTCGGCACAGATGGCCTCAAAGCTGGAGTAATCAGGGTTTGAATGCAAATTTACTTTGAACTGTTTTGAGATGAGAAATCCAACACCACCACCTCGCCCAACTGAACGTGGGCGATGATGGAAGGTGAAACTGGAAGGAGAAATGTCAGCAATGCATGAAGCTGTGTCATGTGGTCTGAGCCAGGTCTCAGTGACTGCAAGGATGCATTGTCTTGGAAGTTAATAAATCGGTAAGCGAGGCTGTTTTGTCTCGAACAGATCGAACGTTAGTGGTGGCTACTCGAATATTGTGCCTGATAGCAGGTCCAGGATTAAGACTTACATCTCCTGCTAGTAGTAAAATAACTGCCAATTTAAACGTTGGCTTAGAGCGGGGGATTGGCAGTAACTTTCTATTAAAGCAAAAATTAAACATGGCACACTGTGAAGATGTGACGAGGAATTTTGTGTTCTCATGTACTGAGAAACTGTTAAAATGACAGCTGACCGTTGGGGACTAAGTGGCTTGCACAGAGTAAAATCGTGACCTCTCGAAGCAGCAGAACAGGATACAAATAAAACACAATAAAAATGATGGTGACATTGTCTTGGTGACAGTGTAGTATTTCCTCAAGATGGTGAAGAATAAAATGATAATGTCTCATCAAAATAATTGAAAATAATAAAATATTTTAAAACTGTATAATTGTACTAAAAATAATGTAATCTAGGGTTGGCGATAATCAATGGCAATATTACAGGTCGTATGATTGTTCGCGCTCAGCAGGCCTGTGCAAAGTAACAAGACGTTTAGTGCCCGTGCAAAGAAAAATCAGAGGTCTTCACCCCCAGGGCGATTCTGGGTATAAAAGAACGTCTTGTTGAAAAGGCCTGTTAGTATATAGTTTATAAGGGGACTGCCCCTGCCTTAGTATGTTGTGTACGTAAGCCTGCTAGCGCGAAAATCAAATCGACCTGTATTATCGCCCAAATAATTTCAGTACAAGATTTAACAGCGTTGGTGGTGACACTTTATAAAATGTTTGTTTAAGCAAACAGTGCAATACGTTGAGACTAATTCTACACTAGTGTCACAGACAAAATTAAACGTTAAATTGCCAAAAAATTATTTTGAATCACGCAGTGACAAAAATAAACAAGTACCACCTTACGCCACCTAGCGACCAACCAAGTGATGTACTCTCTGTTCCCATTTTACTTTTAGTCTTGACGTCTCCAGACCTTCGTCCATCTGGAGTGTTGTGCAATTCATTACATTACGTTACGTATGCATACTTTTTATGTGCCTATCGTGATAGTCATGTCGACCACATGACATTAAAAATGTTGTACTTTAATGATATTATGATGTAGCATCGAGTCCTACGACTTCTGGTTATATACACAATGAGCCATGTCTAAATGTTGGGTCCCTGATCTCGTCCATTCATCTGAGGGTCTTCCTCTCTTCCGCTTGCCTTCACTCATTGCGACGGCAGTGGGCTTATTCTAATCACACTAATCACTAAAAGCATGACATATATATCAGCCCTAAAACAATAATAAATACCCTTTCTACTGCATCAAAATAAACATGAAAGGTTGCTGCAACCACAAAGCCATTCGTTTTAAGCATGTAAACAGGATATTGTTGTTTTTGTATGATTATATGACTAAGAAGTGCGGTAGATGTCGCCAGTTCCGTCCCGGTATAGTATATAGCTATGAGCCAATGACTACAGGGATTGCAAGCCCACGGGTGGGGTACCACGGCAAAAATTAATATTATTGACGTATGTCAAGTGTCAACATCGTTTGTGGTGTGTGATTTATTGCGGTGAATCGTATCAGTTAGTCAGTTAGTGATAAACAACAGCGTGGTTTATATGTACCGTTTCGTCCTTGCGTTGCAGTGGCAAATATGGAGAAGATGCTACGTATTATCGTCTTAGCAAGCGCGCTGAAAGGTGAGACTAGCAAACGTAAACGTTTAGCAACGTTGTCCTTTGTATTTTAGATGTGCATTTTCCAATGTCTCCATATGTGTGTTGCTTGCCAAAAGGAAACGGTATCAGACCGACAGGAGCGGTTGTTATGGTACGACACACATTTAAAAAAATACATTTTGTGTTACGATGCAATGAGTTGTATTTTTGGTTATTTGAAATATATTGTACCATATTTTCATATACTATCTTTTGACTATATTTCTGGGAATCCACACGTTGACGTAGCTACACGCAAGTAGTACTTTAAGCCATGTGGATGAGCCGCCTTGGTGGGAGCAGAGCACCCATGGAGAAATTCTAACATGTCGTCTGTCTCAGGTTTATCTATTTTTATGTATGTGTGTGTGTGTGTGTGTGTGTGTGTGTGTGTGTGTGTGTGTGTGTGTGTGTGTGTGTGTGTGTGTGTGTGTGTGTGTGTGTGTGTGTGTGTGTGTGCAGGCACGTGACCGGATGGAGTGTACCTCCTGGCGGCATGTAGTGAATGTAGTACCTCCTGCGTGGAGATGGGACATGAGGAATTATGTGGGGTGTAATGAAGGGGTAATGGACGTTGCGTATGTATGCTGTATGTGTAAAAGAACTACTATGTCTTAACGTGTATAATTAATAACCAACAAAACAACATATTTCAAAGTTTGTAACGTTTTAATTCATCTATCTGTTGTGATGCCACTTTCATCGGAGTCATACTCCAAATACCAATTTCCACAGTCGCCAGTGTCAATGACTGGGGGGGGGGGGGGGGTCATGGGGTCATACAAAGGGCTGGGAGGATCAAAGAGTGGTCTGGTTGCGAGGAGCTCCTGCAGGACTACGTAGAAGAGTGACTCGTGTTCTGTACGTATATCTTCTTCTCTGTAAATATATCAAAACTTTGAAAACGGACTGTTTGAATGACACGTTAAATCGTACATATAGTAGAGGTATTGAAACACAGATGTTGATCCAGTCCGATATCACAGTCAGACGAAACACATTGAAATAACCAGACACCACGTTGCTAGGAGACACGGTAATATGTTAAGCCAGGGCAATAGACGGAGACAGATAAGAAAGGACTATGAACGGCATGTAAACACGTGTGTCGAGAAGTGTAGAATGAGCACGCTTCGAAGTAGGACATGTAGTATTAGTATTGATATTATTTTATAATTGATGATCAAAAGAGTGAGGTAACGTACGTCCAGTCCGACACAGATCTGCTGTTGCTGCTCGTATAATCACTGTCGCATCCATTGCTCAACAAAATATGAACGAGAACTGAATAGCTAGCCAGCACAACGTTACGTGTGTAATTAAACAAGTACCTTAAAAAATATATGGTAATAGCTGCATCACATGCAGGTAGTTTAACGAACTGTCTACTGTGTAACAATGGAAGTACCCACATTAAATATCATATGATTGCTATAGATTGTAGTCCGTGCAACATCATCATACAATTAAACACGGTAACGAAACGTCACAATAACAACACATTCCAAAGATGTAGCGCTAAACCATGATAATTCCTTAAGTAGTGTTCACCAGCGATAAGAAACCTGTAGAGAGAGATGTGTATCTCTGTTGAAAATGTATTACTCACATCATTGCATCACCGGATGCTTCACGTCGCAGCCATTATTCTCGGAGTTCGGCCCAAGGGATCGGAAAATTCATCTTTGTAGTGTGTGTCGAATGATTTGAACGTTAAATACGAAGTATTTATATACAGTATTATTATTATGCACACATATTGCACACAGGAATGTTGCAAAGTACAAATCATATCGCAAGGAGTCTCGGGACACACCAGAAATGGGCCTTATCAGAAAAAATACAACAATTACACTGTGCAGAATGGCGTCACATGCTGCAAGGCCCAAGCAGCGAGAAGATAACAACTGTGTGAGCCTGCGTTATGAATAACAGCCGTCGATTAGTGAGGACATAACCCCGTCAGATGCTACGACATCCAGACATCGAGAAGATAACAACGTTACCTATGGCTAGTGCTAACGTTAAACAGTCGTAACATGTGGTGAAAATGGACGTACAGTTAAGGGCAGCTGGACATTACCTGTCAAACTACTTTCCGTGTAATATCTACATGGGGCGAACTTCTGTTGCGCGGAAGCTGCGTACCAATACAAGAAGGCCAGGTATTTTGACGATGTGATCACAGCGAGAAAGATCCAGACTGCGCATAGTGGATTAAGGGTAACTCATGGGTAATGAAAAGGTAAGTAAGGATTACTAAGGGTTTCATTAAGGGTATTTAAGGGTAAGTAAGAGGCAATTAAGGTGTAATTAGGGGTATTTAGGGGTCCCTAAGTGTAATTAAGGGTAAATAATAGGTAACTAGAGGTAGTTAAAGGTAACTCAGGGGTAATCAATGAGTACGTAAGGATTATTAAGGGTAATTAAGGGTTCAAAATTAATGCTAGCGTGTGCTTAATATTTATAGACTATGTTGATCTTAGACAGTTTATGATATGATACTAGTGGTGTTATTCTTCAAACCGACGTCATTTAAATTCTAAGATGACGGCTGACTCTGTCTTCGGAGTAGGCATCTTTGTAGTCACGTGACCGGAAGTAGGCTGCGCTAAACGGGCGGATTGGACGGGCGGGCGATCGGGTTGGTGGTTTGGTTTATTATAGGACGAGGGTTGATGAAGAGAACATCAGCGTCTCATTTGAGGTATACAGCATCAAAAAAGAACTATTTCATGTAAATGAAACACGACACCATATTTTAATGTAGGAGTAGCGTCCCCTGACCGTACGGGCAGGCTGAAGGACGGGTAATGAGCGTCTCCTATTAAGGGATAACTATTGGTAAATAAAGGAATTTACGGGTAATTAAGAGGTAATTATGTGGTCTTGTGAATAACTAAGGGGTAATTAGTGTGCGTACGCGTGCGTGCATGGGTGTGTGTGCGTGCGTGCGTAGCGCGGTGTAGTCTAATGTAGTTTTTAGTGTAGTGTAATAAATGGTATTTAAGGGTAACTAAGGGGTAATTATGGGTAATTATGGGTAAATGAAATAATTAGGGGTTCAAAGTTAATACTAGCTTGTGCTTAGTAGTTTCAGATGAATACGGCTCAAGACGCGACCCGAACTGTCACCCAGGTAGTAAGCAGTACTAGAACCTGCATTTAATTAGTTGATTAGTATAAATGCATTGTTAGTTGATATGCAAGTGATGAGACATTGCAACTTGATTATATTTGATTATTATTATACATTCCTACATACTAGCTGCTGCGTTATGATACAGGTGCCGACGATGAGACATGGTAAGTTGTAATTGTCAGAGAATAAAGGTATAATGTTCTTAATTGTGTGTTGACCTTTCACAACGCTAAAAAATCACTACACTGGCACGAATTTGCCAGACTTTGTTGCAGATGTTGGTGAGGATGTCTATCTCCGTTTCTACTCCGTTCATTATCAATTATTCTGGGATGTTGTCAAATCCAGCAGCTTTTCCCTTCTTCAGTGATCTTACAACTATCTCCACTTCTTCAAGTAAAATTGGAAAGGCGTCCTCATTTGATGATTCTTGGCTGGCTAGAACCCTTAGATCTCCGTTGGTCTGGAAGTTGTATAACTCCGAATAGTATTGTATCCATCTGTTGATAATGTTTTTTTCTTCGGTGAAGCATTTCTCTTCTTTGTCTTGAATTGTGTTGACTTTCTCCTCTCTTTGCTTTGACAATTCTCTCACGACTTGGTATGCTCTTTTGCTGTTGTTGTTGGTGAGGCAGTCTTCAATTTCCGTGCACTGTTCTTCAATCCATTTTTCTTTGGCTTTTTCCATTCCCTTTCTGATCTTCTTGTTGATCTCACTGTAATTTGCTGCTCCTTCTTCCATGTACTTGTGTTTCTTAAAATCTCTCCTAGTGTAACACATTTCCAGAATATCTTCTGTGACCCAGGGTTTGGCTTTTCGGCGGTGTTTCCCTAGGATATCATTAGCTGTTTCTGTCATCACTGCATTAAAGTTTTAGTTATCGCTTCTAGATTTTCTTCAAGCACATATGAATTTATAATAATAATCAAATATAATCAAGTTGCAATGTCTCACCACTTGCATATATACTAACAACACATTTAACTAATCAACTAATTAAGTGCAGGTTTTACTACTGCTTACTACCTGTGTGACAGTTCCGGTATTCATTTAAAACTACTAAACGCATGCTAGCATTAACTTTGAACTCCTAATTACCCTTCATTACCCCTAGTTACCTCTTATTTACCCTTAATTACCCACAATTACACTTAGTTACCAATAATTACATCTTTTAATTACCCATAATTACCCCTTATTTACCTTTAGACACCCTTAATTACACTACTCTAAAACTACATTATACTACATTGCACTACACACGCACGCAAGAACGCACACACACGCACTCATGCAAGCACGCATACAAGTAAATAACTTTAATTACCCGTAATTACCAGGTGGCGTTCATTACACGTCCTTCATCCTGCCCGTACGGTCAGGGGACGCCACTCGTACACTAAAATGTGGTATTGTTTCATTAACATAAAATTGTTCTTTTTTGATACTGTTTACCTCAATAAGACGCTGATGACTTTTCACCACCCCCCGTCCTATAATAAACCAAACCACCAACCCTCCTTTCAGCCTGCCCGTCCAATCCGTCCGTTTAGCCAGGGAGCGCAACCTATTTCCGGTCACGTGACTACAAAGATGCCTACTCCGAAGACTGAGTCAGCCGTCATCTTAGAATTTAAATGACGTGTATAAAATAGTTCTATTTTTGATACTGTATACCTCAATTAGACGCTGATGACCTCTTCATTACCCCGTCCTATATTAAACAAAACCGCCAACCCGCCCGTCCAATCCGCCCGTTTAGCCAGGGAGCGCAACCTACTTCCGGTCACGTGAATACAAAGTTGCCTACTCCGAAGACTGAGTCAGCCGTCATCTTAGAATATAAATGATGCAGGTATTGGTTTGAAGAACACCACCACTAGTATCATTTCATAAACTGTCTAAGATCAACCTAGTCTTAACTACAAGATAGTATTTGAATATACTACAACAACTGTTATACGTGTTCATCTATAACTACTAAGCACAGGCTAGCACTAACTTTGAACTCCTAATTACCCTTAATAATCCTTACGTACGCGTTGAGTACCCATGAGTTACCATTAATTACCTCTAGTTACCTCTTGTTTACCCTTAATTACCCCTAATTACACTTAGTTACCCCTAAATACCCCTAATTACACCTTAATGGCCCCTGATTACCTCTTACTTACCCTCAAATATCCTTAATTAAACCCTTAATAATCCTTACTTACCTCTTGATTATCCCTGAGTTACCCTTAATTACCCATAGTTGCCTCTTAGTTACCCTTAATTACCCCTAATAACATTTAGTTACCCATATATACTCTTAATTACACCTTAATTACACCTTAATTACCCCTGATTACCTCTTACTTACCCTGACATACCCTTAATTACCTCTAACTCGAACTCTTGCTCCAATATCCTTCCGCGCTAAGAACATTTTCAACCAGACCTGCATTCCCTGTAACCATCAAACATTTGCGCAGTTGAGAGTCACGGAATTTCACAGCTAAAATGGCGTTCATAATATAACTGCATTGAGCTAGCCATGCAGATGTTAATTCCGCTTTCCATGTTACACGCTTACTGAGATATTTCGCCTGTAATCCACTATGCGCAGTCTGGATCTTTCTCGCTGTGATCACATCGTCAAAATACCTGGCCTTCTTGTATTGGTGCTCAGCTTCCGCGGAACAGAAATGTTCGCCCCCATATGTCGATATTACACGGAAAGAAGTTTGACAGGTAATGTCCAGCTGCCCTAAGTTGTACGTCCATTTTCACCACATGTTACGACTGTTTAACGTTAGCACTAGCCATAGGTAACGTTGTTATCTTCTCGATGTCTGGATGTCGTAGCATCTGACGGGGTTATGTCCTCACTAATCGACGGCTGTTATTCATAAGGCAGGCTCCCACAGTTGTTATCTTCTCGCTGCTTGGGCCCCGCAGCATGTGACGCCATTCTGCACTGTGTAATTGTTGTATTTTTTTCTGATAAGGCTCATCTCTTGTTCGTCCCGAGACTCCTTGCGATATGACTTGTACTTTGCAACATTCCTGTATGCAGTATGTGAGCATAATAATAATAAATTATCTAAATAGTTCGTTGTTAAGGTTCAAATCATTCGACACACACTGCAAAGATGTTTTCTCCGATCCCTTGAGCTCTCCGAGAACAATGGCGGCGACGTGAAGCATCCGGTGATGCAATGATGTGAGTAATACATTTTCAACAGAGATACACATCTCTCTCTACAGGTTTCTTATCGCTGGTGATAGCTTACTATGACTAGTTGCAAACAAGCACTCTTAAGGAATTGTCATGGTTTAGCGGTACATCTTTGGAACGTGTTGTTATTGTGACGTTTCGTTATCGTGTTTAATTATACGATGATGTTGCACGGACTACAATCTATAGCAATCATATGATATTTAATGTGGGTACTTCCGTTGTTACACAGTAGACACTTCGTTAAACTTCCTGCGTGTGGTACAGCTATTACCATGTATTTTTAAAATGTACTTGTTTAATTACATACGTGACGTTGTGCTGGCTAGCCATTCAGTTCTCGTTCATATTTTGTTTAGCAATGGAAGCGACAGTGATGACACCAGCAGCAACAGCAGCTCTGTGTCGGACTGGACTTACGTTACCTCACTCTTTTGATCATCAATTATAAAATAATATCAATACTAATACTCCATGACCTACTTCGAAGCGTGCTCATTCTACTCTAATCGACACACGTGTTTACATGCCGTTCATAGTCCTTTCTTATCTGTCTCCGTCTATTGCCCTGGCTTAACCTATTATCGTGTCGCCTAGCAACGTGGTGTCTGGTTACTTCAATGTGTTTCGACTGACTGTGATATCGGATTGGATCAACATCTGTGTTTCAATACCTCTACTATATGTACGATTTAATGTGTCATTCAAACAGTCCGTTTTCAAAGTTTTGATATATTTACATAGAAAAAGATACACGTACAGAACATGAGACACTCATCTACGCAGTCATACAGGAGCTCCTCGCAACCAGACCACTCTTTGATCATCCCGGCCCTTGGTATGACTCCGCTGACCCCCCACCCATTGACAATGGCGATTGTGAAAATTGGGATTGGGAGTATGATTCCGATGAAAGTGGCATCACAATAGATAAATAAAACGTTTCAAAATTTGAAATATGTTGTTTTGTTGGTTATTAATTATACACGTTAGGACATAATAATTCTGTCACACATACAGCACACATACGCAACGCCCATTACTCCTTCATTACACCCCTCATTAGGCCTCATGTCCCATCTCCACGCAGGAGGTACTACATTCACTACATGCCGCCAGGAGGTACACTCCATCCGGTCACGTGCCTGCATACACACACACACACACACACACAAACACACACACACACACACAAACACACACACACACACACACACACACACACACACACACAAATAGGTACATCTGAGACAGACGCCATGTTATAATTTCTCCAAGGGTGCTCTGCTCCTACTACGGCGGCTCATTCAGATGGCCTAAAGTACTACTCAAGCAATTACATAAATCGTTCGAGAACAGAATTGTACGAATCCTCGTTGAGTGGACGTATTTTAGAATTCACTACTCACTTAAATAGCCATGCTTTAATTTTTTTTGTTTCTAGGCGTTTTGACGCAGAATTCGTGGATCGGGTATACCGGAGCCACGGGTAAAATGGGACCAATGGGCGCAAGAGTAAGTAGGTTCATTTATGAGAAATTCCGTTGCTCACACATCACTTCGTAGAACGTATACATGTAATATTTGCGACTAAAACCATCTCAAATAGGATTTCTGAATTATAGCCGTTATATGTGTAATCATGAGAGGAACGTAATTCAACTAAGACTTAGAAGGAACGATTAAAAATATATATATAGTCATTCGTAGGTAAGATAGTAATAACAAGAGGAATGTTTATTTTTTCCCGTCCACAGGGTGATCAGGGCGTAACAGGTGCAACCGGAGGAACAGGACCTTTTGGTCGTCAGGGAATGACTGTAAGTATCCAACTAAAAGTAGTATATACTTGTAATTATCACGCTTTTCCCTGTATAAATGTTTCTTGATTATGTGATATACTGTTGGGCAACTTCTATACAAGGTCAGGGGACGAATTGGGCAAGGTGCGAATGCGAATGAATACCTGGCTGTATACAGTATAGTGTACGAGTAACATTCGCGCAGTAATTGCAGCGTGGCTGATTGCTTCCCAGAGAAGTCGAAAGTTGCCGGACTGGCCTAGTCTGTCAATGAGTAAATTGTCAAGCATCTTTAATAGTCTTACGGAGTGTATCTCGCGCAATACAAGAAGTTAGCTATGACCAATAATAATATCGTGGGTTTTCTGCATTATGAATGGGTTTAATTAACCTGTATAGCTCAGGTGCTTGAATACTTGTGGGTATTTGTGGGACGAGGTGGCGTAATGATAGGGCATCGGATTCTTGATCGACACATTTTGATTCGAATCTCCTCCAGTACGCTCAGCTGTGGAAATGAGTACCTTGCGATATATAGTGGAAATATTTCTGTACGAATAGGCTTCTCGGAGTAATTGCAGCGCGGCTGAATAGTGCAGTCATTTTAGTATGTGACCTGCCACAAATTGCAACAGAAAGTTTTTCACCGATTTTATATTCATAAATATATTATGTGTAACATACTAAAAATAAAAATAAATCGTGGGTGGGAAAACCCCCCAAAATGCATAAAACCAAATGGCCCCCATGTATAATACAAATCGCCACAACTCGCATATTCATGAAATTCTTCATGTGACGATGTTGTTCCAATTGTTTCATTATCTGAGTCTTGTTCTGTTACATCATATGGGCATTTTTCATTTGAATGGCCATGTTGACGACATACAGTCAAAGGATTACGATGCAATAAGTGTGTTGTCAGCTGCATCAACAAGAAGATGTGCTCGTACTGCGCGCGATATGGGTTTCCCTGTCACGAACTGTTCAACTGCTTTATGGGCGTACTCAAGTTCCATTAGTTCCTTTAGTCCCCAACCATCAGATGTCCAATGCACCAAAGAAACTCAGTTTTGTGTGAAAACCACCAAGGTGCAAGGTAATTCTATGCAGATCGAATTACAGGTTCGCTGATTATATTCATGAGGGCTTTCCACCAAATAGGCTGGTCAAACGTGATGTCCGGGGTAACACCATGGCATCGAGCATGCTCACACGCAAACACTGATGTTGAAAATATGCATGTGGCGTCACTTGAACTCATGTCAATCATCGGAAGGAACATTACTGATGACTTCTCCAAACTTGAGCGATGTCTTTCAAAGAATGTCCAGGACAACAGAATCCATGGCTGTTCAGTGTGTCTGTCTACAAGGACACACGATGCAAAATGATGATGGATTTGTACTCCCAACCCAACTTGTAGTGGCGCAATCAGAACTCTTGGACGGGTTGCCTGCATAATCGCCTGTCCAATAGATGCTATCTTTAGACGAACATCTTTCCCCACAATTACCCCTTCCAGCAGACGCTTCAGACTTCCAAGCAGGAAGCTGATGCATTCCGCTTCAGATTCCATTTCATGGTAGGATGAATATGACTCAGTCGACGTTTTTACAGATTTAATGTCATCCCGAATGAGTTTTGCAGCAGTTTCTATAATGATTATTTCTCCATTTCAATGTCACCCTTTTCACATGTATGAAATTCCTGAAGGACAGAGTCTTCGGTGCTATTCAAAGTGACTACATTTGCCTTTCAATTGATCCGAGTGGTTATTATCCTGGTCCCAAAATATTCCTCGAGCTTTGCTCTCATAAGCGTTTTTCCATACGGTTCACTTTCTTAGCCGATCATAAATGTCAGCATTTTGCTAACGAGATCATTGATAGTTATCTCCTCATCATCATGAGGAGATTTTTCATTTGAATGGCCATGTTGACGACATACAGTCAAAGGATTACGATGCAATAAGTGTGTTGTCAGCTGCATCAACAAGAAGATGTGCTCGTACTGCGCGCGATATGGGTTTCCCTGTCACGATCTGTTCAACTGCTTTATGGGCGTACTCAAGTTCCATTAGTTCCTTTAGTCCCCAACCATCAGATGTCCAATGCACCAAAGAAACTCAGTTTTGTGTGAAAACCACCAAGGTGCAAGGTAATTCTATGCAGATCGAATTACAGGTTCGCTGATTATATTCATGAGGGCTTTCCACCAAATAGGCTGGTCAAACGTGATGTCCGAGGTAACACCATGGCATCGAGCATGCTCACACGCAAACACTGATGTTGAAAATATGCATGTGGCGTCACTTGAACTCATGTCAATCATCGGAAGGAACATTACTGATGACTTCTCCAAACTTGAGCGATGTCTTTCAAAGAATGTCCAGGACAACAGAATCCATGGCTGTTCAGTGTGTCTGTCTACAAGGACACACGATGCAAAATGATGATGGATTTGTACTCCCAACCCAACTTGTAGTGGCGCAATCAGAACTCTTGGACGGGTTGCCTGCATAATCGCCTGTCCAATAGATGCTATCTTTAGACGAACATCTTTCCCCACAATTACCCCTTCCAGCAGACGCTTCAGACTTCCAAGCAGGAAGCTGATGCATTCCGCTTCAGATTCCATTTCATGGTAGGATGAATATGACTCAGTCGACGTTTTTACAGATTTAATGTCATCCCGAATGAGTTTTGCAGCAGTTTCTATAATTATTATTTCTCCATTTCAATGTCACCCTTTTCACATGTATGAAATTCCTAAAGGACAGAGTCTTCGGTGCTATTCAAAGTGACTACATTTGCCTTTCAATTGATCCGAGTGGTTATTATCCTGGTCCCAAAATATTCCTCGAGCTTTGCTCTCATAAGCGTTTTTCCATACGGTTCACTTTCTTAGCCGATCATAAATGTCAGCATTTTGCTAACGAGATCATTGATAGTTATCTCCTCATCATCATTTTCTTATAGAAATTTGACAACCATGATGAATGCATTTGTTTTGTCTTCGTCAGTTGTTCGTCCGATTTTCTTCTTGTTCGGAACACGTACGTCGCTTTCAGACTTCTTTGGGATGTCTTTCATTGTCCGGAAATGTATGCTGCATGCGTGATGGTACATGGCATCAGCAGCAGGAAAATCATGCACATGTAACAGCCTTGCTTGCACGGAGTCGGACCATGCACATGTAACAGCCTTGCTTGCACGGAGTCAGACCATGCATCGTGTCTTTCACGACATGTCGATAAAACATTATCTTTGAAGGCGATGGTTTGTATTGGAACAATGTCAGATTTTTTTTGTCTTCCTACCACCGTTGGCCTCTTGGCCACATAAAACACAGTTTTTGTAAAAACTGAACTGTCCTTCTGCCGATCATAGGACACACGCATTAGTGTCTATCCCCGCATTTTTATCCACTTTAGTTACTCGACGAATTTCATTATTATTACAGTAACTGAGTCTGCAATAGCAGTGGACTTGTTGTCCAGGTACAGTGATTATATTATCTTTCCTTTGTTCGCTGGCTGTATTAATGCTTTCACTCCCTTTCTATCAAGGGTAGCTTTTGCTGAATCACCACAGTAATTTTTTTTACTTATTGCACAATACTATGTCAGGGTTACTTCCATCTCTGAAAAAATCAATGGCCAGGCTTGATTTAATGCAGCCTGGTATCCGATGATAACAGAAATGCAACTGCTGCAGAGCACGGAACACAAAAAATGACTGCTCCCATCTTTACGTAATAATCAAATTGTCAAACCTTAGATAAGTCATTATTATATTAACACTTTATGCAATGTTTAGCTCACAGCATTATCTATTATTGTTTACGTTCTTAGGCGACCGCCGACGTCATTTTCTAAACTATTCTGCTGCTATGTTTCCTTTATGTTTTCATTGTCACGGCTTCATTCATTTAAATGATTTAATTTAACAATATCTTGATTATACAGCGGTATCAATTTTCCACTCATTATCCAGATAATTATACAAATGTTTATTTCTTGGCTTTGTTTGTTATTGTTTACATAGATAGCATATGTATTATCACCAACAGAACGGCTAATGTAATAACTTATTCAAGTTTCGTCTACATATGCGAAGCGACTCGACCTAACGATGCAAACCATTTCTGGTAGCTCTTAGACGTTTTTCAAATTTTGCATGCGTGGACGATTTTAATATTTACAAATCAGTAGCATGTCTGTTCTTATAAGATATAACATCAACTTTCAATAACAGTATATGACCAGTTTATTAACTTACCTCACCGGGAATAGGTACCTACACATGGCATAGCACGGTTTGGCCGTGGCTCCGGGGGGCATCTTAACATTCAAAGGGATCATTTTGTGTTTCATTTATTTTCAAAATATTCACATTAAACTACTATTACGCAATACCCGGCTGATTCAATGCACATGATAATGTTTCTAACAGATCAGCAGATGTTAAATATGTAAGAAAACCAGGTAAGATGATCTGTACATCTAAACTACAAGTGCCGTTATAATGATTAGTAGTATACCATGACGATTTGGCTGTCTATATTTTTTGCGTTTTTGGGGGGTTTGCCCTCATGCGATTCATTTCTATTTTTGTTATGTCATAGTGGACACATAACCGAGCACGTTCCACACAACGTACTTTCTGTTGCAATTAGTGGCAGGTTGAGCCTTTTTTGGCCGTAAAATGACTGGACTAGAATGATTCCCGTAGATGTCGATGTGTTGTTCGATTGAACATGTCAACCAAGCAATGCAGTGTAAAGGGATTTGTGCAGTATTAAGGACTACCGCGCAGAATAAGAGCGTACCTTTGATTAACGCAACCAACAACTGTAGTCATTTCGTTCGCTTTGTATGAAATAACACACACGCACGCACTCACGCTCACACATGTACACCCACACACACGTACACACCCACCCACACACAAGCCAACACGCCCACACGTCCACACGCACACGCGTACACACGCACACACGCACAGACACTCAGACACCCACCCACCCACCCCACACACACACTCACCCACACACCCACACAACCCACACACCCTCACACCCACACACCCACACCCCCCCACACACACACGCACACACACATACATGCACACACACATACACACACACAAACACACACACACTGACACACCCACCCATCCACCAACCCACGCACTCGCACACACACCCCCCACACACATATACAAACACACCCACGCACTCACACAGACATGCACACCGCGCATACGCACACGCGCGCGCATACACACATACACACACAGAAACAGTATAATCGTATTCATGCGTTTGATATCGATGTTTCCGTGCACCAAACGTACAAAGTTGGAAATACTATGTCACGAAGACAAAATGTTATATTGTGTATAATGTATGAGATGTTGACTAAAAGACAAGAACGTAACTGATGTATTTGTTCTTTCGTTTAGGGTCCAAAAGGTGCCCCCGGATTGGATGGTCCTACCGGAGCTACGGTAGGTGTTTCACGACACAGAGCACAAGGCATACGTTAACTGCGTTATCAGACACAACACAAGTAAACATTTCTTGGTACTGGCAACGTTACGTCAATTTATTGAGATGTCGATTATTCTGCATTTATACTTGATGCAAGAGGTCTGTGTACCTGCATATTTATACCACTGTAGCAAGTATGTTTATGTGCCAACTTACACAATTATGGTAATCTGGTAAATATACCTTATGGTACAAAACACGATATATACATCGTGGCGATGATGGCAGTTTTACGTAATTAATTGTAAACACGTAATACGATTGCCCGATAACAGTGCCCTCTGGATATGTTGAACCGCAAAGAACCCATAGATGTATTTCTACTGATCATTAGTACCACTTTTTCACTTTCAGGATTTACGTTTTTTGAGTGCATTACATCATGACGTTTGCATTATAAAGCTACTGATATAAGGTGTTTGTCAGTGATGTATTTAAAAGCAAACACTTGTTTCCACAACAACACACAGGATCAACTATGTAAGCAACAAGCCACTGAACAGGTATCAACTAAAAATCAGTCGTCCAGATTAACTTGTTACAATTGTAAATATTAATTAGGCTTTGCAAAAAGACAATCAGATGAAAGTTAAGAGTCGACTTAAGCACACATTGACTTATCCGAGTTCGAGTTTTGTGGAGTGCACTGTATGTGGGAATCAGTTATCGAGGAAATCCGTCGCTGAGAGTTAACACGACAATAGAGTGACATATGGTGGCGACCGACGACTAAACGTTACGCTCCATCAACGAGCTATGATCTTGCATTATTAGATTGGATGTGAAATATGACAACAATTTATTATGTTTACATCATCCGTACGACATTTTACTTCAGGGAGCCACGGGTGAAGCTGGACCCAGAGGCTCAGGCGGTGTTGAACACAATGGAACTACGGTAAGTCGTGTGAGAAGGAACCGGTAGATGATGTTTTGTAAGCAATGTCACTTTTTGAGGATTAGGCAATTTCCCGTTCTTCGCTGTTAACACATTTCGTTGTGTTTGGTCTGACCGCATTTAAGTGGGATGCACTGGCACTTTCAATACGAACATTCACCGGCCGTTTCCCCATCCTCGCAAGCCAGGGCTGTTTGCCATGCAAAACCCTGGCAGATCTCCTACTCGAAGTGCGGAAGTTAGCTGAGTCAAACTAGTAATTGTCTTCGCCAGTGGCGACTGCGTCACCCGTAGAACAGCACAAATACCCACCCCAATTTGAAGACGGATAAACGATTTCTAGGAATCCCAGTATATAATGACCCGTTCGCCCATTAGCACGAGTAGCTGAACGGTATTGTGTATTCGAATAATTGCTTCTACTTCCTAAATATTGTATATAACACGAGCTACAGTTGGTTGAAATGAGTTTTATTATGACCATCTGACCTGCCGCCCACCACTCATACAATGAGCGATTTCATAGGCTGAGCTTAAATTCAGAGTTTCGCAAAGCGATCAGCCAGGGGGTACTGCTGATTGGCAC
>OZ023212.1:47531721-47659221 GCA_963995525.1 Escarpia spicata
GGGTGTGGTAAGCAGGCCGGTCAACCTCGGCGTCTTGGGTGAGAGGTAAGGAGGCCAGTCGACATCGGCGCCTTGAGTGTGGTAAAGGGACCGGTCGACCTCGGCGCCTTGGGTGTGGTAAGGAGGCCGGTCCACCTCGGCGCCTTGGGTGTGGTAAGGAGGCCGGTCGACCTCGGCGCCTTTGGTGTGGTAAGGAGGCCGGTCGACCTCGGCGCCTTGGGTGTGGTAAGGAGGCCGGTCAACCTCGGCGCCTTGGGTGTGGTAAGGAGGCCGGTCGACCTCGGCGCCTTGAGTGTGGTAAGGAGGCCGGTCGACCTCGGCGCCTTGGGTGTGGTAAGGAGACCGGTCGACCCCGGCGCCTTGGGTGAGGTAAGGAGGCCGGTTGACCTCGGCGCCTTGAGTGTGGTAAGGAGGCCGGTCGATCTCGGCGCCTTGAGTGTGGTAAGGAGGCCGGTCGACCTCGGCGCCTTGGGTGAGGTAAGGAGGCCGGTCGACCTCGGCGCCTTTGGTGTGGTAAGGAGGCCGGTCGACCCCGGCGCCTTGGGTGTGGTAAGGAGGCCGGTCGACCTCGGCGCCTTTGGTGTGGTAAGGAGGCCGGTCGACCTCGGCGCCTTGGGTGAGGTAAGGAGGCCGGTCGACCTCGGCGCCTTTGGTGTGGTAAGGAGGCCGGTCGACCTCGGCGCCTTGGGTGTGGTAAAGAGGCCGGTCGACCTCGGCGCCTTGGGTGAGGTAAGGAGGCCTGTCGACCTCCGCGCCTTGGGTGTGGTAAGGAGGCAGGTTGACCTTGGCGCATTGGGTGAGGTAAGGAGGCCAGTCAACCTCGGCACCTTGGGTGAGGTAAGGAGGCCGGTCGACCTCGGCGCCTTTGGTGTGGTAAGGAGGCCGGTCGACCTCGGCGTCTTGGGTGTGGTAAGGAGGCCAGTCAACCTCGGCACCTTGGGTGAGGTAAGGAGGCCGGTCGACCTCGGCGCATTGGTTGTGGTAAGGAGGCCGGTCGACCTCGGCGTCTTGGGTGTGGTAAGGAGGCCAGTCGACCTCGGCGCCTTGGGTGTGGTAAGGAGGCCTGTCGACCTCCGCGCCTTGGGTGTGGTAAGGAGGCAGGTTGACCTTGGCGCATTGGGTGAGGTAAGGAGGCCAGTCAACCTCGGCACCTTGGGTGAGGTAAGGAGGCCGGTCGACCTCGGCGCCTTGGGTGTGGTAAGGAGGCCTGTCGACTTCGGCATCTTGGGTGAGGTAAGGAGGCCGGTCGACCTCGGCGCATTGGGTGTGGTAAGGAGGCCGGTCGACCTCGGCGCCTTGGGCGTGGTAAAGAGGCCGGTCGACCTCGGCGCATTGGGTGAGGTAAGGAGGCCGGTCGACCTCGGCGCCTTGGGTGTGGTAAGGAGGCCGGTCGACCTCGGCGCCTTGGGTGTGGTAAGGAGGCAGGTTGACCTTGGCGCCTTGGGTGTGGTAAGGAGGCCGGTCGACCTCGGCGCCTTGGGTGTGGTAAGGAGGCCGGTCGACCTCCGCGCCTTGGGTGTGGTAAGGAGGCAGGTTGACCTTGGCGCCTTGGGTGAGGTAAGGAGGCCACTCAACCTCGGCACCTTGGGTGAGGTGAGGAGGCCGGTCGACCTCGGCGCCTTGGGTGTGGTAAGAAGGCCAGTCGACCTCGGCATCTTGGATGAGGTAAGGAGGCCGGTCGACCTCGGCACCTTGGGTGTAGTAAGGAGGCCGGTCGACCTCGGCGCCTTGGGTGTGGTAAGGAGGCCGGTCGACCTCGGCGCCTTGAGTGTGGTAAGGAGGCCGGTCGATCTCGGCGCCTTGAGTGTGGTAAGGAGGCCGGTCGACCTCGGCGCCTTGGGTGAGGTAAGGAGGCCGGTCGACCTCGGCGCCTTGGGTGAGGTAAGGAGGCCGGTCGACCTCGGCGCCTTGGGTGTGGTAAGGAGGCCAGTCGACCTCGGCGCCTTGGGTGTGGTAAGGAGGCCTGTCGACCTCCGCGCCTTGGGTGTGGTAAGGAGGCCGGTCGACCTCGGCACCTTGGGTGAGGTAAGGAGGCCGGTCGACCTCGGCACCTTGGGTGAGGTAAGGAGGCCGGTCGACCTCCGCGCCTTGGGTGTGGTAAGGAGGCCGGTTGACCTTGGCGCATTGGGTGAGGTAAGGAGGCCAGTCAACCTCGGCACCTTGGGTGAGGTAAGGAGACCGGTCGACCTCGGCGCCTTGGGTGTGGTAAGTAGGCCTGTCGACTTCGGCATCTTGGGTGAGGTAAGGAGGCCGGTCGACCTCGGCGCATTGGGTGTGGTAAGGAGGCCGGTCGACCTCGGCGCCTTGGGCGTGGTAAAGAGGCCGGTCGACCTCGGCGCATTGGGTGAGGTAAGGAGGCCGGTCGACCTCGGCGCCTTGGGTGTGGTAAGGAGGCCGGTCGACCTCGGCGCCTTGGGTGTGGTAAGGAGGCCAGTCGACCTCGGCATCTTGGATGAGGTAAGGAGACCGGTCGACCTCGGCGCCTTGGGTGTGGTAAGGAGGCCGGTCGATCTCGGCGCCTTGGGTGTGGTAAGGAGGCCGGTCGACCTTGGCACCTTGGGTGAGGTGAGGAGGCCTGTTCCCCCGCCTATGCCGATGACCATTTAGTTTCTGCTGTCGCCAATTACGACATGCAGCAGATTATAAACTTAACATACCTTTAACATGGTGCCACCTGGTGAATGGAATTCAATGAATGCCAACTTAATTTATCCACAAAACAACTCGCCAGGGGTCTCTGCTGCTGATTACGTCAGGGCCAGCCAGCAGTACCCCCTAGCTGATCGCTTTGGGAAAGTCTGAATTTCAGCTCAGCCTATGAAATCGCTCAATAGATCAGTGGATCTCGGCAGGACAGGTGGTCATAATCAAACTAATTTCAACAAACCGTGGCTCGTATTACATGCAATGTTTAGGAAGTAGAAGCAATTATTTGAATACACAATACCGCTCAGCTGCTCGTGCTAGTGGGCGAACGGGTCATTATATATTGGGATTCCCAGAAGTCGTTTATCCGTCTTCAAAATGGGGTGGGTATTTGCGCTGTTCTCACGGGTGATGCAGTCGCGACTGGCGAAGTCAATTACTAGTTTGACTCAGCTAACTTCCGCACTTCGCGTAGGGGATCAGCCAGGGTTAGTTTTGCATGGCAAACAGCCCTGTCTTGCGATGATGGTTTCTTCTAATATATCGACAGTTGGTAGATCAGAGGCCAGTGGTCCACGGACGCGAACGAACATACAGGTAGACGAGTGGATATTGGCGCCTAGAAAAAAATTGACATATATATATATATATATAGTTAACTTATAAATACGGTTAGGGGGCGAGTGTTAGTTATAGCTGTGGGTTGTTATTGTTAGGGTTAGGCTACATTAGGCTTCTGACGAATATGCCACCAACTGTACTCTAAGAACGAGAGCTTCAAAATAAGAATAAGAATAAGCTACTCGATGTTGATAGTGGCGCTCCCTGGTGTTAATGGATAACGCAATGCCTGGTAGGGCTGGCAATGTATATTTCGATCGGCTGTTTCCGGTTCTGGTGGCGCCATTTCGACAGTAGGAAAACTATTTTCTACTAATGACCCATAATCATAAGTGACCACGACGTTAACTAACTACAGTGATAACCTTATTTCTATAAATAATGAGATTGACGTGTATTCCCGCCGTCTGATTTGTTCCCATTATTACCCAGTCGACCCTGAAATAACTGAGAGATGGTCTAAGGGGGCACGGTCACGTCGACCCATTCAAAAAGGTCTACAGGCACGCAAAAATCCACAGGTCTAAGGGGACATGTGCAGTGGTGATGTTTCATACAAAGCTTTTATAGTTCATCGACTTTCCAATGATGTATACTGGTCATCATATGGTTTTGTGAAACATTTATAAAAGTCAGAGATAAGATTTTAGTAGCAATACTAAAACTACAAACAGTCTTTCTCCAGTTCACTGTTTCACCAATGAGTTCAGATGAATCCACACAACAACAAGTGTTTCTTCACAATTGCAGCTGTCAAGTTCTCTCAAAATTCACCAGCAGCATAGTTGCTTGTTGAAGCTTCGGCATCGGCTGCAAAAATAATCGTGCGAACCCGTCGTGCAGTTTTTGTCGAAGCTTCATGGAGCCGCTTTCTGTCGGCCTTCTCTGTCGAAGCGACCAGTCACTCTCCCGAAGAAATGTCCATGGCATCACACAGACAATGCATTGTCACCTCCACTCCGCTGCAGCACATGTGACAGAGAGGACTCGCTGCAGGCCGACGAATCCGGTCTTAGGACACTTGGCCCAGATCTTGGAGTGGAGCCTCTCGTTTGATGAGGCATGGTCAAACGGTGCCCACTCTGCGTCGTACATACCAACCTACCCACCACAGTGCGCACCGCTATGCCATGGTACCTGGATAACCGGTCGATGGTCGTATGCGTCAGCCGGCCGAATCCGGGTCGTCCGAGGGTGACGTCACTCTTCTTGCTGGACGCTGTCAACTTGCGCAGGGCTGTGTCTAGTCGTTTGGCGACGTGGTTGATGCACTCTTCCTTCTGCAGCTCCACGTCGCCATACACGCGCAACTTGGTCAGCTGTTTGAAAGCCTTCACGTATTTGTCAGACACCATCATGGTGTACCGGAATCCCCGATCAAGCGATCTGCCCCACAGGATCTCCGCCGCCTCGACCCCCATCCCTCCCGACCTGCCACCGTATCCTAGTTGCACTCTGTGTGCGACTCGATCATTTCTTGAACTTGCCGTGATTAGTCCCTACAATCTAATATCTTACAAAAATTATATTTATTAATCCAGGTGGTTCTGTTGTAAACAAGACACAAATTACTAACCCAAAGTTAGAGCTCACCAAAAACAGGTAAACAAGTCTACTTGAATCTGTGAAAATGTCATGAAGCGCTGCTTTTGTAGCATCCACTCTAGGCTAGCCCACATTTATACACGTGACCAGCCACAGCAAGGTGGGTATTAAGTTGCAAAATTGTGAAATTGAGTTGTGTACGTTTTTGATTCCACAGATCATAACATTAAAACGAGACCTCATTTGTTGAAATATCTTCAGTAGTTTTTGATTTATTGCTAAAGAAATAAGTAAACTTTAAAACAAATCGACATATTCATAAAACAGGTAATTTTAGTTGATACTCTCTCCTGTTTCTTCATATGTGGGTTCATAAACGCACGCATTTAACTAGCTTTGTAGTATATTTTGATGAAAATAAACTGGACATTGAAAGGTGAGTTTATAGGGTACGCATTTCTGCCAAAGTCACAAAATTGATGGGATATAGCCTAGCCAGCCATTTTGGCCAGCGTGCAGAATAAGCCTGTTCAACTTAATTCCCAGTTCACTGTGGCGGGTCATAAATGTCAGCAGCTAGAAGCCGCTCTTACCATGTTACGAGATCCGGTGGTGACGTCACACACACAGATCATGGACATGTTCTGGAGGCGGTTAGACCAGGCAATTATTATATGGGTACTGTCCTGCCAAGCCACCATCGTCAAATAGTGTTCTCTGCAACATGAGACAATTAATTACAGTCAAATTCGCTTTACAGTCACCCTGGTAGAACAGCCACTTCGCAATTCAGGTCACCCTGGGAGAATCCAAACTTATTTTTGTAATAGAATCGATACATCCCTGTGTGTGGACATACCCAAACTACTGCGTTGGCAACTTTGATGTCATGTCTTCTCTCAATAACCAGTCTTCTACACCAACATTGATAATTTCTTTTCGCTCGCGATGTTGGTGGTTCCTTAATGCAAATGGATGAGTTACTTTCCCAATGGAGTAATGTTTCACCACAAACCCTTAGCAGTGCCTTGGCCAGTTAAGTCCAAGCTATGCAATCTCTGACCTCCCTCTCAGTTCCACTGGTGGCTTTAAGTGTTTGTGTTCCCCGTTAGGGTTGGTCAGGTCGACAGTTAATAGCCGTACTTTAAGTAAGATTCGTCCTGTGTCTCCTGCCTGCAAACATATCAAGTTCATCTTGTCATTATAACATAGACCATCCACGCAAGCCAGGGGTGGTAGCTACATACACTGCCCCTACAGACATTATGTGCAATGTCAGCTGAATTAAACTAATAATTGAGTTCACCAGTCGCGACTGTACCACCCGTGAGAACAGTGCAGACACACGCTCAACCCGATGCGCAGAGGAACGAAGCTAGCGACTTAAGGAATCCCAATATCATAACTACCCATTCGACCATTCTTTCTGCTGCTGAGCGGTGTATTCAAATAATTACTTCCACTTCCCGAGAGGGGCTTAGCCATAAACTCTTCTGCCCTTCTTCAAGACTGGCAGATGACTGGCCAAGACTGGTAATTATAACTGATAAGACTGTTGGAATTTAGAGGTGTCCAGCTGGTCACTAGATTAACTAATTCAAAGTCTATGGGCCCAAATTAATGACTATCATTGGCACAAATGGTAGTCAATCAAATCGAATGGATCAGTAATAATTAAATAAATGGTTGAAATGTCACTGGTGTGTCATTGTAAAAAACTAAACTTCCCAATAGTGACTAGCTTCCACGCAAGCCTATCGTGCGCCAAAATGCACACTTTTGATTATTTCAAGACTGGCAAAATATTACTTCTAGCTAAGGGCTTGCTATCCAAGCTTTACATGTAACATCGGAAAACTAAAACAAAAATGAACCGAACACTCTAGCGAACGATATCACGGACTGGGCTTAGCTGCAGTATCTCACAAAGCATCTGCCAGGGGGTAGTGTGACTGGTGTAGTAAGCAGCGCCCTGTAGCGCAAAAAAATGACACAGATACATGAAATAACTTATTTTTGCTTCGGATTATTCACATAATTCATAATGCTTTATTGCAAATACGTACGCACGCACGGACACACACACACCCACACACACACACACACACACAGACACACACAAACACACACACGTGCATGAACATATATATCATTGCAGATAAATAAATCCTGCCATTAACTGAGTACAGTTATTTGACACTCTTAAAAATGTATCTTTCTAAAATATGTGCACATACCTTTAGCAGATTATTATTCATAATAATGGTTTCTCATATGTACTACAGTAATTACCGTATAAATTGAGACACCTTATGTTTTGGGACACCCTAATAATCTACAAAAATAATTATTCTTCTGTACCGTATGTTTTGGGACACCTTTTTAAATGTAATTATTTGTATCCCTATATTTTGGGACACCAATTATTCGTACTTCTGAGGAGCGATTACCACTTTTGCCTGATGCCGACACCTAAATATAGAAACAGTATATCAATAAAACTAAACATTTATAAACGAGCGAAACAATGTACAACTGCATACATACTGAAAATCATCCAATTTCACGGTTGCTAGCACCCTGATGGCTCATCCGATCCCGATGATCTTGGGATCAATTCAAAGCATGCACTTGTAAATAGACCAACAACCATGTCGTTTTTGGTGTTCTGTATGGTTCCGAACGATGTTGGCGGCGGGTACTCAGTTAATTAATCTTCTGATGGCGGCGTTGCTTCACATTTGCATAGCCATAGGATTCAGACATGCACCTTCACCAGTTCTTGATTCCATGTTACAAGCTCCACCCACTTTTAAATGATGACGAAACTGACGTGTTTTGACGGCTGAAACAAATGTCGGCATGACATCGAAATAATGTTTGCCAAACAACGGTGATGAAGTGTCAAATTATTCGCGATGGCTGGTTGATATATAATAATAAGGTAACTTCTATTGCGCCTAAATCCTTGGAAACCAAGCTCAGAGGCGCATCAAAACAAAAGGGTTGGTCAATCTCCAAATCCATAAGTAGTTGTTTTTTGTCAACAGATGGGTCAAGGCGCTAGGGAGCTGTGGTGGATAAGCAAGGTTGTAAAGATACGTTTTTAAATGACGACGGAATTTTGTAATATTTTCAACTGATCTAACACTAAGATCAAGCATATTCCAAAGAGTTGGTGCAGCAACAGAAAAAGCTCTAGTTCCAATGTTAGTGTTGACTCTAGCAACAAAAAGTAGGTAAGAACTAGATGATCGAAGCTGGATAGGTTTTCTTACAGGAGTAAGCAATAAATGCAAATAAGATGGTTGCTTATTGGACAGTGACTATGTCAGTCTCGCCGCCGTTTAAAAGTGGGTGGAGCTTATAACATGAAATCAGATAGTGCCCAGCTAACACATAACGTTTTCACAACATTGCTGGAATGTCGTATTAAGGTTATGTCAGAAATAACGTTGTGGCAACGTTGTGGCAACGTTTTTGTTATGGTCCATCTTCCACATTTATCAGAATAGTTCTGTATAACGTTGCAAAAACTTTTTAAAACGTTTTATTAAAACCACTAGTTTAATGAAAAATCAAAAAATTTATAGTTAATTTCATGCAACATTTTTTTTATGGCCCACCTTTCTCATTAATATAAACATATTTACGTACAATGTTGCAAAAACATTTTAAAAACATTTTTAAAAATATCAATTATAACGTTGCAAAAACGTTTTAAACACTTTTTTTAATGTTTCAGTTATAAAGTACTTTGCCAAATGCTTTTAAAATAAATTCTGACCCCACAAAGACTGGTCCAAACAAGTTTGACCCCTCCTTGAAATTTAAACCCCTCTGGTCCAAAAATGAATGTTTAACATCCCCTCCCACCGCAGCCAGCACGCCACCCTCGGCCCGCGGGCGGATCTGAGCGGCTGGCAGGCGGAGGAATGCGCCGGACGTTTGCCGATAATAGCCCGCTTGATGCCAGCCGCGCATGAGGCGATCCCGTTAGCGGGAGGTGATTTATCAGTCCTCGGACCGAGGGAGGCCGGAGCACTAACATGTGATGTTCCTTACATCTATTACGTGCATCAAGTTTCACAAGCAAGGTAATGTTTCCCGCGCAGTAACGCACCGCGCGGGAAGTGTAATCTAAACGAAACTATAATTCGTTCTACTTGTGTGTTCTTACATTTACAAACAGAGCTCCACAATATATAATACATTTTATTGTAAACTAGGCATGTTGAATTTATATAAAAGCATAAAAATTGCAAATATTATTATTAATACAATATTATTATTATTATTTTTACTGCGAGTCTACGTCGTCCATATTTGAACACTCAGCTAATTTTTACAGTTACGCGCGCAACTAACTATCCACAAGACAAGGTACATCTTTAGAAATTAAATTGTGAATATTTGGTACATATGAAATATAGTAATTTTGGCATGTTTCCATAAGCACACATTTCGATTATTTATTGCCAATTCCCGGCTAGCATCGTAACATTGTTTACGCGTCATGGACATGGAGACACGGATGATGGAGCGTTTTCATGCACTAGACAGTCTCGATCTACTGTACCTCGACCAACAATATTTATATTTGTTGCCAATAATTAATTTATCAGAACATAATTAGGCGCGCCCATAATTACATTGTTATACACATAATTTTTATATAATTATAATCTGTGAAATCTTCTATTAATTAATAGTGGTCTGCCCGGTCTCACTCTCAGTTATTTCGGGTTTGGCATTTGATCGTTCACAATCATCTTTGCCTTTATTTGCGTCCCCTAAATTTGATTGAATGTTCCAATTTTAGTGAAAAAAATACTATTATTGTATATTATATTTATAGGAACCCAAAAGGGTTAGTTCGGTCTAGTGCCACCTACTAAATAAAATAGATAAAAATAGTTACATATATAAAGCATCATCATCAAAACAGAATTACAAATAGTGGTAGTATTACATATTAAACAAACATCTGCATGATTTACACATTTTTATATTTGAATATTAAACTTGGCTAGATTGTTTTCTTTAAATATTTCATTGAATCTTTGAAAAAACATTACAAAGATTGCTGACAGTTACATTTACCAGTATATTTACATTTATATTTGTTCTTCCTCAGCTTGCCTACCTCACATCCCTGGGAGCAGTAAACTTGGGGACCAGTGTTCGGACTATGCTAAGGAAGGTGGGGACAAACTCACTTTGGTCCCTCTGTTCCCTTAAGGGGAGGAAGGGCAAGAAGAAGTTTGCTGATATGTCTATCTGCAATCTTGTGATTAGTAAGTATTATACAGCAACATAAATCGGGGAAATACTCAACAGCTGAACAAATTCAATATAAATATGTTTTGGCATTGGAGCAAATGTTTCTCAACTTTAAAGCAGGAGATGGTGACAGGTTAAAGATATCAATCTTAGGACAGGATTTGAATAAGTTTGTAGATTAGACTATTTTATAACAAATTATATGCATCTATTATGTAGACTACCCTACAATATTTCATATATTAAATAAAACAAATTTATCTTTTATTTTAGGGGCATGTCTGAAGAACCATCCCAGGGCGAAGATTGGGGATGTAGAGTTGGAGATTGGGGAGACGTTAAAGAACGCACCCAACAAAGTAGGAAGAAAGAACAAGGTGAGAGAAACTTAGATACAAACACAAGTGTTGGTGTATGTTACATGGTGAAAAGCATGTTTTAAGGTGTGACACTTTAGAAAACACCTCCATTTATGGGGTCATCATCATTATTTAAGGAATGGGGGGCAACAATTTAGGGAAATAAGATAATGTGAATTTTATCACCCCCCTCCCCCATCGGATGCCCCGGGTATCTTTCACCCCCCCCCCCATTGAACACACACAATATCTTTTACACACCGCACCCCCCGTCCTGTCAGACATGCGAGCTTGATTTACTGATTTGCATCATAATGACCAAATCACTGCTTTAATAGCATTGATATTTAGATTTATAAAACTACTATTTACGTATTTATTAGTTAATAGGATCAGAAAATATATTTAAACATATAAATTTTGTATAAATGTTGATTTAATGGTTGTGGAAGTATGAATGCTTTGTTAAGCTGAGAAAGATGGTGTGTAGCGCTAAACATTTTAGTAAAATTTTTCTCATTTATGGTATATAATGCTGATTTTGACCACTAATAACAAGTTGATTTTTATCCACTACGGACAAGTTGATTGTTTAACAAGATTTAACAAGATTGCCACCCAGAGAATTAATTCTAGATGGCAGGTGGACAAGGAAGCTCTTTGGCTTATCGAGAGTCTGACCCTTTTATCTATGTGTATCCCGCCCGTCTGAGGTATGTGTCGATTTTATTTTAAAACATATTCACGCTACTGGCACCCACACAATCAGCAGGTAATCTGTTCCATTCATTTAGAGTCCTTTGTGAAAATGAAAACTTTCTTATATCCAATCTACTCTGCTCCTTTGCTAATGTAAGTTCATGTCCTCTAGTCCTTCTATCTTTCTTAATTGAGAAAAATATATTTCTATCAATATTTTCATAACCCTTCAATATTTTAAACACTTCTATCTGATCTCCTCTCAATCTCCTGGTCTCTAGTGTTGTTAAACCGCATTTTGTAGGCGTATTTCGTAACTAAGATCCCTCAGTTTTGGTATCATTTTAGTTGCTCTCCTCTGCACTCTTTCTAGCATATCTATGTCCTTCCTGCGATATGGCCTCCACGCTTGAATACAATATTCTAAATGAGGCCTAACTATTGTTTTGTACAGCGGTATTATTAGCTCTTTTTCCTTATACGTTATGTTTCGCCTAATTAATCCAAGGATTTGATTTCCCTTTGAAGCTGCAATTCCGCACTGCTCTGAAACCTTCATATCTTTTACAGTAGTACTTAGTACAGTACCCCCCATTGTATATTCTACCTCTTCGTTCCCATGTCCTGTGTGGAGGCATTTACATTTCCCAAAATTGAACATCATTTGCCACTTGTTTTTTGAAGAGTACAAATTTATCGACTATGCACTTAATTTCACTCTTTAATATATTCCAGCATTCTGTTGCCGTCTTATTTTTCAGTGTGTTATTCCAGTCTATCTTTGCTAAATATTTCCTCATGTCCTTATACCTTCCTTTGTGGAAATTTCTCCTATACTGCTTTTTACTATTCCTTTCTGATTTTACATTGATGGTAAAATGTATCTGGTTGTGATCGCTACTCCCCAGTGGCTCACATATCTTGACATTGTCAACTAATTCATTCTGTGAGGACAAAACTATGTCACATTCTCACCCCTGGTTGGTTCTAGCACATGTTGAGAAAGGAATGTATCTTGAACTAAAACTAAAAACTTGTGGTCCTCACTCCCCATACTCTGTAGAGATTTCCATTGTATATGCCCGTGGTTAAAATCCCCCATAATAATACAGTCCCGTTTGCTTACTTCCCTTATAGCGTTTTGTATTTTTTCATTCTCTTCTATGCTTATGTTTGGACTTCGATAAACTAACCCAACTGTTAACGTTGAGTTTCCTGTAACTATGTTACACCAAACAGCTTCTTCGCAATCTGCTTCTCTTTCAAATTTTATTTCATAAGCCTGAATAGATTCTTTAATATATAAAATAACTCCACCTCCCTTTCTTCCTATTCTATCTTTTCTAAACATTACATATCCTGTCAGTCCCAATTCAGCATCTGATATATCAGTGGTGGTCCAGGATTCGGTTATACCTATTATATGAGGGTCAATATCTTCTACCATAATGTTTAGTTCATTTCTTTTGTTTACTATACTCCTTGCATTTAAGTTATCACCCCCTTCCACCCATCACAGCTTGCATGATTTCTTTCATCTCCCCCTTCCGGAAATAATGATGGCCCCCCCTTAGTATAAATATCCCCACTGTCTTTGATTTTACAGTCAAATTTAAAGGTCACATTATGTGTCGGAAAGTACAACCCAAAAATTACCACGTGTGATTTATCAGAACACACCTATGCTTGTGGTGCTCCCTGGGGCGTCACATTGGACAGGTGCATTAATAATATTACAGCATTAGGGGCTGTTCCAGAATTTCTGATTTGGGGGTGGGGTGGGGTGGGAGATTTGATATGGAGAACCCATCAAAAGTTAATTATTACCCCCTTGAATTTTTGTCAAAAGTTAATACCCCTTGTATTACCCCTCTCAGAAATTCTGAACAGCCCCTAACAGAGATGATCAATTATTAATGTTTTTGAGCTACTAAAGTTGAACATTTTTGAAAATTAGTATTAATTAACTCCCTCTAATCTATGGAAACTTTGTGATCCTGTTTCAGAAGGCAGCTGCAGGGAACGCTAGCGCAACAGAGCCAAGTCAGACGCCTTCGATGGACTTGACTTCTGATGAAGATGAAATTTAAATTGATACCTGTGTAATAAAAACAGAATAAATGTTATAAAAAAAAGCTTTATATTCTGTTCTTATCGACATCATATTATGACCCCTTCATATTGTGGGAAGGTTGTGGGAATGTTGTAGGAAGGTTGTGGGAATGTTGTGGGAATGTTGGTGGAAGGTTGTGGGAATGTTGTAGGAAGGTTGTGGGAATGTTGTAGGAAGGTTGTGGGAATGTTGCTGGAAGGTTGTGGGAATGTTGTAGGAAGGTTGTGGGAATGTTGTAGGAAGGTTGTGGGAATGTTGCTGGAAAGTTGTGGGAATGTTGTAGGAAGGTTGTGGGAATCTTATGCATAACGTTTTGATAAAACGTTGTGGCAACGTAACTGGGACCATCCGTTTGAACGTTGCTGCAACGTTTTGTCAAAACGTTGCCACAACCAAAGTGTAACGTTGTGGAAACGTTGCTGTAACGTTATTTTATTAGTTGGGTGGTGCCTCAATCGGTAGATTTGTGAACTGTGTCAACAAACCAACATCGTTCACAGAGTCTAAGGCATCGGAAACGGCAAGGTTGTAGGTTCGTTTATAGTTTATTTTAGGAATGATTATCAGGAAACAAACAGGTTTGAATTGCAGAAAGCATAAGCTTTTAAACGGTATCAAGATCGTTCGGATCGGCCGAGCCATATTGGTGTCGTAACCTTTCTGGGCCCGGAACCCAGCTCAACCATTCAAGGCGTTCAGTCCACCCACAGTAACCCCATTTCCTGTGTTCAAGTACGCGACACGTGCAGACCAGTGCCCAGGAATTCTGAACCGTTCAGGAAGTTGTTGCCATATTGTGGTTTCTGCCGACTGTCAAAGTGCTTGGTAAACACATCAAATGGATGACTGTTGTGCAACACCCAGAAAGTTACATTGTGTTGATTACTGCTGTCAAAGTCTGGCCACGCATCAAGTGTTTACATCTGCTGGCGTGGGAAAGGAATCACCAGGTGACTGGCCAGTAATTTTGTATTGAGCGTCGACATTTACAACATAGTTGGAGCTGGAAACATTTATTGATATCTTAATGGAAACATCTTGTATGGTAAATCCACAGCTGCCAGATGGAACTAACCACCGAGGCTGTGTGAATGTATGAATGGATGGATGAATGAATGAATGAATGGATGGATGGATGGATGGATGGATGAATGAATGAATGGATGGATGGATGGATGGATGGATGGATGGATGAGCGGATGGATGGACTGATGGTTGGATGGAAGATTGATGAATGAATGAATGAATGAATGAATGAATGAATGAATGGATGAATGGAAGAATGAATGAATGAATGAATGAATGGATGGATGGATGGATGGATGGATGGGTGGATGGATGGATGGATGGATGGTTGGATGGATGGATGGGTGGATGGATGGTTGGAAGATTGATGAATGAATGAATGAATGAATGGATGAATGGAAGAATTAATGTTTATTTCCACAATCAACACGTACATTTGTTTATAACAATTGACAGTTGAAGTGTGATACTTATTAAACACTGTCCCCATTCCAGTTAATACACGCAGTATAGTAATAAGTAACATATTATCAATATATATATATATATATTTATTTATTTATTTATTATTGGTCTGTACAGAGCCTGCAGTACTCATCCAACCTATCATGACACAATCACATATAGACACAGTGAATTATGAGTATGAATATTGTATGTTATTGTCATGTATTGATATGTTGTGTTTGTATGCCATTTAGCCAATATTAACTTATTAATAAAGTGATTGTTAATGCTATGTGAATGGTTAATGTATATTTATTATAATGTTTAATGTGGTTGTAAACATTGCATCAATTATATAACTGTCTTCATAATTATGGACATTCCAGCCTTTTATCGAAATGTAGCGGTCAGTCATTAGCGTGCTAATTTTAGCCATTATTAACTTATTAATTAAGTTACTGTTAATGTGAAATGACTGGGTAATGTATATTTATTACCATACTTAATGTGGTTTATTGCTTTCATAAATTATACAAATATCTTCAAAATCATGGACATTATGCCCTTTTATTGAAATATGTCGGTCTTTCGAGGTTGCGCACTAATTAGCCAATATTTACTAATTAATTAAATTATTAAATTATTTGTTAATGTAAGTTTATTACCATTATTAATGTGATTATGCAAATTGCATAATATGTATAAGTATCTTCATAATCATGGGCATTATGACCTTTCATTGGAACGTGAGTTTGCATGCTACATTACTAAAATTAACTAATTAATTGCATTAATTTGGTTATAATTAGTTCTAAAAATATTAAATATTGTAAATTTATTACTTTAATCAATGTGTTTGAAAACCATGAAAACAGTATTTTAATATCTATATAAATAAAAAAGTTATTACATTTTAAAGCAAATATTTATCCACAGAAAACACAAAAATGTATATAAAAATGTATACCAAACCGGTTCGACCATTCGGTAATACCATTTCGCGACTAAAATATCTTAAGTTGTTGTTATTATTATGTTACTCGTTACTTTATTATTATCAGTCTCGACTCCTAATAATCTGTTATTCACCAACATTGATATCGTTTCAATTGTTCTTGTGTTTCGATACTTCCATTTCGCACATACCGTGTTTCCATTAGATTAGTCTAGTCTTTTGTCTCTTGTCCCTTATGGCAACATCAAAAGAACCCGTTGATCTGCGAACAGCAAGCGAGGATGTTATAAAATCCCTTATCTTGTTTTCATCAGACTCCACCAAAAAGATCATTAAACAACACAAATCCATCAAACCTATTGATTTCGCTTTTTTTGCCAAAAAATGTCGGCGTCGAGCTGGCAACAAAAGGCCAAGAACGGCCACAACGTTGACCTGGAAATAGCACTGGGGCAGACGAGGTGTTTGATTCCCCAAATACACCCCCCACACAACCGCAAACAACCCATCTCGATACTCTCGTGAGAGAAATGCAACAGACAATTAATGCGAAACTAGAAGGCATCATGCAAAAACAAAACGACATAACTGACACATTACATAATTTCATACTTAGCACCAACTCAAACATGGATCACCACGACCGGCAATTAGCAAAACTGCACCAACTGGTAAATAGGGAAACATATGAATAAGCAGACCCCGACATGTTCGGTGCCGGAGCTAGACCCAAACACAGTCAGGCCCCCACATTCAAAACGTCACCTAATTTCGATGAACAAGGTGCCGTCAATTACGATAATCAAACATTTGATTTCGTGAGACCAAATGCCCAACCGTATCAAGCATCATATATCGGTGATACAAGCAATGGTGAGCAGTATCTCCCCACTAGCTGTACTGAGCGCAGAGTGCGACAGCCACGCACCCCTTACGAATACCGTCCTCGGGGTGGTAGGAGAGGTGATCATCAGGACACATAATGGGGCGGCCCATTTCACCTAATGCCATATGCTGGCGGAACAACCGGCCACCATGAAGGAGTTGGTCCGTCAATGTGTGGTCTTCGGACAGCCGCCACGAGAGGCTCCTGAAGTTATCGCGCTTGTCGCACACTGCCACCTAAAACAACTCCAGCAGAGCTAGATTGCCGCCCAGAACAGGGACGGGGCCCATTCAGTGTTTGGCACGGACCCTGCCCGGACTTGGGAGGTCTTCCTGGAGTGGGGCGGTGGCAGTGGAACTCAGTTGTTGGCTGTGGTGGACAACCGAGTGTTTCCCGGAGAATGTCAGCGGCCTGTACTGAATGGTGTCACTGTTGGCCACCGTACTGTGGTTGTGAAAGCAACCTATGGGGCTCACCCTTGGCTGGACAAAACATTCGATGGGAACTCTTGGGGCCGGTTATCAGCCATGATCTGCAGTGTCGACTGCTGCGCGATTTGGGAGAGTGGGCGCAACTACACGGAGCCTCCCAATTCGCTGCCCGCTCAGCGACGCCTGTTCCAACGGCAGATTGTCCTGGCAAAGGAACTGGGGAAGCTGCTCGTCCTGCACCTACGACAAGGCGCCGGTCATCCCATGTCGGCAGTTATGTGTGAGGCGCTGGCGCTCATTAACCAGAACATCCACCGCCAGCAGACGATCCACGTCCATTGCTATACTGGTGACGTGGCTAGATACCACAATTGGGTTGGGAATTTCCCTAACAGTGTAGTTGAGGTCACCTGAAAGAAACACGAGTGGCGGGCTTCGCGGATGTGGCTCGCCATATGCATCTCGCCCGTCTTGTATTGGAAACGGACTCCCCCGTGCTGTAAAGGGACACACTAGTGCGCATCCTTATGTGGTAGTGGGTCACGCCATAAAATTTGCTGTGCACCGGAATCTCCCTGGCTGGGTTGTGCTGAAGATTGCCGCCCTTAACGCAAAGGCATTCTGTCAGATGGTGCAAGGGATGGGGATGAACCGGGTACAGTTATACACACATGTACATTACATTTTTGCAGTTTTTTATTTTTTTTATTAATACACCGACAGTTAAGTTGCCAGCGGCAATTATGTATTGCACCACTGTCTTGGAGAGTTATATCATCGCGGGTACTTGGGTTTGTCGTTACACTAGCACTGGTTTAGTTAAGGATTATTGTTATATTGTTAGTTCACCACGGGTATGGGAATCTTTTAATGTAACAGTGGATTAGGGGTGATGGTTATTTTATTAGAGTTATAGCTTTAAAAACATAAGGGGAGGAGAGTGTCGTAGCTAGATACCTAGCTACACTCACAGCGGCACCACCGATCACACCGCCAGTCAACCGTGACCGGCTATATAAGACACCGCCTACCCAGCGAACGACGCTTGCTCCTGACCAGCACCGGTACGCATCACGCGCAAGACGCAACACAGAAACAACCACCGCCGTGCCGCATATGTACGTACGTGTTACTACACTACTATACACATACTATGCATTGGCAGTGTCCCGGCACGTGACACTTTTTCGGCGTTGTTGATCATTCCATTGATCGTTGTTGCTATTAAACTCCATTAGTCTGACACTGACACATCACTTCACCTCGCTTATTCATTGGGATAGTGAAACATGCGTCTGAATGGTGACTGTTGCCTCAAATACGTAACTTATTAACCGTTTTCCCATGGGCGCCACAACGCGGTTAGCTTAACGGCGCCACGCACATAATAATCAATGGCCACCCCTGCGTACAGTGACTATGCTTGGTATCAAATTGCTTTGGTTTACTGTTCGCAACATGTGTGAGACATCGTTTATCATCTCGTTGGCAGGAGAGTTCGACCGGAAGGTATACTGGATCACTTGGTTTCTGCCTTACGGAACCATAATATGCTGTTTTCGCCAACAATTTTTGAAATCGTTCACAACGTATCGATATTATGAATGAAAACCACTTATTTCATCAATGGCATGCACGCAAAGTGTCAAATGAGTTGCTTTTAATGAAACACAATATTCGTAAGACGATAATCACTTCACGCACCAAACGGAAGCACTCGGTTTTTGCCTCATGGATATGGCAAACCGTAGATGGCAATAAATTAGTTTAATGCGTAAACCTCACAAGGTCGTCGTTGCGTGTCGATAACTTTCATGGGATGATTAATGTGAATATAATTATGCGTACATTATAAACTGCTAAAGCTAATTTGTAATTCATATTTCTGCAAATTACAGCTATTGAATTACAAAGACGACATTTCATTTATGTAAAAGAAAGTATTTATTACCCGATTAGAACAACGCTTCGGAATGGTTGGTTCCGTGTTGGCATGGATACGATCATATCTAACCGACCGGCGCTTCAAGCAAAACCAGCATCGCTTGTGGCGTCCCTCAAGGATCGGTGCTGGGGCCTCTGTTTTTCTCTGCGTATACAGCACCTATCGGTGATATCACCAGAATACACAACCTGGGCTTCCATCTCTACGCGGACGATACACAGCTATACATCAAATTTGAGATGACTGAAGCCAACAGAATGTTGTCTCTACGCCGAATTGAGCACTGCATCAACGACGTCCGCGTGTGGATGGTCGATAATCGACTAAAGGTGAATGAAAACAAAACAGTCGCACTTGTGTTAGCATCACGAAACAATCAAGCGAAAAACAACATCACCGTGATCAAAATTGGCGACTGCGACATAACGCTAAGTCCCACTGTCAGAAACATCGGCGTTGTATTCGACTCGGAAATGTCGATGGTCAGTCATGTAAAGCACATGTGCTGCATAGCCTACTATCAACTGATGAACATTGCGTCGATTCAATCGTGCCTAATACAGAAAGCCGCAGTCCGTCTTATATATTCTCTTATTATATCGAGAATTGACTATGCGAACTGTCTGCTATATGACATCCCCGACTGCCTAATCAACAAGCTGCAAATAGTGCAAAATGCTGCTGCTCAGCTGGTGGTCCGCTTCCATAGATGTGACCACATCACACCGGTACTCAAGAAACCGCACTGGCTTCCCGTTAATAATAATAATACATTTATTCGTACTAAAATTGTACAATTCAACTAAATCAATGTCTATAAGTTACTGTGTACATAAAACAGTAAGCAATGAGCGCAGCTCGTCAATGGCTAAAAAAGAAGAGCTACCCACATTATTTACTCTACATACTAGTTCATCATCCAGCCCCTCCTGGTAGTGGTCTTGAATCATACCATAAAACTGATTAGACTTCATTCGAAAGAATGTCATGGCATCAAGTTTGAATTTGGACATGATATAGTTAAAACTTTTAGACATATATGACCCACTTCCTTGAAAGGCTAGATGAGAGAGCATTTTCAAACTGGAGTTACTGCATTTCAAGCAACTCTGCATAAATCGTACCATTCGATTCATAATTTGAATTTGAATCGGTAAACAGTCTGCTAAAAGTGGCACCATATTACAATGCGTGCAAACTGGTAGATTAAACAGTTTTCTGATACCTTTGCGCCACGTAGTATAAAACATATCAAGATGTTTGTTTTGCAAGTTCCACAGACATACACCATAGAAAGATGTACAGTACGACATAAATAATTGACGTTTTATGTTTATATTACAAAACCAAAAATTAGCAGATAATGCATTTACACGCCATATAAAATCATGACACATATCTTTTACCATAGCCTGGTGAGCGTCAGGACCAATAACGTGGCCTAAATGCAACCCTTTTTTTTACTATGTTTCACTTTTAAACCATCAAAGTAAAATGGGCAGTCGGTACCACTGCCATATTTAATAAGTTGACATTTTGCCGGGTTGAATTGTAAATCATATTCATATGCAAATTGTAGACATATATCACACATTTTGTTCAATGCATATATCGATGGAGCTACCAAAGATATATCATCAGCATAGCCAACAGCACCATAGTACTTATGACCGATCATACAGCCAAAACCAGACATGCAGTCTTGTTAACATTTCATCAATGTAGATAGACAATAAAAAGGGGGACAACACCCCACCCTGCTTCACACCATTGGCAGTGGAGAAATGCAATAACATGGAATTGTTCCATGATACATTTAAATGTTGATTAGTGTACATATAAAGTAAACATCTGATTAAAAGGGGATTCATTCCTCTATCCATACGTAAGTTAAAAAGTTTAACATAATTTACTTTATCGAATGCTTTAGTCGCATCTAGTAATAACACGTAAACATCCGATTTATTCTGCTGGAAATAGTTCACAGTCTCCATTAACGCAAATGTACATTTAGCTGTAGAGCTTTGAGGTTTGAAACCAAACTGTAGATCACTTGTTTTAAGAGCATCATAACTTTTTATCATTATAACCCAATCAAATATTTTCGACAGAGGGCTACTAAGAGCAATGGCTCGATAGTTGTCAGCATTATTTGCTGATTTCCTCTTGTTCTTTACCAGAGGTTGAATTGTTGATATATTAAAACCATCCGGGGTATATCCGTGATATACCATTGCTGTGAATAGCAAAGAAAGAAAAACATGTAATTTGGTAGGTGCATGAATAAAGTGGTCGGTATATATAACGCCGTATCCATCACATTTGTTAATCTTAACATGATTAATGCCATTCAAAACATCATGCACCGTAATAGTATTTTCACCTTCGTTACAATGTGCGTCTACTTTACTATGTATGTTTTGTAGCAATGACGTCATGTCTGCATCATTATAGGCTACTGAATTATATAACAAGATTTAACAAGATTGCCACCCAGAGAATTAACTCTAGGTAGCAGGTGGACAAGGAAGCCCTTGGCTTATCGAGAGTCCGACCTTTTTATCTATGTGTATCCCGCCCGTCTGAGGTATGTGTCGATTTTATTTTAAACATATTCACGCTACTAGCACCCACACAATCAGCAGGTAATCTGTTCCATTCATTTACAGTCCTTTGTGAAAATGAAAACTTTCTTATATCCAATCTACTCTGCTCTTTTGCTAAGGCAAGATCATGTCCTCTAGTCCTTCTATCTTTCTTAACTGAGAAAAATATATTTCTATCAATATTTTCATAACCCTTCAATATTTTAAACACTTCTATCTGATCTCCTCTCAATCTCCTGGTCTCTAGTGTTGTTAAACCGCATTTTTTAGGCGTATTTCATAACTAAGATCCCTCAGATTTGGTATCATTTTAGTTGCTCTCCTCTGCACTCTTTCTAGCATATCTATGTCCTTCCTGCGATATGGCCTCCACGCTTGAATACAATATTCTAAATGAGGCCTAACTATTGTTTTGTACAGCGGTATTATTAGCTCTTTTTCCTTATACGTTATGTTTCGCCTAATTAATCCAAGGATTTGATTTCCCTTTGAAGCTGCAATTCCGCACTGCTCTGAAATTTTCATATCAGCACTAACGGTTAACCCTAAGTCCTTTTCTTTTACAGTAGTACTTAGTACAGTACCCCCCATTGTATATTCTACCTCTTCGTTCCCATGTCCTATGTGGAGCCATTTACATTTCCCAAAATTGAACATCATTTGCCACTTTTCAGACCATTTGATCAACCTTTAATTGTCCTAAATAGTCTGAATCTGCCCCCTTGAACTTAGCCTCTGGTATTGGCAGTGAACTAATATCTTCCCTGGTAAACACTGAACTAAAGTACTCATTCAGGTTTTCTGCCATTATGAATCCCTCTGATATTATATTTCCAGCACTATCTTCTAGAGGACCGACCTTATCTTGAACTTTCTGTTTGCTTCGAACATACGCATAAAAACTCTTGCTGTCATGTTTTATATTACTAGCTAATTGTTGTTCATAGCTTCTCTTTGAATTTCTAATTTCAGCTGTAGCTTGGTTAAGTGCTTCTTTATAACTGTTGTAGTCTTCATCATTTCCAGTACATCTATATGACTTCCACATCATTTGTTTATACTTAATTTTTCTAATGGCTTCTTTCGATGTGTTTCTTTTTGGACCGTTTTCCTTGTTTTTTGAAGGGTACAAATTTATCGATTATGCACTTAATTTCACTCTTTAATATATTCCAGCATTCTGTTGCCGTCTTATTTGTCAGTGTCTTATTCCAGTCTATCTTTGCTAAATATTTCCTCATGTCCTTATACCTTCCTTTATGGAAATTTCTCCTATACTGCTTTTTGCTATTCCTTTCTGATTTTACTTTGATGGTAAAATGTATCTGGTTGTGATCGCTACTCCCCAGTGGCTCACATATCTTGACATTGTCAACTAATTCATTCTGTGAGGACAAAACTATGTCTAACACATTCTCACCCCTGGTTGGTTCTAGCACATGTTGAAAAAGGAATGTATCTTGAAATAAAACTAAAAACTTGTGGTCCTCTCTCCCCATACTCTGTAGAGATTTCCATTGTATATGCCCATGGTTAAAATCCCTCATAATAATACAGTCCCGTTTGCTTACTTCCCTTATAGCATTTTGTATTTTTTCATTCTCTTCTGTGCTTATGTTTGGACTTCGATAAACTAATCCAACTGTTAACGTTGAGTTTCCTGTAACTGTGTTACACCAAACAGCTTCTTCGCAATCTGCTTCTCTTTCTAATTTTATTTCATAAGCCTGAATAGATTCTTTAATATATAAAATAACTCCACCTCCCTTTCTTCCTATTCTATCTTTTCTAAACATTACATATCCTGTCAGTCCCAATTCAGCATCTGATATATCGGTGGTGGTCCAGGATTCGGTTATACCTATTATATGAGGGTCAATATCTTCTACCATAATGTTTAGTTCATTTATTTTGTTTACTATACTCCTTGCATTTAAACAAACACATTTATATCCAGCTTCAGAAGAGTTTTTCCAGACTGTTATTTGTTGATTTATTTGTGCTGTCTTAAATTTGCCTCCATTTTCAGTCTTTTATGTGAGTCCCCCCTGCGAATCTAGTTTAAACAGATGCAACCTGTCCCACTGTCAACAGATTGCAGCAGATTCTCTGAAAAAACTGCTGCCCCCTTTCCACTAAGATGAAGGCCATCTCCCATGTACATATCTTCCCTCCCAACAAAGTATCCCCATAAATCTGTGAATCCCACCCCCTCTTCTTCACACATCTGCTCAGCTAGTGCATTGATCGCCATCCTCTTGCAGTTTCTATACGTTGCCCCCCTTCCTCCCATTACTGGCACAATTCTTGACAAAATAACCTGTTCGACTCTCGTCTTCTTTAGCTTCCTCACTAACTGTCTATACTTCTGTACTATCGCAGTTGTTCCCTCCCTGTCTGCATTATTTGTTCCTACATGTACCAGTATAGACCCCCCCTTGCCATGTCCCAATACCTTCTCTACCCTGTCAGTTACATGTTCAATCCTAGCCCCCGGTAGACAAACAACGATGTCCTTCCCCTCGCTCAGTGTCTTGTCCGTCTTTCTCATAATGGAGTCACCCATAAACACCCTCTCTTTCCTCATTGCCCCCTCAATCACTGCCTTAGAATAGCTCCTTCTTCGGTTTGCATCTGTCTGGTTGTTGTCTTTCCCCCCTGCCGTCTTCTCTCCTGTCACATTCTCTTCCGATCCATTCTTTCCTGTCGCTTTTTCTCTTGTCACCTTTCCTCTTGTCAGCGTCCCTTTTATCGACTTCTCTTCTATCACATTTGCTCTCACTTCCTTCTTTCGTCCCGTCTCATTTTCCTCTCTCCACTCCCGTTCCATCTTCCCTCCCTCCTTCTCTACAGTCACTTTCTTCCCTGTCACCTTCACGCTTGTCACGTTTTCTGTTGTCGATTTTCCAATTTCTTCCCCTCCAATCACCTTCTCTCCTCTCAATCTCCTTTCCTCAGTTTTCTTGCCACTGCTATTCTCCTTCAGTCTTGCAGTATCCTCACCTCTCTCCCTGTCGTCTCTCTCCATTCGACCTGCCTCCTTGCTAATTCCCATCTCCATTCCCTTCACAATATCTGTCAACCTAACTATCTCCTTCTGCAAACACTCCACCTTCCAACATCCAATGCACTGAAAGGTGAATCCTTCCTCCATGGTTTCTGCCCATGACTTTCCACACCCGGACGATGCAAAATCTGTCCTCATACTTAGTAGCAAAGTGTTTAGAAATATTTTCGTCTCCTATCACTTCATCAACCATGTTGGGTAAACAAAGCATTCATCACGTTTCGTGCATAACACGGACTGGCACCAGCTTACAACACCGATCTACTCTATGAACAAAGAGCTACTCGAGAGTTGCGTTCAACTACAAACAATAGAGCACATTAGCTAACGCAATTAAGCGCCGCGACCGTACGACAAGTCTGAACGCGACCTCAAATTTAAAGTAATCCGTAGATTTCGCGTCGACGTCTAATGAAACACCATTAGCTAAGCGCGCAGTGACCGGTTTTACGTTCGGCTCCAGCAGGTAATTATTTTCTCATATATAGTGATTTTGTGTGTGTTACTAACAATAAAATGCATGTACGAAATACATAGATATATGTATAAATGTGTTATCGGAACAATTTAACCTTTATCGCAATCGATAATCGCAGGAAGGTAGAATTTAGGATGCAAGAACGGCAAACGCGAACCCCAATGCAATCATTCCGGCTCGTACGATTAAGCTAAGCAAACAAAACATTGTGTTTTGAGTCCTGTTATGCAATAACATAGCCTAATCATGATGTTTGTATACCACAGCGTGGGGTACCGTAATAGGCAATATTTTCTTTAACTGGTCTAAGGTATTAGGGGACACCCATAAAGTTTGTCAAGTTTAGGCGTGGCGGTTATATATGACGAAACGTTATACGGGATGGGAGGGGTGTCGGGGTAATTGTTACGTTACCATTTGTGAAATGGTTATAAACGTTGTTTGTTGTTTAATTAAATATGAACGGCGGGAACAGATTACAAAAAACGCCACAACTGACACTGGTAGACAGATGGTCAGCGCAGTTTGCTCAATAACGATTTTTTCATTAAAGGTTTTCAATCAACTCTCTGTATCTAGTCCAGTCGGCAACGTAAATAGGCCATAAATCTACACTTTATATAAATCGCAAATGCAATGCATAGATTTCTGTTTAAAGATATTTATTTTCGTACTTGCACAAAAAACATGATATGCCAACATTGCAACATAACCAAAGTAGACATAATGCAACACACGATTCTACTACGTTTACAAAATGAATAAGTTTAGGTTAATATACATAGTAGGCCCATATAACTGGTTGTGTGGGCTTACTAAACATTAGATAGACATGTGTTACAATATGGTATGTAAGTGCGCTTAGCCATGCATAAGCCTAAGCTAAGCATTTGGAGTCCAATCAACAAATGTGTATTGCACTGTTATTGCGCCTCACTGCATCGCTGCAGAAGAAAATAAGCAAGTCGTAGGTCTTTTTAAAAGTCGCCAAACATGCATACATGTAATTTATATCTCAACTTTCTTTATAAGGATGTGTTCCTAAAAGGTGTAGCTATTACTCTGTATAGTTGCATTTGGATTACCTTAACTATTGATGTACGAAATAAGTCGGCGTTTGCGCTTATGCGAAATATCCGTGTTTGGCGTTCATAAGCGAAGTCGAACTGCAGTTGCCGCGTAAACCTCTGCATGGATCGCAAAAGCTGTGACGTAGAACTCAATTAACTTTGCGGTCGGCGTATGTTTTAGCGTCAAGTTTGTGCTTATTATGTTAGCTAGTGGTGTCTAATGACTTGTATGTGCCACCATCTCGCGGCCGATACGGCGACAGAACTTTCTCGGTATTTGCTCCACGACTGTGGAATTCATTTCCAAGCGTGATGAAGACAACCTGTTGCCTTGTGACTTTCAAAAGACTTTTGAAAACCCATCTTTTCCGGGTTGCTTACGCAACATAGGCGCCACCAGTCAGCTTAGTCAGTTTATTTTTTAAATAAATTATTTATTATCTTGTACAACTAATTGTACACAATCTTTACTGATTTATTACCAATATACCTTCAATTTTAACGAGCATCTTTAGCTCTAACTTTTTTATTTATTTGTGTATATATTTTCATTAATTTTAACTAATTTAATATTAATTTTATGTAACTTATTAATGTTCTACATATATATACACACATACACACACACACACACACATATATATATATATATTCTAAGCGCCTCCGAATGGATTTATCTAGATTTATGGCGCTATATAAGGGTTCTTCTTATCTTATCTTATTATTAGCAATCTGATGGTCATACGCACTGCAATGCCCGCAATTATTTTGCTGTGCATACCTGACGCAGTGCCTGCGATTTATTTATTTATTCATTTATATACATTACACGTGATGTTAATAAAAGATATATGTAATTAATGAAAAAGCAGTGCTATTAAATACCTTAACGATTTACAAATTAAATATATGAGCTGCTAATGTAATTTCCAGGTATAAGTATTTTAATGAAGAAAATGTCGGATATAAAATTGTAGTGATACACAGAAAGATAAAAGTTCATGTTTGCAAGTGAGAGGGTAGCGGGCAAACGGAAATTAGCTGAACAAACCACAAAGATGCTTATTAAAATAAAAAATATTTGCAAATAAATTTTAGTGTCTTTATAAAGTTGATTTATTGTTTTAATTATACTAACTTACATGCCATACCTGTTTAAATAAATACTTGCAACATATGTTTCAGTGCTTAAACATATAATGTTATTTAAATTAATATGACACGTCTTTCTAATTATTCTAGCTTTTATGACAATACATCTTCCATTTAAGGCAATTACATTTTACGTGGGCAGTCCGAGAACTCGCATCAGCAGACAATAAAAATAATTTCCAGCAAATATATACACAGGTGATTTTACTTTGGGAGTTTATGTTATACTCGCTTTCCATCTTGTGTTATACATCTAAACATGTTTCCATAAGCCTGAAACGTTCCCTGTCAAGGTTTTAATTGCGGTAGCAATAAAAACGTGTTCATCACCTTTCCTTTAGATTCGGTGTACGCACGAGATCCTGGCCAACTGAAAACATTCTTCTGTTCCGTTTTGTTGCTGTTGAGGATATAGTGACCGCCGAATTAGTATTCAGAATTACACATAATACAGCTCCTGTGTTTTCATTTATTGTATTAGTATCAAGAGTTTCGTTCATTTAATAAATTAAATTTAGCAATATCATGATTACACAGCGCTGTCACTCATTCCACACACACATATCAGCTAAGTATTCAACACAAATTCTAGACTGTCAGTGGCGTTTGTGGTTTGCTTCCACCTTATCTCTCACCCCCTTTTCTAGCAAGAACGTCATTCAATGTCAATGACAATGGCATCATTATTATTTAGCTTGTTGATTATGTCGTAATTTTGTTAATTAATACATGACACATGTCTTATAAGCTACTTATCATCTTGCCGTTATTGAAACTATAAGGGAGATCGGGGCACAGTGGATCACGGGGAACGGTAAATGGCTATTGATAGAATAATTCCGGCTATAATTGGAATTATATATAAACCTCCAGATACAAATATAGACACTTTTAATAGTTTTTTCGAAAACTTAATGCTAAAACTACAAATGGCATATTAATATCACATAAACATAAGAATTTACTATACAAACAATACAAACTAAATCCAACACCTGCTCATGAACATATTTATAAATCTTATACAAACAAATTAACTCATGGGCAGCAAGAATTAACAATATCTTCCATAAAGTATTTCATATTATTATATTATCTAAACAAAATGCACTATAGCAAACTATTTCAAGACTACAAATATAACATAAAAACGTGGAAAACAATCAGTGAAGTACTAAAACACCAAAAAACCTATAATATCAAAAAATCATTAACGAAGACGGTTCGACATGTTTAAATAAACAAGACATTTCAAATGAATTTAACAAATATGTTATTAATGTTGGTCCTACGCTTGACAAGAAACAAAAAAGTAAATGATAACCCAACTAAGCTTATTATACAAAATGACTAAATTTGTTCTGTACTCCAACAAATTCAACTGAATTAATTTCATTGATGCACATAACAAAACAAAACTCATCGAATGTTTTTGACAATATTGACGTATGCGTAATTACAAAAATTATAACACTGATAGCAAACACACTTGCTCACAGTTTTAGCACTTCATTTGAATCAGGTATAGTGCCGGATAAACTCAAAATTGCAAAGTTTATACCTATATTAAAAAAGGAAAATCCAAAACAATTGAGTAATGACAGATCAACATCAATATTATCTTATTATTATAAATTTCTTAAACGTCTAATATATAAGCGAGTTAATACTTTCCTTACTCAATTCAAAATTATTACGGAAAATCAGTACTGATTCAGAAAGAGATATGGAACTTATATGGCTTTAATTAATCTAATAAATAATATATCAACAAACATGATTAATCGGTATTACAACATAGGAGTATTCATTGATCTATGTAAAGCATTTGACACCATTGACCATTATATGTTACTAATGAAACTAAATCGCTATGGAATAAGAGATGTGTGCAGAGGTTTAGAAATTACGTGAAAAACAGAAAATAATTTTTTTTTATATAATCAATCAGATTCAGAATTATTGAGAGTGACTTGTGGCGTTCTTCAAGGATCAATACTTGGTCCACTTCTTTTCATCTTATATATATAAATTACATTGTTAAAACAACAACATTTTATAGTTTCAACCTTATTTTATTTTATTGGTGACACAAATATATTTCACTCACATTAAAGTTTTACTAAGCTTATTGTATTGTAAGTAAATTCGGAATTTGATAAGATGTCAACATGGTTTTACAGTAACAAACTATAATTAAACATAAATAAAACTAACTTTATTATATTTACTTCTGAAAATAAAAAAATATAATGAATATGATGCAGTAATTAAAACAAATGGAATTCATATAATTCAAGCTACTTTAATAAAATTCTTAGGAATTTATCTAGAGGAACATTTAATGTGGTCAATACATATTAATCCAATTGTGTCTAAAGTTTCACCCCTCGTAGGTATGCTTTATAAATTAATGCAATTTTTACCTGACTATATAATAAAAACGCTGTATTGCACATTAATTCTCCCCATCTAGAGTACTGTGCCCTAATTTGTACAAATACTTATACATCAAGAATAAATAAACTTAATATTTTTCAAAAGAAAGCAGTCAGAATAATTACCATGTCTCATTACCTTGCCCGCAAAGATAACTTATTCAAGAAAACCAACTTACTAAAACTAAATGACATATACAAATATCAGCTGGGTGTGTTTATGTACCAATTTAATAACCATATGTTTCCAACCAGTATGTTAATTCTTTTTAATAAAAATAGTGACATACATAGACATAACACCAGAACGCACTCAGACAGTTGTATACCTCTGGTTAGAACTAACATAAATCAATTATCTGTTAAATACATGGGTCCAAAATTGTTGAATTCTCTGACAACTGAAATTAAACAGTCAGTGGCAGTATAGCGAATCAAAAAGATATTTAAACATTTGTTATTGTACCTTTATCAAGAAACTTAACTAATTCCAATAATATCAAGTTGTATTTTAATTAAGTCTATTAATAAAACAGATTCTTGAATTGTTTACCTATACTAAATAAGCAAACCTAGTTAAATAGATGATAGTTAATGTTCGCAAGTTATATCGTTTAAGTATCTACTAGTTAAGTAATTATAATCTCATTAATGACGTTATTGTTTTTTTTAATTAACAGTTACAGTTTAACGTTACATATGTTTTTGTCATAGGTGATTCCGCTATAAACCCTTGCGGGTTTCTTAGGAATCTCCATAGTTGGACTACAATACTATATTGCATTACTTTGTCTTGTCTTAGACTGGGTACAGCGCTATCTAAGAACTTGACTATAATAATCCGTTTCACAATAACGTTTTGTTCTTAAAACTAAGCTTATCGTTGGTAAACATTCTTTCTCTGTATGAGTACCCAAAATGTGGAGTAAATGTCCTAATTGACGAACATTGTGTGGATTCATATTTCATTAAATTTAATATGTTTCGGATTAAGTGCGGACTGGGTAACAGGCAGAAATGAAACGTAGCCATATTATCTACATTTAAATACGACAAAAAGTGCGCTATACTGGGAAGGGCAACTGAATCAACATTTTAGAGCCTCGTGTAATGGACTAAACCATACGACACAACGACACAAAGATGTATTAGAATTACCACCACCATACCTCATATGTTTTCACGTTAACGTATTCTGCAGAAAAATACGACTTAAAGGTGTCTTCTTGTATTGCAGAAAGAAGCGAAACAATGTCGCAGACTGGCACCACAAGACGGCCAGTCCTGTTCTGCAGTACCTTGTTTCTAATGTTAGTCGCCACTTTTGTGTACGCCAAGTTCGGAACGAAATTGATCGAACTAAAAGAAAAGTACATATTTTCAATAGTTTCAACCTCTGCGCACGGGAACGACGACAACTTGACCTTACCGTTATTGTTCCCAGAGCGAAAGGAAAGGCCGATCACAGTTCTTTACGGGTCCACGTTGTTTGGAGGTAGAAAGGATTGGGGATTTCAGAGTGTGATTGAGAAAGATTGCCCAGCGCTAAAAGACACGTGCGATTTCACCACGGATCGTACCAAGCTCAACGACAGCGATGTTGTGCTCGTCCACATTCGTAGCAGTTTCGTAATCCCCAAATATCGCCCATTGTTCCAGAAGTGGGTTTTCACCATCCTGGAATCGCCTGTTCACACGTATAGGGGGCTGTCCCGGGAAACGTGGCTTTACAACATTACCATGACCTACAAACGAACATCCGACGTGCCATTCTATTACGGTGAATGCACGCAAAAACCAAAGCGACCGTCTGCACATGTAAAGTATAACTACGCGGAAGGAAAGACGCATCTGGTTGCATGGTTCGTGAATAATTGCAACACGCCGAGTAGACGGGAAGTCTACGTAAGAGAGCTCTCGAAACACGTTGACGTTCACAAATTCGGCTGTGGTGGCAAATATTCTTGTCCTCGTTCAAGGCATGGGTATTGCGATAACGAACTCCTGAATGGAACATATAAGTTCTACCTATCGTTCGAAAACAGCCTCTGCACAGACTATATCACCGAAAAGGTGTATCGCATTTTGAATCTGAATGTGGTTCCGGTAGTTCTCGGGTATTCAAATTATTCTGACATACTTCCGCCGCATTCGTTCGTTGACGTACGCGATTTTGAAAATCCAAAGGCTTTAGCGATTTACCTGAACATGCTGGACAAAAATGATACCGAATATAATAGGTATTTCAAGTGGAGAGAAACGCACACGTGCACGCAGAACGTGCCGACGGCATGCAGACTGTGCCAGTACGTGCAACGAGAGAGACATCGGAAACAAGTGGCCGATGTGGTGCAGTTTTGGGGTCGCAAAACAAACTGCATTAACGAGAAGCAGTTCTATCATGGCATGATTTGAGGTTAATATAACCAATACATTGACATTGGCATATTACATTGAACATTATAATAAAGATTTAGGTATTTACTTTTGGTATTTTATAATTCGTATATCTCCTAAAGGGAAACAATAAGCAATTTTGCAACCGATTCTTCTAAATGGGTAAATGAAAGTAACCGATAATAATATTATAATGCTAGTAGTTTATTAGAAAACCTTTGCTGAGCAGACATAATTTAAATTGCACGGGCAGAGTCATTGTGATAGATAGCCTGACGTCACAGAGTTGTATTCTTCCCGCAGAACTAGGAACACTAGTCACGTTTGCATTGACCACAGAGGAGATGTCAGCGTTGTGAAGATAAGTGTAGACTGCAAGTGAAAATGTGCGGGAAAATATGGGTGAACGTTTTCTCTGGCCGCTGTTGAACGAGTCGCGGTTGAAGAGCATTTTAGCGTGGCAGTGTGAGATATCGCATGTGCATAGATACAATATAGTGTATACGGACGGTCTCAAATTAAATCATAAACCATCTAATTCAAAAACTGGTTCAGTTCGAAATAACATTTAGGATTTATTGACGGACATTGGAACATAATTCAATGTATTCACCTTCTTCACAGTGAAAGCTCTAAGTCCACAGCCTGGTGGCGATGTCTTATAGTACTGTGACAGAATGACACAAGTCACTCATGATTTGCAAACCCTTTCTTGTGGCTCTCGTGTCATATAGCTGATTCAGACCAGTCTGTCTTACTCCCACAATCTTACTTCCCCTATCAACAATACTGTTCAACCTCCCTCTGTTCTTCATAAATACAATAAAGCTAAACATCTGCAGATTCTCAGGACTCACACCAAAGGATCTCAGTCTGAACATGCGGAACATTCTCTGATGACATTTCGTTACAATGCAGTTGGCGTTTGACTCAAAAGTGTGCTTATTATCCAAACCAGCGTTGATATATTCAATATATATATATATATACATATATATATATATATATATACACTAATTCAATCTTTCGGTAGTCACACCATCAATTACATGCTCACTCACACATCCATTCATTCTGAAGTCTACTGGCATGTCCCTGGTCCTTTTCCACATTCAAGTCTAAGTAGTTATATTTACACCACTTCAATGATCTACTGCTCAAAATTACTCTGAATTTGAGGGTTCTGCTAGAGCAGAGTCATCAGAATACTTGTACACGATGCGTAGTTCAGCTCGTCGTCTTTGCGATACTACGAATAGTTGCCTCTCCCCTGTCTGCCTGCTGCAAGTTAGTGTTTGTGAATGTTTGTGTCTATATTACTCCACATAAACACTTTGCATCTCTGGCGTCAAACATTAAGTCAAACGTTTAGGAATTCATCTTCGCGACCGAGTAAGGATCCGTACCACGATAGTTTCGATACTCACCCCAATGTCTATAACAGCGGTATTTAAAAAACGTGTTGGCACTGCTACCCCTTTAGCGAGCCAACGAAGCCATAGTTACCCCTCCGTTTTATAATACCTAATTCGAGAAAAATATTGTTGAAAGAACAAAAATTATTAGATCCACTCGTTCACATTCACTGATAATCATGGGATTCGTGGCACCACATGGTAAGCAGTTTAGAGAACAGACAGTTCTGTTTTTACATAGTCGCCTTTCAGGTACAGGCAAATTTGCACAATAGACAACATATGTTGATTCATTCAGTTGAAGCGCGAAACATCAAGGGGTTTGTTAACACTTCTGCAACTAAACCGGCCTGAAACAAAAGTGACCTGTTTCATCTATCTCCTTGTTCCTCGCCACGGATGATCCGCGATATTTCAACAAGATATGGCTAGACGAGATCCCCTCCTCTCCGATTGTAAGGGACTAGTTGGAACACACAGCGACCGCATTTCGTATGCCTGCGTCTTATGTCATTAAATGTAATATCCCTACTTAATCTGACTACCTGTTCTTAATTATATACTAAACTGGTGTGGAGCCTGAGCTAGTTTCTTAATTCTTAATAGTAACTTAATTCTCCCAGAATGACCCGTTTGCCAGTCCGCAAGTCAACCGCTTGTCTGGCCGCCCGCTTACGGCTTAGTTGATTTGAAAACTACCTCCACGAAGTTGTCAGGGCATCTGAAGAGGCATCATTTCTATAGGGCCTATTTACCGTACACATTCACCTAATACGCATTATACGGCGACAATTCTATATTGCCTAATCTGCGGTCAATTTCCGTAATGATTACAGAACATTTGTAATGGTAGGCAATCATGTGTATTGCCAAACCATGTTTAATTGCAAATAGGCCTTATTAATGTCCACCAGACCATAAGCCATGACATGTGTAAACAACTTTAATCAGGTCGTTGAAGGAACACTTGTCGTTACAGCAACTTCGCAGTATATACAATGCTGTTCGTTTATTGGTTGTTTATTGAAGCACTGCTGCTACATCTAAATGACACTGGTTTCAATATTATAATACTGATTGGTTTTTAATTTCATTGTTTGAAATTGTATTTTTACACCCTAATTGATTTATTTTTATTGATTTATTTTATATTAGCTTATTTATTTAATTAATTTATAGTTTAGCATTTATTCAACACGTCATTTTAATATGTGAAGCGCTTTGATTGGTATTTACTTACTTAAAAAGCGTCATATTAAGAAACGGAATTAGTATTAGTATTTATTCGCGTCATAGGCAAGATGACAGCATTCAAGAAATCAAACCTTTCATGAGAATCTTCAACTGTGAAACAAAATTATGAGTTAACCACTAACGTGAAAATGTTGATTGTAGTTGCAAATGGTTAGTTTGTATTAATTATTTTAGGTGCAACACCAAACAGTTGCCTTTAGCACCCGATATGCCTTTCTACAACATGCCCGAAGTGTTTAATGATTTCTTTATACGTTTTGAAGAACACATTTTCATCCTACATATTTGATCTACAGTTGTCTTTAATGTTTAATAAAACTGCTGTTATTGATCCGGAGAGTGTAGCTAATTGTCTTAAGACGATAAACATAAACAGAAGCCCAGGCCCTGGTGGCATCTGTGGCAGAACTCTGAAGTGTTGTGCAGATCAGCTTAATGGCGTTGTTCAACATCTTTTACATACCTCTCTATACACTGCCAGTATTTCCACTGCTTGGAAAACGTCTACTGTCATCCCTATTCCTAGGACAAACAACCCAAAACAGTTAAACGACTTCAGACCACTTGCTCTAACATCCGTTGTTATGAAAACCCTGGCAAAGCTAGTCGTCATTGATCCTGTCCATCACTGAGAGTCAATTAAACTCACTCGATGTTTACGTACCGGGCTGGAAGAGGTGTTGAAGATGATAAGTTGTGTTTTTTGAATGGGAAATTTTCTGAGGTTGACACACACACACGGGCTCGCCTCAGGGTTGTTGTCTCTCACCCCTCCTTGTACACTGACAGTTGTAGAAGTGCTTACGCAGACAGGTTTTTAATGACATTTGCTGATGACAGTGCTTTCCTTTCACTTCTCTTTGATTCCCAACAAGATCACGGCCCGGCACTACGAGATTTTGTTGAATATTGTGATGACTCCTATTTAAAGGTTAATGTAAGACCAAGGAATTCGTAATATATATCAGAAAACACAGTCATAGTCCTTAAAAAAAACCATTCATGATCAAGAGGTTGAAATTGTCACCAAGTACAAATACTTAGGTACAATGTTTGATAACAAACTAGATGGGATAACAACACTAAGGTAATCGTCAAGACATGCCAGCAAAGTCTGTATTTATGTTCTTAGAAAACTTAACTCATTTTCTGTTGACAAAACAATTTTAAACCTGTTTTACAAGTCTTTTATTGAGAGTGTTCTTTACTTTTCGTTTATCTGCTGGTATTTCAACCTAAGTGTTTAAGTGCTTAACGTGGGAGAGATATCAACTTATGAACTATGCCTACAACACGTAAATCCCCCAGCGATAGGGAGAGCGAGGTGCACCACACCGACGCAATGCTGATGCGTTTCGTTGAACTATTAAACGACGATGTGGTGTTGAAAAAACTAAAAACGGCCCTGTTCCCCTAAGCGCTGGCGAACAAGATTGATGCGCTGACAATGACCATCGCTGACCTAACAAAGAAACTGAACGCAAAGGAGCACCGAATTGTTACCCTGGAAAGAAAGTTATCTGATTTGGAGTTCCATTGTGGTAATGTTAAAGGGAACTGTTTGGTGTTATGCACCTAACAGAGTTAATGCAAACTAACTATTTCCAACTATAATCAAATTGTTAACGTCAGTGGTTTACTGGTAATATTATCTCAAAGTGGAAAATTCTAATGAAATCTTCCATAACACGAAGGCAGTCATCTTACAGATGACGACCAAAAGCAACCAATAAACGAGCAGCTTTATTTTTACCGCAGTGTTCCCATGACGTAAGCAATGTTGTCAATACATGTACACATGTTACGGCATACGCTGTACAGTTAATTCTGTTCGGCTCATTTTGAAGAATCGTGTTTCGAATTGGATGTTTATTTGTAATAGGACAAGACCCGTCGAAACGTCGGCGACGTCGGGTTTTGAAGCTTGGAGCAATGCCGACGATATTTAGTTACAGACCACAGCCGTCGAAACGCCGCACATTCTCCGTCGAGCGCACTGTCAGGTGAAGTGAGATCGCAAGAAGGTTAGTATTGAGTATTCAGTACCTAAATGACAATCTTGTACCATTTCATATTGCAGGATCTGACGTACGTTAAAAACGTTAGTTAGTTAGTTAGTTAACTTTCTAGTTTTGGAATGGTGTCGGCAGGAACTGAACCTCAGACAGACTCTTAGCCTCGGCTCTGGCTCTGCCTCTGAGTCTGAGGAACGCATGCCTTCCACCGGGAATTTGACGGTTATTATTTTACTTGGTCTTACTCTGATTGGTATCAAGGCCGCGTGAACAAAGGCATAGATATGCTGGAAATAATATAGAACTACATGACAAATTGAAGACTAGAAGAAAGCCGACGACTTGCAAAAGTTAAAGCAATCAATTCGCGTGAGCGATAATATAGCACTTTGATTAACGTCACAGGGCAGAAAAGTCTGGAATTGTCGCTATGACCCCATCAGAATGTTTTGTAATAACATTTCAAGGCAGAAAGTGTTGGTGTGTTAAAATGAATTTGTTGTAAATACATTCTGTTGAACATTTGTCTTATAAAAATCACTGACTGATGACCATTGATAAGGGTTTCACTAAGTACCCATCAATCAGCAGCAGGGATAATTACATAACAGTGACAATGTTTTTATTTCATTAAAAGTGAGTGACAATTCTACCGGTGTATTTGGAATGATAATTGACAATTTGACAATTTTAATTTGATTTTACAAACATTCGTAGGCTCCAGATGTACAGCTATCTTGTTATAGTTAGAGGAAAGAAAGTAACGGACACAGTGTAACGGTATAAAAAGTAACACACTGATTATATTATTATTACTATTTTTTGTATTATAAAAGTACTTTTGTGTTAAAATAAAGTGTGTGAGGTAAATCTTAGATTTTTTAAATTTGGTGTCTTATAATTTATTTAAATGCCAGAGAATAAGTGTCATTTTTATTATGTTTAAATTCAATCAATTAAAATGTGTTATGTTTTGTATTCGCAAATTCACCACCTGTTTCTAATTTTAACAAATCATTAAAAATAATTACATTGAAAGCCTAATCTGCAATATAGGTAATTAGCTCATCCATCACTTGAGATGCAACAAAGTTCAAGCCCTTCAAACCCACTTCTCCATAAACCACTTGGTAGGCATGTACCAATTGCAATTACCAGTCAGGTTTTAGACTGGTAATAAAACTGGTGTAAATAGAGAATTTAGGGACTGAAAGAGCAGATAAGAGAAAATATGAACAAAGGAAACCAACCTGGGTTATGTAAAGGGGCAGTACAGAAGGGTTTTTATCCTGGATTCATGTCACCCATGTGCTGTCAGGTGATAAACCCTTTGTGTGTGTACTGGGACTGTTACCATTTATAAATGTAAATTTATATAAGAAATCATTGTAAATGCAGTAAACCTCGCCTAAGTCGGATCTTCGCTCAACTTGGACAGAATTCCGAGGAACGGTTGATTTGTAATGAATTTTCCATAAAAATCTTTGTGTAAGTCGGATCTTTGCCAAACTCGGAATAACCGAGTCGGTCCATTTGATCCTAGATAATGTGTTTTTCCTCGCCTAAGTCGGATCGCAGTATTCAACAAAATCACTTGGTAAGCTATAGCCTTAGAGATGTGTGCAAAAATGAAACATAAAACTGTTTTAATACTGCATGATGTTGTATGTTGCTTGTGGACATCAACATTTATAGAGTTACCGCGTTATTTACAGTTACTTAAAGGAAAACAAAAGGGAACGCTGTGGTGTTTAGCACCTAAAAGATTTAGCACAAACTAACCATTTGCATCTACAATCAAAATTTTCAGTTCAGTGGTTTACTCGGAATGTAGTCTTAAAGTGGAAGATTCTAACGAAATCTGCGATAACATGTAGACTGCCATCTTACTGATGACGCGTTCATTTGGCCGAAAGCAACCAATAAACGAGCAGTATTAGTTTTGCTGTGTACGACACACTGTCTTGTGTTGTTCGCGTAGTTGGTTCATGTTCATGGGATGCGGTTCGTTACATTAGTATAAGTTGAGCTTACAGTGAAAACGTGATTTGCAATATGCCACACTGCTCTACATACGGTTGTAACAATAGTACAGCGAAGGATAATGAGCTGTCTTTTTTGTTTCCCTTTGAAACAGCCAGAAGTGAAATAGCGGATTCACAACTGTGGACGGGCTGGTTGGAAGCCTTCGAAATACAACGCACTATGTTCAGATCATTTTGAAGAAACGTGCTTCGAAGGAAATCTATATCGTCAGTTAATGACACAAGATCCGACAAAACGTCGCCGACGTCGATGTTTGAAGCCAGGTGCAGTGCCTACGATATTTAGTCACGGACCTCGGCCGTCGAAGCGACGCATATTTTCGGTCAAACGCGCCGCCGCTGCGAAATCGATCGCAAGAAGGTTAGTACCGAGTTACTTGGTATCCAATTAAAATCTGTTGACATTTGAGATGCAAGATATGCTGGAGCCAAGCCAGAACAGTACCAGAATGTACTATATTGCACCACAAAGAGTTTAGACTTTAGTCTTTAGAAGATGGCCGAATAGCAAAAGTTAAAGGAAAACAAAAGGCAACGTTTTGGTGTTAAGCATCTAAAAGAGTTAATACAAACTAACAATTTCCAACTACAATCAAATTTTTAACGTCAGCGGTTTACCAGGAAAACATTTTTGAACACGCAACTACCGAATTTCTATGGACTACGCCATTGTTAGAAGAAAGTGACGTCACACTGTCGTAACTTTTCTGTGTACTATTTGTTCCCAACTCCGTTAGGTGGCGCTATGGTAAGTTTACCAATTAAACTATGTGCACATGCGCTGTGACTGTGTAAATAAGATGGCTTTCCAATTGTTCGGAAGACAACGAAAACCAAATCGATTTCGAAGCCGCTGGTTACCGGTTTGAACCACAAAAACAATGGAAGATACGGCAGAGGCGGGTGCCGGTGGGCACGAACAGGAAGGCCCACGGGTAGTCGAAATGTCGAGGCGCATACCATGCCGAGATGACATTGACTGGTGTCGGTGTGGAAAATGCCGCAGCGATCTCCTTGACCTTGATCAGGAACAAGAACTGAATATGTCTGCTGCCAGGAGGCGGTTGCTACTCGACAGCAACGCTGTTGGTGAAGGTAATTATTAATCTGTTTAGTTTATTGTTTAAATAACCGATGAGCCTAAGTTCCGGGCTGCGTATGAACAGCGAGAGATGATCGCTCGGGGCGGGACACGTCACTTGTCTTACATTTGGGATTGGTTGACGTTTAACTTAGATCTCACTCTCAGTGCCACAGGACTCAGTGTTTGAACTTTTCGAATACCACCCATGGCTGTACCTTCACTTTAAAAAAAAATGTAGTTGAATGGTTCCATGATTCATGTGAACCAAAATTGTACAGGTCAGAGCTGATAGAAAATAAGCAGGAATGAACAATATGTGGCAGTACTACTTTTTAAACACATGGCAGGTAGATTATTTTTAACTTTATGCATACTGCAATTTTTATGCCCAAAGTTTACATTGGCTCTTATGAATAAAATATACCTTGAACATTTTTCAGCCAGAGCCCCCATTTGTTTTGGTGACAAAGAAAATGACCACCGTTTTGTGTGCAAATATTGACACATTTCAAAACGGCCTTCCTTAATCTGCATGATATTTCTATGGACCCAGGTATAATACTGGGATGAATACAGTTAGAGGATCGTGATGCATTCTTTGTGAAATTTGTTCAGAATAATAATCCATGTTTGCTTAACATTCGTGTAAAACTATTATTTAAAAGCTTAATTCTTTGTTACAGATGGATTGCTGTGCATTACAAAGAGCAGGGGATTTAGAATTCTTTGTTTGGAGCAGGTGATGCTGCAGAATGGGAATTACGCCGTCCAACAAACAAGACCAGTGGAATGTGTTGTTAAACATTTATTGAAATGTATTAATAATGAACACAATACAACATCATAGTAGCACTAGCAATACAAATATATATAGATAATTTTATCAGCAATCTCATGCCTGATGCCCAAGTTATTAACAATCTTCCAGGGAAATTACTTAGTGGACTTACCATACGTCATCTACCATCCACATGCTAAGCAAATTCAAATCATTGAACCGACTACCATTTGAACCTAACATCAAGAAAGATAATGTATTCAAAACTAACAAATATGTCGCACTAATCCATGATGTAAACAATAACGGAATAAAATCAGAATTAACATGCATTGAAATAGGTTGCAGAGGCTATGTATCTGAACCCAACAAATCTAAGACTGACAACCTCCTTTAAATCTCTTGGAATAAAACCACCAACAAAACAACTAATTCAATCGTATGCTTGTCTAAACTAGCCCTGCTAACGCCATTCACCCTTTCTAAATGTAAAGACGAACCACACTGGTTTGACCCAAGACTAATTTAAATATGATGACCATCACCCTAATATGACAATAATTGCAAAATAAAATTCCCCTCAACAGCAAGTAATCCTACATAAATGTGTTCGTTTTCAATATGACACCTTAACCGTTGGTCATTATTTACCTAAGCCTGCTACAATATACTACTATACATAGTTATTTACTGTATTCACACATGTACTTGGGTTATCGTTTCACACTTTATTGTATTCTACTGTAAGAATAAAGTGATACTCTCTCACTACAGAACAAATTATAATGGTTCCACTTAAGTTATCATAACGTATAGATACAATGTTTGTTGCACCGTCATAATTTGTTCTGTAGTGCAAAATTATCAATATTTGCCTTATTCCAGAAGAACACACGTTTAATGGTAAACAATTTATATAAAGGAATGGTGTCATTATAGAACCGATTTTTATATGTCATTTATTTACAATGTCAGATGTTTATTTGAGCCTAATTTATTTCAGGTCTCTCAGGTGGGCTGCATACAGACAGTTTACCTGGTGGATCCATGGCAAGCTGGGACGGAGGGTACAGAGAGTTCTATCAGCATGCGCCAGCCATGGAATAATATCAAGGTTCCCTGCCCCCGATGGGGGACAACACGAGGGATACCACGCTGGACTTGAAAACTAAACTAGGCAATGTACATGTGACCTATGAAGGTGTAGGTTGGTGGTGGCAGTATTTATTGTTTCTTTACAAATTGACTGACTCTTGCTGCCAGCAGATCCTCCTCTGGTTTTGAGACATCTGCCCCAGTGACTGTGATCGCATGCAGTGTGATATTTCTTTATAAACACATCTGTCACTCTATCCGTGAGCATTTGTAGGTGGGTACGTGGGTTCACCTGCTGTGGTCTGTTAAGCAGCACCCATTGCTTGCGTCTTTTGGACCACATGACACCAGTCTCAACAGGTTTGTCTGGGCTGGGACGTGGTCGGTAGTTCCATGCCAGAGCAGACAGCATCAATCTAGCTTTCATTCCTACAGTGAAGAATAGTGCATGCAGTATTCTAATAAAATGTCTACAAACAACTGGTGTAACACACCAGTCTATATGTTGTTATTAAGCAGCTGTTATTTACCTTATGACTGTAGCATTCAGTGAACTTTAAAGTGCTTTTCCTGTCTTAAAGTGTTGGTTGTTTTTAGTAACAATACAATGGCCAATCATGGTAACCATACTGGTACATTAGTAAACCAATACTGATCCTTACAAATAAGGCATTCCATCATCACATTCCTTCACATAATTTATTATAACTTGTTTTTTCTTCTTAATTTCTGTATCTTCTGTATATACAGTCACTGTATTTTGATATCATGTTTTGATTTTATATTTCTTTAATAAAATTGGTGATAATGACACAAGTGCTCTTATTTATTTCATTACAGACAATTGCATTCTGGAATGTAATTATTACACGGAGATGTAATTTATTACACTCAAGTAACTTTACTCATAAATGTACACAGCAATTGATTACAAGGAATAGGTAGGGTGATACAGAATGGACACTATCCATCTGTGGAGTATTCGCCCCCTCACATCTGAGTAACTAAACTACTGAAAAGTTGGTCATCAGGAACTTTGACTATGTAAAATTTTTGGTCCCATTCATAAGTCGGTGGTCCACATATTAACACATAACATGTAAACAGCATTTACATTATCAGTTTTGGAAATCTGAATAAACACATTTACTGATAAGGTAGTAGTCATGCTGGCTGGTATTTTTGAGTAGCCATCCTGAAAAAACGAGCTGGATGCCTATGAAATGCAGTAATTTCGAAAACTTATTATAATGTTAGTTATGCATAGGAGCTAATTTAGTGTATTTGGGATTCAAGTCGGTGACTGGAATTCACCTTACACTACTTGGGTCGTGGTCCCTACTCATCATCTACTCATTGCAAATCTAAAGGTTACTTGTTGCTTTGGACATGCCTCAGGTATAAAATGAATACATATCGAGTTTGCTACTTACTTCAGCAACTGTGCGTCACCGTTGCATGTTGCACAACACCACCACAGATGGTTTGATACATTCTGTATCCAATGAAGGAGGTCCTCGCATCCCTTGCCTTGGACCTTCACAGTAAACTTGCGGTTGATGCCTTTCCCCATGTGCCACATCATGTTGGTGATCGAGCTGAAATGCAAATTACAATTATTTATATTTTTGATCCAAATTCAAGATATTTTCACAACGGCTGTTACCTGTTTTTGCTGTTAGTGTGCAAAAAAAACCAAGTTAGTGAAGATGTGTGCACATGGTATATTATTAAAGATATTTCAACAATATATGATTATTTAGTGATTCCAGTATTTTTATAATACAAACATGGTGTATCTGGTGAGCTCATTGATAACTATATTCGGATCACATAATTACTCCCAGAGATATCCTTCCAAATGCAGAATTTAAATGTTTTTTTTATAGAAAATGGCCATCAAATGTGGCATAATGGATAAAAATTACTTGATATTGACACCCTTATTCCATGGATAAGAGTGGTTTAAAGGTATATAATTGTTATAAAATTATATATATTCACAGTAAACATAATAAGCTATCATAATCTGGCATAAAACAAACAAGTTTGTATTTTTTTCCTAAAAAAAACACTTTTACCTGGGTTGTATCCCCTTAACTAAAATTGAGTAACATTATGGAATTTTACTAAATACAAATGAAGCCATTTTAAACGTTTTACAATAGAGTATATAGTGATATTCTTCGTCACATAAACAGTAGACTGAGTAGTCACACAATTATATATGAAGTCCAATTATATAACATCATGACATAAATAATAGGCCAAACATTTCGATATATGACAATGTCTAATGCAATATTATTGAATGCAGAACGTATTTTTGTTCATTTAACACAAAATACAGTAAGTTTTGCTATAAACGTTATTATAAACGACAATCATTCCAGCCCATGTTAATCCGTTACTGTAAATTGTAATATCGCTCACGCGACTTGATTGCCGTTAACTTTTGCTATCTTCTAAAGACTAAAGTATAAACTCTTTGTGGTGCAATATAGTACATTCTGGTACTGTTCTGGCTTGGCTCCAGCATATCTTGCATCTCAAATGTCAACAGATTTTAATTGGATACCAAGTAACTCGGTACTAACCTTCTTGCGATCGATTTCGCGGCGGCGGCGGCGCGTTTGACCGAAAATATGTGTCGCTTCGACGGCCGAGGTCCGTGACTAAATATCGTAGGCACTGCACCTGGCTTCAAACATCGACGTCGGCGACGTTTTGTCGGATCTTGTGTCATTAACTGACGATATAGATTTCCTTCGAAGCACGTTTCTTCAAAATGATCTGAACATAGTGCGTTGTATTTCGAAGGCTTCCAACCAGCCTGTCCACAGTTGTGAATCCACTATTTCACTTCTGCCTCGTTTCAAAGGGAAACAAAAAAGACAGCTCCTTATCCTTCGCTGTACTATTGTTACAACCGTATGTAGAGCAGTGTGGCATATTGCAAGTCACGTTTTCACTGTAAGCTCAACTTATACTAATATAACGAACCGCATCCCATGAACATGAACCAACTACGCGAACTACACAAGACAGTGTGTCGTACACTGCAAAACTAATGCTGCTCGTTTATTGGTTGCTTTCGGCCAAATGAACGCGTCATCAGTAAGATGGCAGTCTACATGTTATCGCAGATTTCGTTAGAATCTTCCACTTTAAGACTACATTCCGAGTAAACCACTGAACTGAAAATTTTGATTGTAGATGCAAATGGTTAGTTTGTGCAAAATCTTTTAGGTGCTAAACACCACAACGTTCCCTTTTGTTTTCCATTAACGGCAATCAAGTCGCGTGAGCGATATTACAGTAACGGATTAACATGGGCTGGAATGATTGTCGTTTATAATAACATTGCAAAACTTACTGTATTTTGTGTTAAATGAACAAAAATACGTTCTGCATTCAATAATATTGCTTTATACAATGTCATATATCGAAATGTTTGGCCTATTATTTATGTCATGATGTTATATAATTGGACTTCGTATATAATTATGTGTGACTACTGTTTATGTGACGAAGAATACCACTATATACTCTATTGTAAAACGTTTAAAATGGCTTCATTTGTATTTAGTAAAATTCCATAATGTTACTCAATTTTAGTTAAGAGGATACAACCCAGGTGAAAGTGGGTTTAAAAAAAAATACATAATTGTTTGTTTTATGCCAGATTATTATGTTTACTGTGAATATATATAATTTTATAACAATTATATACCTTTAAACCACTCTTATCCATGGAATAAGGGTGCCAATATCAAGTAATTTGTATCCATTATGCCACATTTTATGGCTATTTTCTATTAAAAAAACATTAAAATTCTGCATTTGGAAGGATATCTCTGGGAGTAATTATGTGATCCAAATATAGTTATCAATGAGCTCACCAGATACACCATGTTTGTATTATAAAAAATACTGGCATCACTCAATAATCATATATTGTTGAAATATCTTTAATAATATATCATGTACACACATCTTCACTAACTTGTTTTTTTTGCACACTAACAGCAAAAACAGGTAACAGCTGTTGTGAAAATATCTTGAATTTGGATCAAAAATATAAATTATTGTAATCTGCATTTCAGCTCGATTACCAACATGATGTGGCACATGGGGAAAGGCATCAACCGCAAGTTTACTGTGAAGGTCCAAGGCAAGGGATGCAAGGACCTCCTTCATTGGATACAGAATGTATCAAACCATCTGTGGTGGTGTTGTGCAACATGCAACAGTGACGCACAGTTGCTGGAGTAAGTACCAAACTTGATATGTATTCATTTTATACCTGAGGCATGTCCAAAGCAACAAGTAACCTTTAGATTTGCAATGAGTAGATGATGAGTAGGGACCACGACCCAAGTAGTGTAAGGTGAATTCCAGTCACCGACTTGAATCCCAAATACACTAAATTAGCTCCTATGCATAACTAACATTATAATAAGTTTTCGAAATTACTGCATTTTATAGGCATCCAACTCGTTTTTTTCAGGATTGCTACTCTAAAGTACCATCCAGCATGACTACTACCTTATCAGTAAATGTGTTTATTCAGACTTCAAAAAAAAGTGATACTGTAAATGCTGTTTACATGTTATGTGTTAATATGTGGACCACCGACTTGAATGGAACCAAAAATGTTACATAGTCAAAGTTCCTGATGACCAACTTTTCAGTAGTTTAGTTACTCAGATGTGAGGGGGCGAATAATCCACAGATGGATAGTGTCCATTCTGTATCACCCTACCTATTCCTTGTAATCAGTTGCTGTGTACATTTATGAGTACAGTTACTTGAGTGTAATAAATTACATCGCCGTGTAATAATTACATTCCAGAATGCAATTGTAAATAAGAGCACTTGTGTCATTATCACCAATTTTATTAAAGAAATATAAATCAAAATATGATATCAAAATACAGTGACTGTATATACAGTAGATACAGAAATTAAGAAGAAAAAACAAGTTATAATAAATTATGTGAAGGAATGTGATGATGGAATGCCTTATTTGTAAGGATCAGTATCGGTTTACTGATGTACCAGTATGATTACCATGATTGGCCATTGTATTGTTACTAAAAACAACCAACACTTTACACAGGAAAAGCACTTTAAAGTTCACTGAATGCTACAGTCATAAGGTAAATAACAGCTGCTTACTAACAACATATAGACTGGTGTGTTACATCAGTTGTTTGCATACATTTTATTAGAATACTGCATGCACTATTATTCACTGTAGGAATGAAAGCTAGATTGATGCTGTCTGCTCTGGCGTGGAACTACCGACCACGTCCCAGCCCAGACAAACCTGTTGAGACTGGTGTCATGTGGTCCAAAAGACGCAAGCAATGAGTGCTGCATAACAGACCACAGCAGGTGAACCCACGTACCCACCTACAAATGCTCACGGATCGAGTGACAGATGTGTTTATAAAGATATATCACACTGCATGCGATCACAGTCACTGGGGCAGATGTCCCAAAACCAGAGAAGGAGGATATGCTGGCAGCAAGAGTCAGTCAATTAGTAAAGAAACAGTAAATACTGCCACCACCAACCTACACCTTCATAGGTCACATGTACATTGTCTAGTTTAGTTTTCAAGTCCAGCGTGGTATCCCTCGTGTTGTCCCCCATCGGGGGCAGGGAACCTTGATCTTATGCTGGTAGAACTCTCTGTACCCTCCGTCCCAGCTTGCCATGGATCCACGAGGTAAAGTGTATGTATGCAGCCCACCTGAGAGACCTGAAATAAATTAGGCTCAAATAAACATCTGACATTGTAAATAGATGACATATAAAAATCGTTTCTATAACGACACCATTCCTTTATATAAATTGTTTACCATTAAACATGTGTTCTTCTGGAATAAGGCCAATATTGATAATTTTGCACTACAGAACAAATTATGACGGTGCAACAAACATTGTATCTATACGTTATGATAACTTAAGTGGAACCATTATAATTTTTTCTGTAGTGAGAGAGTATCACTTTATTCTTACAGTAGATTACAATAAAGTGTGAAACGATAACCCAAGTACATGTGTGAATACAGTAAATAACTATGTATAGTAGTATATTGTAGCAGGCTTAGGTAAATAATGACCAATGGTTAAGGTACGTCATATTGAAAATGAACACATTTATGTAGGATTACTTGCTGTTGAGGGGAATTTTATTTTGCAATTATTGTCATTAGGGTGATGGTCATCATATTTAAATTAGTCTTGGGTCAAACCAGTGTGGTTCGTCTTTACATTTAGAAAGGGTGAATGACGTTAGCCGGGCTAGTTTAAACAAGCATACGATTGAATTAGTTGTTTTGTTGGTGGTTTTATTCCAAGAGATTTTAAGGAGGTTGTCAGTCTTAGATTTGTTGGGTTCAGATACATAGCCTCTGCAACCTATTTCAATGCATGTTAATTCTGATTTTATTCCGTTATTGTTTACACTATGGATTAGTGCGACATACTTGTTAGTTTTGAATACATGATCTTTCTTGATGTTAGGTTCAAATAGTAGTCAGTTCAATGATGTGAATTTGCTTAGCATGTGGATGGTAGATGACGTATGGTAAGTCCACTAAGTAATTTCCCTGGAAGATTGTTAATAATTTGGGCATCAGGCATGAGATTGCTGATAACATTATCTATATATATTTGTATTGCTAGTGCCACTATGATGTTGTATTGTGTTCATTATTAATACATTTCAATAAATATTTAACAACACATTTCACTGGTCTTGTAAGTTAACAATGCATGCACATATATACGTATTTGTTTGTTGGACGGCGTAATTCCCATTCTGCAGCATCACCTGCTCCAAACAAAGAATTCTAAATCCCCTGCTCTTTGTAATGCACAGCAATCCACCTGTAACAAAGAATTAAGCTTTTAAATAAGTTTTACACGAATGTTAAGCAAACATGGATTATTATTCTGAACAAATTTCACAAAGAATGAATCACGATCCTCTAACTGTATTCATCCCAGTATTATACTTGGGTCCATAGAAACATCATGCAGATTAAGGAAGGCCGTTTTGAAATGTGTCAATATTTGCACAAAACGGTGGTCATTTTCTTTGTCACCAAAACAAATGGGGGCTCTGGCTGAAAAATGTTCAAGGTACATTTTATTCATAAGAGCTAATGTAAATTTTTAGCAGAAAAATTGCAGTATGCATAAAGTTAAAAATAATCTATCTACCTGCCATGTGTTTAAAAACTAGTACTGCCACTTATTGTTCATACTCTATTATAGCTCAGACCTGAAAAATTTTGGTTCACATGAATCATGGAACCATTCAACTACATTTATTTTAAAAAGTGAAGGTACAGCCATGGGTGGTATTAGAAAATGGACATGTCAAAGTTCAAACACTGAGTGCAGTGGCACTGAGAGCGAGATCTAACGTTAAACGTCAACCAATCCCAAATGTAAGACAAGTGACGTGTCCCGGCCCGAGCGATCATCTCTCGCTATTCATACGCAGCCCGGAACTTAGGCTCATCGGTTATTTAAACAATAAACTAAACAGATTAATAATTACCTTCACCAACAGCGTTGCTTTCGAGTAGCAACCGCCTCCTGACAGCAGACATATTCAGTTCTTGTTCCTGAACAAGGAGATCGCTGCGGCATTTTCCACACCGACTCCAGTCAATTTCATCTCGGCATGGTATGCGCCTCGACATTTCGACTGCCCGTGGGCCTTCCTGTTCGTGCCCACCGGCACCCGCTTCTGCCGTATCTTCCATTGTTTTTGTGGTTCAAACCGGTAACCAGCTGCTTTGAAATCGATTTGGTTTTCGTTGTCTTCCGAAGAATTGGAAAGCCATCTTATTTACACAGTCACAGCGCATGCGGACATAGTTTAATTGGTAAACTTACCATAGCGCCACCTAACGGAGTTGGGAACAAATAGTAAGCAGAAAAGTTACGACAGTGTGACGTCACTTTCTTCTAACAATGGCGTAGTCCATAGAAATTCGGTAGTTGCGTGTTCAAATTTTTTTTCCTGGTAAACCGCTGACGTAAAAAATTTGATTGTAGTTGGAAATTGTTAGTTTGTATTAACTCTTTTAGATGCTTAACACCAAAACGTTGCCTTTTGTTTTCCTTTAAGGGCTGCCTTTGGCGCTGGGATATGTCATTTTCGGCTAAGTCAGATTTTTGCGCAACTCGGATTAAATCACTCGGTTTGATTGAATCCAACTTAGACGAGGTTTACTGTAATTTGTTTTGATCAGTTCGTTCAATTCCAATTCAATCTGTTTTGATTTTTTATTCAATTTATGTGTATGTTTTATCAGTTCAATTCCAAATCAAATAAGAATTGATAGTATGTCTGCGACAAACTATACTTTTCACATAAGACGGGTTTAGTGGCTGCTTGCAGACTATTGAACCTAAACTCCCATTGGTGTGAAAAATATCACAATATTATTTTTGTACTGGTTTTACAATTTGTACTTGAACTGATACTTATCTGTCAACCAAGCAGCAGTGTAGCAGTATAGTTGAATTGTTGTCAGAAAACGACATAAAAAAGTAGCAAGAATTAAAATAACACAAATGTAACATTATTCATATTATGATTTTTTTTATTCATTATAAAAAAACTACAAATTGAATAAGGCAACATTTATTAACATTTGAAATATTGATTGCTTTATTTAATTTTTTAACTCAACGTAATTATAAATTGAAGTTCTAAATGTCAAATTGCTGTAGCCCAACAAATACTGGAGTTGAGAGGCTCCTATTTTGGTTTCATGTTCATCTTCTCAAGGGATACCACCAAATTGATTATTTAAAAACTGAAGAGTTGAGTGCAGCTAATTTCAGAATTATTGGTTACCTTCACATAGAATGACCCACTATATGACCATATTATTAATGATAACAAACACTCCATAATTAATCATGATCTTTATTCAGTATCTGTCTCTATTGCAGACCATTACACAACCATTGTCCACTCGCATTCCGCTGTCCCCAGGGCCTACTACATCTAGCAAGTCTACTGCACATCACATCAAGTCGGTATGTACTGCATTATTCACATGGAAACTCTTATTGATTTCTCGCTTGAAAATTGTACATTATCTTTTTTCTATAATGTGATAATTTAATAAATGCTTTACCGTAATAGTGCACAAACACAATGTCATATTTTACAGATTCCACCATGTTCTGCAAGCTCTTCCCCACCTGTCAAATTACTGCCACACTGGACAACTTGAAGTATTTCACAGTTACCTGTTCAAGTACTGCTCCAAAAGGCAGCACTTCTTCTATGATGGTAGGATAGACGTCATACATTGCCATAGGTATTTAGTTAAATTTAGTAAAAATATTGACCTCAGTCATTCTAATAATAACACCACTAACGTATTATGGCATGGTAACATAGTGGTTAGATGATCAGAATCTTTTAAGTCTCTGCCATTTCAAAGCTTGTGGAGTTTTGCTCACTCCACGTTGCTCCAGTTCACTCGGATATATAAATGAGTACCTGACAGTGATACTAGTTATGCTGTGTGGAGCTGAATACTTCCCAGAGGAGGATGGTGGTTGAATGGACAGGACTGTCAGGTGTTAACTGTGTCACAGAGATGGCGTGAATACTTTACAACTGTATTTACTTATTTTAGTGTAATAAATTATCCATGTAATAGTAACGATAATAAAATACAGTCACTGTATATACCATATATAAGATACATGACAAAAACGAGTGATGATAAATGCAACTGTGGAGGACTGTCATAATGGGATGCCTTGTTTGTTAGGATCAATATTATTTTTTTAATGTCTGATTATGAATAATTGGCCATTTGAGCATGATTCAAACAGTCAACATTTTTAAACACGATTACTGAGTGCAATTATAGAAGACATATTTATACATTATTGTCATTTGGAAAATGGCGTTTCAAAGTTCACTGAAAGTCGACCAGTCGTAAGGAAAGTAATTCACAGCAGCTTACTAACAAGATATAGATGCTGATGGGTTTGTTGCTTTTGTTGGTAAGAATTTTATTACAATACTGTATGTCCTGTTATTATAGGGACGAAAGCACGGCTCATACTGTCTGCTCTGGTATGGAAGTTCTGACCAAGCCCTAGCGCAGACAACCCTGTTAACTTTGCGGATGTCTGGTCAAGAAGGGGCAAGCAGTGGGTGCTGCGAACGACAAAAAACAGCAGCAGATTTACCTGCAAACCCAAATGTCCATGGAAAGAGTGAGTGATGTCTTTGTGAGAAATCTGAAACAGCCAGGAATCACTGTCCCAACTGGAATTGCAGTCCTTGGGGCAGATGTGCCCAAGCCAATGAAACATTATCTGCTGGCATCAAGAGGCAGTCGATTTGTAAATAAATAGTCAATCCAACTATGTATTTACAAATCGACTGACAGTTGACAAGGACGTTTCAAGGGACTGGCTGTTTTGTTTGCATTTCCACCTACAGCCATAGTTTTGTATAAGGTGACAAATTTATCCTCTAGTTTAGTCTAGTTAAGTCCTTCACTGCCAAGTGGAATCGCTCATGTTGTGTCCGAAGTGCAGGGAAGTGTGATCGTATGTGATGGTTGGCACACGCTGGTATAACTCTACGTACCTTTCGGCCCAGCCTGCCATGGATCCACCAGATGAACTGTCAATATTCAGCCCACCTCAGAGACCTGAAATAAAATAAGGCTCAAATAAATTGACTAACATTGTCAGCAGGTGATGTATGAAAATAAGTTTGAAGTAGTTCATTTCCTTGTCAAATTGGTATATATCAACAAGCAGTGTTTGTATGAAATCATTTAAACCTTTCGTCAATTCTCGCATAGGCATGCTACACAAAATGTTCTAGAATGATCCTATGTTGTTTACTATTAAACATGAAATTTTGTTTGCAGATGTCTACTAATTATGCCTAGTATATACAGTTGATGAAACTTCATACATATTATATGTTTACACATGTTAAAATTGCTGTTGCTTTGCTTGATGTTCTGGTTAATGTAGTATTATCTTCATTGTTGATATGTCAATATATATTTAAAAACACATTTCATTGCTGTCATATCACATGAATATATACTTACTTGTTCGTTGGCGGGTCTAGTTGCCAGTTATCTAACCGAATGTGATTCATAGCAACTAGTATATTTCCTTGGCCATTCGTAACGCATCGTAGTCCACCTACAACAAAGAACCAAGCGTTTAAATGAATGATAAACAAACAGGGATTGTTATTACTACAGTGAAACCTCGCTATATGGTGACCTTGGTATACAGCCTCGGTATAGTATAGGATATCATTACTACCGCTAGTAAGATAACTTTTATCCAATCCCAAGGATGACCTTAAAAGTGGTTCCACTGTTCCATTCTGGATGAAGCCAATGTCACAAGAAGCATGGATTAGGATTGTCTTTCTGTATTTATACAAGAATTATGCCCCTTCTCTATACAATTAAATTCAACCCTATTAAAAGAACAATTAATACTGCCACACATTTTCTCATACGGTGATACACATGCATAGTCGTTACTGTAAATATAATAAAGGGGACACAACAGTTAACCTGTTTGTTTTTTATCATAGCCGTGGACAATTTTGAACTCGGTTCCTGGAACCGTTTTTAAAACGGCGAAGGTATAACCTTAGGTAATATGCCCATAAAATGTAAAACTGGACACTCGGACACCGAGCCCACGGCACTGGCAAGAGAACTGAGGACTGTCGTCGAATCGAGGTGCCACCGAGCGATCGACTCACTCAGTTCTATACGTTTATTTAAATTATTACCCAGCCCGGACCTCATAATGAGCAGTTATTTATACTAGACACATAAATAATTACCTTCACCGACATGCTCTGAGTGCTGACGAGTCGCAGCCGTTTTCTTACAGCAGACACTCCTTTCTGAACCAAAAAATCAACTTGACACTTTCCACAGCGACACCGTCACCAGTCGCCAGTCAGTTACGTCTCGGCTTGTTAGTCGCCTCTGCATTTCTACTTCCCGCGCGTCTTCTTTATCATGCTTACGGTCAACAGAACGCTCTGGTCTATCTTGCAATACTGGCCCTTGTCTTTGCGGTTGAAACCGATAACCAGCTACTTTTGAATCCATTTCATCAGACGAAGAATCAGAACCGTAACGACACGCCATCTTGTCTAAACTGAGTGGGTAACATCGCACAGCGCCACCTGACGTTTTTTTTTGAAAAATTATACATACAAAATCCAGAAAAGTACGCAACATTGTTTACGTCATTTTCTGTTCAAAATGGCGCGATTCATGAAATTCGATAGAGAGTGTGTTCAAATATGTTTTACTACTAAACCACTGACGTTAAAAATATGATTATAGTTGGAAATAGTTAGTTTGCATTAACTCTTTTAGGTGCTTAATGCCAAAAAGTTCCTTTATGTTTTCCTTTAAACAGTATTCGCGAAGAGGGAATTTAAGGTTCCATGGTATTCTTTAACCAGAGGACGGAGAAGGGGACGACACTACGGCCAAAGTGTTGGCCATTTTCAATGTTTACGTACTGCTTACAATTTTGTAAATAACTCGTACAAAGGTCTAGAGCTTTGTAATTTAATCCATAGTAATTTAACTTCTGTACCAATATATTGTGATCAATTGTGTCAAATGCTTTTGATAAATCAAGGTATATATTTATTGGAGTAACTGATTTATCAAGATCTTGTATAATTCTGTCTATGATTTCAAGTGTATCAAGCTCAGTAGAATGTTTCTTTCTAAACCCATATTGGCTGTTGTAGTGTAACGCTTTAGAATGGAAGTAATCGTGGATTTGATCAAACACATCCCTTTCAAAATTTTTGAAATCACTGGCAGGATAGAAATTGGACAATAATTGTTAAAGTCAGAAACATCACCTTTTTTTTAAAGAGGTATGAGTTTTGCCATTTTTTATTTGTCTGGAAATATACCAGTTATTATTGATTAATTAGAGTGACTGCATTGCTGATATCATTTGTTATCAATTTTAGTAATGGTTTTGAAATACCGCCGTTTCCACAACTTGATTTTGGAGGTAAACGATCCATTATATTAATAGTAGTTTCCATGCTAATTGGATTAAAGCTGAAGTTGTGAAATATCGGGTTATTCAGGTAATCTTTGTATGATTTACCTCCACTAGTAGTTGTTTTAGAGGCTAGAGTAGGACCAGCATTAGTAAAAAACGTGTTAAATCTGTTTGCAATAATGCATTTGTCGCTAATCATTTTCCCATCGACTTTGAACAAATCTGGAAATTGTTCTTTCTTTTGACTTTTCTGAATAATTTCTTTAATTAAACCCCACGTCTTTTTAACATCATGCTTATGCTTTTCAAAACTGGATTGGTAATGCATTTGCTTGGCTAATCTAATATTACTTTTAAAATTTGTATTATAAGTGTGTAAGTCAGTTTTAAGTTTATGATAATGCTCTGTAATTACGTGAGTCTGTTTCATTCTCGAATGCAATTTGTTTCTAAATTGAATCGACATAATAATGCCCTTGGTAATCCAAAGAGTTTTCTTATGTTTATATTTGTTAAATTTAAATACTTTAAAAGGTAAAAATTTGTCCATAGCTGCAGTAACAATTTAATCGAGGCTATTGTAGTTTTCATTCGGATCCGCATGAGTATCTGTGTTAAGTTTATCATAAAGATTTGAGTTAATAATTTCAGTTTTAAATTTATTGAGTGAGTCAGGATTTTGTTGTTTTATTCGAATAAACCTTGGTATCACATCAATGAGTGTTCCATGATATTTTGAAAGTCGTGTCGGCATGGTAATTTTAGGGAAGAAACGATGTGAAACGATTGTATCGAAATATTCACATATTATGGGTTTTTCGTTAATTTTTAGCAAGTCAATATTGTAATCTCCTGCAATTATTATTTCATTTTTAGATTTTTGTAAATCAACTAAATTTGATGCAAATTCGTTTTTAAATATACGGTAATTTTCAATATGGTCTATATATATTTCCAAGAATTATTTTTTCTTCATGGCACAACATGTTATTTCAATAAATTGACCTTCCCAAGTGTCTGTATTAGCATGGATTTTTACAGATTTGTATTTGTATTTGTTGCTGAGATAGATTGCCAAGCCAGCATGTGCACTACAAATTTTGCCTTGGCATATTAATGTATATCCATCTATTTGAAATAAAGAAGTGTCAGCATCTTCATCTAGCCATGTTTCCTGTAAACACAGAGCACTAATCTCATAGCCACTACTTCTGAATGTCTCTAGCTTTATTTTTATTTCGTAAATTTTTGCATTTAAACTCTGACAGTTTAGGCTTAGCAAAATAAATTTCCTTTGCTTGTTCGTTAAATGGTTTATTAAATTATCATCGTCAAAGTATGGTGAATGTTGAAATGGTTCAATATCCCCATCTTCATTCATTTCGTCCGTTTTTAATATGTGATAGAGAGAATTTTTCTCTAGACCACCAAATTGCGCTAAGAAATAATTTGTATCAATCATATTGAAAAATTTAATAAATAATAGTGCTCTATGTTTATAGGACACATCATGCAAACATAGACTAGACGTTGCGAAAGAGCTGCACAAGCTATACCCTGAGAATAATACAAATACATTTTGTAAAAGAGAATATTACGAATATTCCGCATGCAAATATAACACAATGTACTTATTGCATCAGCACAAGATGTATGAAAATAAATTACAGCATATGTAAGTAGTAGTATGGTCCTTCTGGAGGGGTATCCTGGGGAGTTTTTTTGGTCATTTTTGAGCGATATTTGGGAGATTGAGACGACCGCCCCCCCCCCCCGAGTGAAGTGAGTAGTCACGTGACCGTATGTGTAACGAGAGGCGCCACCTGGCGGTTGCGTCAGAGGTGAAATAGTAGGTGACGCCCCCTGACGGTGGGAGGGGAGCGTAGAGAGGGTGTGAGTTGCCTACACTACCCTGGCATACATCCTCACAAGTCAGGGGTGGTAGTTGCCTACACTATCCCTGACAGACACCCTCATAAGTCAGAGGTGGTAGTTGACTACACTACCCCCTGGCAGACATCCTCACAAGCCAGGGGTGGTAGTTGACTACACTACCCCTGGCAGACATCCTCACAGTATGCATGTATGTATGTATGAATGAAAGAAGAATTATTTCTAAGGTAATAACCGACAAACACCACAGTTTGAAAGTTGAATGTATGTATGTTGATAAGGTGAGAATATGTATGTATGTATATGAGAATAATTCGTCCAATGTCGTATCATGTAGAATGAAGGAAAGATCAAAGGGGAAACAGTCTTTGAAATGAAAGTATATGTATGTATGTATTTTTGAACTAATGTATCTTAAGGTAATAACCAGAAAACACCACAGTTTGAAAGTTGAATAGTTTTATTAACATCAGCGATCGATTACACCACCGAAACCATCATCTTCATCGTCTGTCTCCGGACACCAATTTTTGACATCCCCCCTGTGTGTATGTATGTATGTATGTATGTATTGGCGCCTCTTATTAGAAGGGTGCGTGTGTGTTATTGCATGTAAACATGTATGTGCGTGTTTGACAAAACGAACAACAATGACATATTATAAAGTTTTAATATGGTCTTTTTATATTCAATTTGTATATACCATCTCAGCCGTTCCTGGTAGAATGCAATAACCATCTGAGGACAGATGATGTTCGCCTGCCGAGCAAACACGAGATCCATTTCGTCACTGTCTTTCCTGCAAGGCACAACATACATACACACATACATGATGGATCTCTTATATGAGTTTGATCTGTCATACATTGACTGTAAACAAAGATACATTGACTATACACAAAGATGGTACATTTTGACACGTAACAAGAGGAAAAGTACATTATAACATACATTAACTATACACAAAGATGGTACATATTGACAATGTAAATGTATGTCTGTCATGACGAATGGTGGTACGTATCAAATTATAGAATCGTTTCTGTTATGATGCAACATTACGTGTTGCTTAAATAGATCCACTATAGTGTTATCGTTGTTGAATCTATCTTGCAGATAATCAACGGTTACATATCATTTCATAAGGAAGATCACTTCCACGCTAAGTTATGTCGCTCCGACGATTTTCTCTGGCTGAAGGCCCCGGTCGAAGCCCTGAGGTATGTTGTCTTCCTCCTATATCAACGCACATTATGATTCATGACGCTACATCACCTCGTTTACAAGCAGACGTGACTCACCAATCTTACGTTGATAGTATACCACAAACATATTGTAATAACTTACCTGTAGCATATCAAATCCGTCTTATTCCGAACTTAGATTTAGTGTAGTGACAGATGACATCTTATATACAGACACATTGTATAGAAAGTTTTAAAGTACAAGTTATATCAGCAAAGAGTCTCGTGACATGTAACAGCTGGCAATTACCGAACATCCCCTAACCCGAGCACATGATGCGGCGTCCAAATATCAGGACGATAACAATGCGTGAGCGCGGCTTAAAAACACACGACAACAGACGACAATTCCCGAGGACAGACCCTTGGAAAAAACACATGGCCGTGTGGAAGAGATAAGTGGCATGTGTTTGTGTATGTGTGTGTGTGTGTGTGTGTGTGTGTGTATGTGTGTGTGTGTGTGTGTGTGTGTGTGTGTGTGTGTGTGTGTGTGTGTGTGTGTGTGTGTGTGTGTGTGTGTGTGTGTGTGTGTGTGTGTGTGTGTGTGTGTGTGTGTGTGTGTGTGTGTGTGTGTGTGTGTAGTCACGTGAATGAATGTAGTGTCACCTGGTGGAGTGTATTGGAGGTAGTACCTCTCCTTACTGTATCTTCAACTGTCCACATACCTTCTGCATCTCCCACTTGCATCTCGCTCTGTACCTCCTTACTGTATCTTAAACTGTCCACATAATGTGTGTGGGTGTGTGTGTGTGTGTGTGTGTGTGTGTGTGTGTGTGTGTGTGTGTGTGTGTGTGTGTGTGTGTGTGTGTGTGTGTGTGTGTGTGTGTGTGTGTGTGTGTGTGTGTGTGTGTGTGTGTGTGTTGTCACGTGAATGAATGTAGTGTCACCTGGTAGAGTGTATTGGAGGTAATACCTCTCCTTACTGTATCTTCAACTGTCCACATACCTTCTGCATCTCCCGCTTGCATGTCGCACAGTACCTCTTTACTGTATCTTCAACTGTCCACATACCTTCTGCATATCCCACTTGCATGTCGGTCTGTACCTCCTTACTGTATCTTCAACTGTCCACATACCTTCTGCATCTCCCACTTGCATGTCGCTCTGTACCTCCTTACTGTATCTTCAACTGTCCACATACCTTCTGCATCTCCCACTTGCATGTCGCTCTGTACCTCCTTACTGTATCTTCAACTGTCCACATACCTTCTGCATCTCCCACTTGCATGTCGCTCTGTACCTCCTTACTGTACATTCAACTGTCTTCATACCTTCTGCATCTGCCGCTTGCATGTCGCTGTGTACCTCCTTACTCTATCTTCAACAGTCCACATAGCTTCTGCATCTCCCGCTTGCATCTTGCTCTGTACCTCCTTACTGTATCTTCAACTGTCCACATACCTTCTGCATCTCCCGCTTGCATACATCCCCACAAGTCAGGGGTGGTAGTTGCCTACACTACCCTTGGCTTACATCCCCACAAGTCAGGGGTGGTAGTTGCATACACTACCCCTGGCTGACATCCCCACAAGTCAGGGGTGGTAGTTGCCTACACTACCCCTGGCAGTCATCCTCACAAGCCAAGGGTGGTAGTTGACTACACTACCCCTGGGAGACATCCTCACAAGCCAAGGGTGGTAGTTGACTACACTACCCCTGGCAGACATCCTCACCAGTCAGGCGTGGTAGTTGCCTTCACTACCCCTGGCTGACATCCACACAAGTCAGGGGTGGTAGTTACCTACACTACCCCTGGCAGTCATCCTCACAAGCCAAGGGTGGTAGTTGACTAGACTACCCCTGACAAACATCCTCACAAGCCAGGGGTGGTAGTTGACTACACTACCCCTGGCAGACATCCCCACAAGTCAGTGGTTGTAGTTGATTACACTACCCTGGCAGATATCCTCACAAGTCAGGGGTGGTAGTTGACTACACTATCCCTGGCAGACATCCCCAAATGTCAGGGGTGGTAGTTGACTACACTACCCCTGGCAGGTATCCTTACAATTCAGGGGTGGTAGTTGACTACACTACCCCCTGGCAGACATCCCCACAAGTCAGGGGTGGTAGTTGCCTTCACTACCCCTGACAGACATCTCAACAAGCCAGGGTTAGTATTGGACTACACTACCCCAGACAGACATCCTCACAAGCCAGTCGTGGTATTTGACTACACTACCCCTGACAGACATCCTATCAAGCCAGTGGTGGTAGTTGACTAAACTACCCCTGACAGACAACCTCACAAGCCATGGGTGGTAGTTGACTACACTACCCCTGAGAGACATCCCCACAAGCCAGGGGTGGTAGTTGACAAAACTACCCCTGACAGACATCCTCAGAAGCCAGTGGTAGTAGTTGACTATACTACCCCTGACAGACATCCTAACAAGCCAGGGGTGGTAGTTGACTACACTACCCCTGGCTGACTTCGTCACAAGTCATGGGTGGTAGTTGACTACACTATCCCTGGCAGACATCCTCACAAGCCAGGGGTGGTAGTTGACTACACTACCCCTGGCAGACATCCTCACAAGTCAGGGGTGGTAGTTGACCACACTATCCCTGGCAGACATCCCCACAAATCAGGGGTGGTAGTTGACTAAGCTACCCCTGACAAACATCCTCACAAGCCAGGGGTGGTAATTGACTACACTACCCCTTGCAGACACCCCCACAAGTCAGGGTTGGTATTTGCCTGCACTACCCCTGACAGACATCCCCACAAGTCAGAGGTGGTAGTTGACAACACTACCCCTGACAGACATCCCCACAAGCCAGGGGTGGTAGTTGACTACACTCCCCCTGGCAGACATCCTCACAAGCCAGGGGTGGTAGTTGACTAAACTACCCCTGGCTACTAGCTTGTTACATGTTTGCCTTCCATACATGGACTAGCTTGTTACAGGTCTGCCTTTCATACATGGTCTAGCTTGTTACATGTTTGCCTTCCGTACATGGACTAGCTTGTTACATGTTTGCCTTCCATACATGGTCTAGCTTGGCGGAAAGTGAAGGAGCTGGTGTCTGCTGCTGAGGGGGAATTAGCCTGTCACGGAACCGACCTCCTAGAGGAAGTAATACAACCTGGCGTGTAATGAAGGAGTAATGAGGGAATATTAAAGGCTAATTGACGTAGACTTAGTCTGCTGATATATATCACTCTGGGCTGGAGCACCCATGGGGAAATTCTAAGATGGTGCCCGTCTCCATGTGACCTACCCCCTGGAGGAAAGAAGTGTAAGTAGTAAGGATATTTTATATGCTATTTTGTTTGTATGACTTCCAGTTTAAATGGTTATTTATTATGATGCCTAAAAAATTGAAATTGATGGCACATTCATTCTGTCATGCATGGTCCGACATGTCATGTCTTCCTTTTAACACTTTGTCGTGATTGCCCAAAGACACACCACTTCCATGTTAAACTTTGTGTCACTATTGCCCAAAGACCCCCACTGCAATATAACACTTTGTGTCACTATTGGCCAAAGACCCCCACTCCCATGTAACTTTTGTGACTATTGCCCAAAGACCCTCACTCCCATGTAACACGTTGTCACTATAGCCCAAAGACCCCCACTCCCATGTACCACATTGTCACTATTGCCCAAAGACCCCCACTTCCCCTTGTCACTGTTGCCCAAAGACCCCCACTCCCATGTTCCACATTGTCACTATTGCCCAAAGACCCCCCACTTCCCCTTGTCACTATTGCCCAAAGACCCCCACTCCCATGTAACACTGTCACCATTGCCCAAAGACCCACACTCCCATATAACACTTTGTTGCAAGACCCCCACTCCCATGTACCACTATGTCACTATTGCCCAAAGACCCAAACTCCCAAGTAACACCTTGTCACTATTGCCAAAAGACCCCACTCCCATTTAACACGTTGTCACTATTGCCCAAAGACCCCCACTCCCATGTACCACTTTGTCACTATTGCCCAAACACCCCCACTCCCATGTAACACTTTGTCACAAGACCCCCACTCCCATGTACCACTATGTCACTATTGCTCAAAGACCCCCAATTCCATGTAACACTTTGTCACAAGACCCCCACTCCCATGTAACACTTTGTCACAAGACCCCCCACCCCCCCCCCCCCCCACTCCCATGTAACACTTTGTCACTATTGCCCAAAGACCCACCCTCCCATGTAATAATTTGTCACAAGACCCCCACTCCCATGTAACACTTTGTCACAAGACCCCCACTCCCACGTAACACTTTGTCACAAGACCCCCACTCCCATGTAACACTTCGTCACATCACCAGTGTGACATACTTTATGGCTGCACCCTGTGTATAAGAACTATCACATGGCACGACTCACCGAGCAGCTTTCGACCTTCTCGATAAGGAAGGCGAGGCTCTTGAGGGTGTCCTCCTCCACGGCCTCCTCCTCTACATCCTCCGCATCCTCTACTGCAACACCAAGGCACTACATCACAACACAGCATCACATCACAACACCACATCACATCCTCCAGTACAATACCATAGCACAGCATCACATCACCATTACATCACATCAACACATGATTACATCACAATACAGCATCACTACATCACAACATAGCATATCATCTCATCGCATCACTACATCATATCATCTCATCACATCACTACATCATATCATCACATCACTACATCATATCATCTCATCACATCACTACATCATATCAACTCATTACATCAGTGCATCACATCACTACATCATATCATCTGATTACATCACTACATCACATCACAACATCATATTATATCATCACTACATCATATCATCTCATCACATCACTACATCATATCAACTCATTACATCAGTGCATCACATCACTACATCATATCATCTGATTACATCATTACATCAAATCACAACATCATACATGATGTAGTGATGCGATGAGATGATGTGATGTAGTGATGAGATGATATGATGTAGTGATGTGATGAGATGATATAATGTTGTGATGTGATGTAATGATGTAATCAGATGATATGAGGTAGTGAAGTGATGCACTGATGTAATGAGTTGATATGATGTAGTGATGTGATGAGATAATATGATGTAGTGATGAGATGATATGATGTTGTGATGTGATGTATTGATGTAATCAGATGATATGATGTAGTGATGTGATGCTCTGATGTAATGAGTTGATATGATGTAGTGATGTGATGAGATTATATGATGTAGTGATGAGATGATATGACGTTGTGATGTGTTGTAGTGATGTAATCAGATGATATGATGTAGTGATGTGATGCACTGATGTAATGAGTTGATATGATGGACTGATGTGATTAGATAATATGATGTAGTGGTGTGATGAGATGATATGATATAGTGATGCGATGAGATGATATGCTATGTTGTGATGTAGTGATGCTGTATTGTGATGTAATCATGTGTTGATGTGATGTACTGGTGATGTGATGCTGTGCTGTGGTATTGTACTGGAGGATGTGATGTGGTGTTGTGATGTGATGCTCTGTTGTGATGTAGTGCCTTGGTGTTGCAGTAGAGGATGCGGAGGACGTAGAGGAGGAGGCCGTTGTGGAGGACACCAATAAGAGCCTCGCCTTCCTTCTCGAGAAGATCGAAGGCTGCCCGGTGAGTCGTGTCATGTGATGGTTCTTATACACAGGGTGCAGCCATAAAGTATGTCACACTGGTGATGTGACGAAGTGTTACATGGGAGTGGGGGTCTTGTGACAAAGTGTTACGTGGGAGTGGGGGTGTTGTGACGAAGTGTTACAAGGGAGTGGGGGTCTTGTGAAAAAGTGTTACATGGGAGGGTGGGTCTTTGAGCAATAGTGACAAAGTGTTACATGGGAGAGGGGGGTCTTGGGACAAAGTGTTACATGGGAGTGGGGGTCTTGTGACAAAGTGTTACATGGAATTGGGGGTCTTTGAGCAATAGTGACATAGTGGTACATGGGAGTGGGGGTCTTGTGAAAAAGTGTTACATGGGAGTGGGGGTCTTTGGGCAATTGTGACAAAGTGGAACGTGGGAGTGGGGGTCTTTGGGCAATAGTGACAACGTGTTACATGGGAGTGGGGTCTTTTGGCAATAGTGACGAGGTGTTACTTGGGAGTGGGGGTCTTTTGCCAATAGTGACATAGTGGTACATGGGAGTGGGGGTCTTGTAACAAAGTGTTATATGGGAGTGTGGGTCTTTGGGTAATAGTGACAGTGTTACATGGGAGAAAGGGTCTTTGGGCAATAGTGACAAGGGGAAGTGGGGGTCTTTGGGCAATAGTGACAAAGTGGTACATGGGAGTGGGGGTCTTTGGGCAATAGTGACAACGTGTTACATGGGAGTGTGGGTCTTTGGGCAATAGTGACAGTGTTACATGGGGGTGGGGTCTTTGGGCAATAGTGACAACGTGTTACATGGGAGTGGGGGTCTTTGGGCAATAGTGACAAAGGTTACATGGGAGTGGGGGTCTTTGGGCAATAGTGACACAAATTGTTACATTCGAGTGGGGGACTTTGGGCAATAGTCACAAAGGTTAAATGGGAGTGGGGGTGTTTGGGCAATAGTGACACAAAGTTTTACATGGGAGTGGTGTGTCTTTGGGCAATCACGACAAAGTGTTACAAGGGAGACATGACATGTCGGACAATGCATGACAGAATGAATGTGCCATTAATTTTAATTTTTTAGGCATCATAATAAATAACCATTGAAACTGGCAGTCATACAAACAAAATAGCAAATAAAATATCCTTACTGCTTACACTTCTTTCTTCCAGGGGGTAGGTCACGTGGAGACGGGCACCATCTTAGAATTTCCCCATGGGTGCTCCAGCCCAAGAGTGATATATATCAGCAGACTCAGTCTACGTCAATTAGCCTTTAATATTCCCTCATTACTCCTTCATTACCCGCCAGGTGGTACTACTTCCACTAGGAGGTCGGTCCCGTGAGAGGCTAATTCCCCCTCAGCAGCAGACACTAGCTCCTTCACTTTCCGTCAAGCTAGACCATGTATGGAAGGCAAACATGTAACAAGCTAGTCCATGTACGGAAGGCAAACATGTAACAGGCTAGACCATGTATGAAAGGCAGACCTGTAACAAGCTAGTCCATGTATGGAAGGCAAATATGTAACAAGCTAGAAGCCAGGGGTAGTGTAGTCAACTACCACCCCTGGCTTGTGGGGATGTCTGTCAGGGGTTGTGTAGTCAACTACCACCTTTGACTTGTGGGGATGTCTGTCAGGGGTAGTGCAGGCAACTACCTCCCCTGACTTGTGGGGATGTCTGCAAGGGGTAGTGTAGTCAACTACCACCCCTGGCTTGTGAGGATATTTGTCAGGGGTAGTTTAGTCAATTACCACCCCTGACTTGTGGGGATGTCTGCTAGGGATAGTGTAGTCAACTACCACCCCTGACTTGTGAGGATGTCTGCCAGGGGTAGTGTAGTCAACTACCACCCCTGGCTTGTGAGGATGTCTGCCAGGGGTAGTGTAGTCAACTACCACCCATGATTTGTGACGACGTCAGCCAGGGGTAGTGTAGTCAACTACCACCCCTGGCTTGTTAGGATGTCTGTCAGGGGTACTATAGTCAACTACCACCATTGGTTTGTGGGGATGTCTGTCAGGGGTAGTGTAGTCAACTACTGTGACGTTAGTCTCGATCATCCTACCTCTCACTAGTCTCGTGAGATCACTGCTGATCTCGCGTGTCTTCTAAAATACAGCCATTTTGACATACATATGCGTTTGTCTCATTCTCTCATAATATATTACTGTTACAAGTGTATAACACAACATGATGTCAGAAGTTTACCGTCAGTACGTGCCTGAGTAAGTGAACGTTACGCTAAGCTGCTGCTGCTTCGCTGTCAAAGCTTCGCTGTCACTGCTTCGCTGAACTTTGATTGATTGAACATTACCGCTTCGCTACTAACGCTTCGCTAGTGCTGCTACGCTGCTTCACATGTGCTACTGCCAATGACTTGTCGCTTTGCATACTGAACTTTTGGAGATGGCGCAGTCATTCCACGTATCTCCGCCTGATCCCTTTGTGTTCACAAAGCCCAACGAGTGGCCAAAGTGGATCAGGCGTTTTGAGCGGTTTCGGCTGGCTTCTGCTCTGAATGAGAAGAGTGAAGCCATGCAGGTGAACGCATTGGTTTACGCCATGGGCGATGAAGCCGATGATATTATGGCCGGCTTTGGCTTAACAGCTGAAGAAAAGGAGCGGTTTGAGGTGGTGAAGTCAAAGTTTGATTCACACTTCATAGTTCGTCGGAACACGATTTTCGAGCGGGCTAAGTTCAACCGAAGATGTCAGGAGGAGGGGAAGATGGTGGACGCCTTCATCACGGCTCTCTTCTGCCTGGCCGAGTTCTGCGATTACGGTCAATTGAACGACGAGATGATAAGAGACAGGATTGTCGTGGGAATCAGAGACACGACGCTCTCGCTGAAACTTCAGCTAGACGCTGAGCTTACGCTGAAGCGAGCAATCGACATGGCACGTCAGAATGAGGCGGCCAAGCGAGAGCAGGCGATGCTTCGCAACTTTGCTTCCTCTTCAACAAGGACGAGTGTGGACTTCGTCAAGTCAAAGAAGAAAGTTGGCGGCGGCACGAGACAGAAGACCAACAGGCCTCAAGGAGGTCAGACGCAGGCCACGACCACGAAGACGTCGCGCAAGTGCGAGTTCTGTGGACGGTCGTCTCATCAGAGAGCAGTCTGTCCGGCGAGAGAAGCCACATGCTTCAGGTGCCACCGCAGTGGTCATTTTTCAACTGTATGTAGGTCATCAAAGGCCGTCGATACAGTCAGCCGAGACGACGAGGAGGGGTATTCCTTCCTTGGAGAGGTGACGAAAGGTGATCAGCCGTGGTCATCAACGATCAGCCTCGAGGTGATGAAGACGAAACAAAGAGTCGACGTGTGCTTCAAGCTCGACACGGGTGCAGACGTCACTGTGATTTCGGCTGCCGACTACCGACGGGCAGGAAGTCCGTCTCTGGAGATGACGTCGAAGACGCTGGTGGGCGCGAACGACATGGTTCTAAAAGCCCAGGGCAAGTTCGTCGGCAAGCTGTCGCGTGACGGCTCAGTAGTCGATGAGGACGTTTACGTCATCAGTGGCCAACGACGGTCACTTCTCAGTCGACGTGTCTGCCAGATGCTCGATCTCGTACGACGTGTGGCGGTCGACTCGGTCGAAGCGGCCGACGTTATCAGACAAGACAACCCGAAATTGTTTGTAGGGTTGGGTCGCATACGTGGCGACTACAACATCCAGTTACGCGAGGGGGCGGTCCCATTTGCGTTGTCGACGCCGCGACGGGTGTCGATTCCTCTGCTCGAGACGGTTCGACAGGAGCTGCAGCGAATGGAAGACACAGGTGTCATCAGGCGAGTCGAGGCGCCCACAGACTGGTGCGCCGGCATGGTAGTGGTAGCCAAACCGAAGGCAACTACTACGTCGTCAGATGGAGTCGTGACGCACAAAGTGCGTATCTGTGTCGACCTGACACATCTCAACGAGAGTGTCAGACGTGAAAAGCATGATCTGCCTTCAGTCGACCAGACGCTTGGCCGACTGGCTAGGGCGAAAGTTTTCACAAAGTTGGATGCCAACTCGGGGTTTTGGCAAATTCCCCTGTCGCCAAACTGTCAGGAGCTGACGACGTTCATAACGCCGTTTGGGCGGTATTGCTTCAGAACGCTACCGTTCGGCATAACGTCAGCCCCTGAGCACTTCCAGAAGCGCATGAGTGCGGTTCTTGACGGCTTGAGCGGGGTGTTGTGTATGATGGATGATATCGTCATCTTCGGCGCGTCATCAGAGGAGCACGACACACGAGTGCGGGCAGTATTCAAGCGACTGGCCGACAACGGAGTGACTTTGAACTTTGCTAAATGCGAGTTCAGCAAATCAAGCATCACCTACCTGGGTCACGTCGTGACGGCTGAAGGCATCAAGGCCGATCCTGCCAAGGTGAAGGCCATCACAGAGATGGGTCAGCCTACAGATGTAGGCCACATACGACGTTTCCTCGGCATGGCGAATCAGCTGGGAAAGTTCTCGCCTACGCTGTCATCAGTTACGCAGCCGTTGCGTGATTTGCTACAAAAGGACAGGCAGTGGTTCTGGGGGCCGAGTCAGCAGACGGCTTTCGACGCGGTAAAGGCCGAACTCAGTGCGACGCCAGTGCTGGCGCTATACGACCCGAACAGGACGACGACGGTGTCAGCAGATGCGTCATCGTTCGGTCTTGGCGCTGTCCTGCTACAAAGGATCGATGGTACGAACAGGCCAGTGGCGTACGCTTCTCGGGCGATGACGCCGACTGAACAACGATACTCTCAAATCGACAAGGAAGCTCTTGCGACAACGTGGTCACTGGAGCGCTTCCACGATTACCTGTACGGTATGGAGTTTCATGTAGAGACAGATCACAAGCCGCTTGTGACACTCTTAAGCTCGAAGAAGAACTTGGATGAGCTGACTCCACGGATTCAACGCTATCGTATGCGCCTGATGCGTTATACGTACACGATCGAGCACGTGCCGGGGAAGGAGCTGATTACAGCCGATGCTCTGTCGCGAGCCCCGCACGTGAGAGAGCTGACCATCTCGGAACTCCAGTTCGCGGATGAAGTGGCAGCTCACGAAGATTTCGACGTGGGACAGATCCCGGCGACGGAGAGACGTCTCCAGGAGATCAAGGAACAGCAACAGCGTGACGAGATCTGCAGCCAGGTTCTGCGCTACTGTGCTGAGGGCTGGCCAAGCCACTGTTCTCTGCCGTCGATTCTGAGACCGTACTGGCAGTGTCAACAAGAGCTTACGGTCCACAACGGCATCTTACTCAAGGGAGTACGTCTCGTCATCCCGGTCTCCATGAGACTGGAGATGATAGATCGACTACACGAGGGACACCAGGGAGTAGTCAAGTGTAGGGCGCGAGCACAGGCCTCAGTGTGGTGGCCTGGACTGAGTCGACAACTCGAGGAAGTTGTGAAGAACTGCACGACGTGTGCAAGGGAGAGGCGAAACCCCTCTGAACCGATGATCGCGTCGGAATGTCATCTGCGGCCGTCGCAGAAGGTCGGGACGGACATGTTCTTCTTCAGGCGGTCGACCTACTTGTTAGTAGTAGACTACTGTTCCAGCTACGTCGAAGTAGCCAGGCTGGAGACAACAGATTCGTCATCAGTTATTCTTCATCTGAAGTCGATCTTCGCCCGGCATGGCATTCCGGAGACCGTGATCTCCGACAACGGGCCGCAGTATTCATCATTTGAGTTTGCGCAATTCGCGAGAGCGCAGGGCTTTGAACACATCACGAGCAGCCCTCGCTTTCCTCAAAGTAACGGCAAGTCTGAGCGCGCCGTCCAGACTGTCAAGAATCTACTAAAGAAGGCGGTCGACCCGTGCGATGCCTTGTTGGCGTACAGATCGACAGCACTAGAGTGCGGCTATTCGCCTGCTGAACTAAGCATGTGCCGACAGCTGCGCACGTTAGTGCCAACGGTGCCTGCGACTCTTCTGCCCCGCTGGGATGAGCCGAGGGGAGAGAGAGAGCGAAGAGAGCTGATGCGTCAGAAGAAGAAAGACGCGTACGACCGATATCATCGCGCGCGACCACTTTCTACTCTTCGGGCCGGCGACCCAGTCTGGGTCAAAGACGCGAACGTCAACGGCACGGTGGTGGGTCCGGCACACACACCTCGGTCGTATGTAATGCGAACGCCGACGTCCTGCCTAAGAAGAAATCGGCGACATCTGCAGCCGACTCCTAACGTGACGGCTGACGAGCGAGCAGAAGACGCCGACCCGTCATCTACCGAAATGACGACGACACCGGTTGCGCTTCGTATGCGCGAGCCGAGACCAGTGTCACCTCCAGCGGTCACAGCTCCCACTGGAGTGGTGACACGTTCTGGGAGAGTGGTGATTCAACCGCGACGGCTGGATCTATAGTTGAGAGTTGTCTCCAAGCACTCATTGAACTTGGAAGGGAGATGTGACGTTAGTCTCGATCATCCTACCTCTCACTAGTCTCGTGAGATCACTGCTGATCTCGCGTGTCTTCTAAAATACAGCCATTTTGACATACATATGCGTTTGTCTCATTCTCTCATAATATATTACTGTTACAAGTGTATAACACAACAACTACCACCCCTGGCTTGTGAGGATGTCTGTCAAGGGTAGTGTAGTCAACTACCACCACTGGCTTTTTATGATGTCTGTAAGGGGTAGTGTAATCAACTACCACCACTGGCTTGTGTGGATGTCTGCCAGGGATAGTGTAGTCAACTACCACCCCTGACTTGTGAGGATGTCTGCCAGGGGTAGTGTAGTCAACTACCACCCCTGGCTTGTGAGGATGTCTGCCAGGGGTAGTGTAGTCAACTACCACCCATGATTTGTGACGACGTCAGCCAGGGGTAGTGTAGTCAACTACCACCCCTGGCTTGTTAGGATGTCTGTCAGGGGTAGTATAGTCAACTACCACCATTGGTTTGTGGGGATGTCTGTCAGGGGTAGTGTTGTCAACTACCACCCCTGGCTTGTGGGGATGTCTGTCAGGGGTAGTGTAGTCAACTACCACCCTTGGCTTGTGAGGATGTCTGTCAAGGGTAGTGTAGTCAACTACCACCACTGGCTTTTTATGATGTCTGTAAGGGGTAGTGTAATCAACTACCACCACTGGTTTGTGTGGATGTCTGTCAGGGGTAGTGTAGTCCACTACCACCCCTGGCTTGTTGGGATGTCTGTCAGGGTTAGTGTAGTCAACTACCACCCCTGACTAACGAGGATGTCTGTCAGGGGTAGTGTAGGCAACTACCACCCCTGACTTGTGGGGATGTCTGCCAGGGGGTAATGTAGTCAACTACCATCCCTGACTTGTAAGGATGTCTGCCAGGGGTAGTGTAGTCAACTACCATCCCTGACTTGTGGGGATGTCTGCCAGGGGGTAATGTAGTCAACTACCATCCCTGACTTGTAAGGATGTCTGCCAGGGGTAGTGTAGTCAACTACCACCCCTGACTTGTGAGAGTGTATGTCAGGGGTAGTGTAGGCAACTACCAACCATGAATTGTGACGATGTCTGCCAGGGGTAGTGTAGTCAATTACCACCCCTGGCTTGTGAGGATGTTTGTCAGGGGTAGTGTAGGCAACTACCACCCCTGACTTGTGGGGATGTCTGCCAGGGATAGTGTAGTCAACTACAACCCCTGACTTGTGAGGATGTCTGCCAGGGGTAGTGTAGTCAACTACCACCCCTGACTTGTGGGGATGTCTGCCAGGGGTAGTGTAGTAAACTACCACCCCTGGCTTGTGGGGATGTCTGCCAGGGGTAGTGTAGTCAACTACCACCCTTGGCTTGTGAGGATGACTGCCAAGGGTAGTGTAGGCAACTACCACCCCTGACTTGTGAGGATGTCTGCCAGGGGTAGTGTAGTCAACTAACACCCCTGGCTTGTGAGGATGTCTCCCAGGGGTAGTTTAGTCAACTACCACCCTTGGCTTGTGAGGATGACTGCCAGGGGTAGTGTAGGCAACTACCACCCCTGATTTGAAGGGGATGTCAGCCAGGGGTAGTGTAGGCAACTACCACCCCTGACTTGTGGGGAAGGCAACTACCACCCCTGACTTGTGAGGATGACTGCCAGGGGTAGTGTAGGCAACTACCACCCTTGGCTTGTGAGGATGACTGCCAGGGGTAGTGTAGGCAACTACCACCCCTGACTTGTGGGGATGTCAGCCAGGGGTAGTGTAGGCAACTACCACCCCTGACTTGTGGGGATGTATGCAAGCGCGAGATGCAGAAGGTGTGTGGACAGTTGAAGATACAGTAAGGAGGTACAGAGCAAGATGCAAGCGGGAGATGCAGAAGCTATGTGGACTGTTGAAGATACAGTAAGGAGGTACAGAGCGACATGCAAGCGGGAGATCCAGAAGGTATGTGGACAGTTGAAGATAGAGTAAGGAGGTACAGAGCGACATGAAAGCGGCAGATGCAGAAGGTATTAGGACAGTTGAATATACAGTAATGAGGTACAGAGTGACATGCAAGCGGGGGATGCAGAAGGTGTGTGGACAGTTGAAGATACAGTAAGGAGGTACAGAGCGAGATGCAAGCGGGAGATGCAGAAGGTATGTTGACAGTTGAAGATACAGTAAGGAGAGGTACTACCTCCAATACACTCCACCAGGAGACACTACATTCATTCACGTGACTACACATACACACACACACACACACACACACACACACACACACACACACACACACACACACACACACACACATACACACACACACACACACACACACATGCCACTTATCTCTTCCACACGGCCATGTGTTTTTTCCAAGGGTCTGTCCTCGGTAATTGTCGTCTGTTGTCGTGTGTTTTCTGATAAGCCGCGCTCACGCATTGTTAACGTCCTGATATTTGGACGCCGCATCATGTGCTCGGTTTAGGGGATGTTCGGTAATTGCCAGCTGTTACATGTCACGAGACTCTTTGCTGATATAACTTGTACTTTAAAACTTTCTATACAATGTGTCTGTATATAAGATGTCACCAGTCACTACACTAAATCTAAGTTTGGAATAAGACGGATTTGATATGCTACAGGTAAGTTATTACAATATGTTTGTGGTATACTATCAACGTAACATTGGTGAGTCACGTCTGCTTGTAAACGTGGTGATGTAGCGTCATGAATCGTAATGTGCCTTGATATAGGAGGAAGACAACATACCTCAGGGCTTCGACCGGGGCCTTCAGCCAGAGAAAATCGTCGGAGCGACATAACTTAGCATGGAAGTGATCTTCCTTATGAAATGATATGTAACCGTTGATTATCTGAAAGATAGATTCAACAACGTTACCACTATAGTGGATCTATTTAAACAACAAGCAATGTTGCATCATAGCAGAATCGATTCTAGAATATTATACGTACCACCATTCTTCATGACAGACATACATTTACATTGTCAATATGTACCATCTTTGTGAATAGTCAATGTATCTTTGTGTATAGTCAATGTATGACAGATCAAACTCATAAGAGATCCATCATGTATGTGTGTATGTATGTTGTGCCTTGCAGGAAAGACAGTGACAAGATGGATCTCGTATTTGCTCGGCAGGCGAACATCATCTGTCCTCAGATGGTAATTGCATTCTACCAGGAACGGCTGAGATGGTATATACAAATTGAAGATTAAAAAAACATGTTAAAACTTTATAATATGTCATTGTTGTTCGTTTTGTCAAACACGCACATACATGTTTACATGCAATAACACACACGCACCCCTCTAATAAGAGGCGCCAATTACGCACGCACAACACAACATGACTGATATGGGTTTATAGTTTTAAAATTTCCTTACAGCAAAACTTTACATACAGTGTGTCTACATAACATACATACATACATATATACATACATACATACAGGGGGGATATCAAAAATTTGTGTCCGGAAACAGACGATGAAGATGATGATTTCGGTGGTGTAATCGATCGCTGATGTTAATAAAACTATTCAACTTTCAAACGGTGGTGTTTGTTGGTTATTACCTTAAGATACATTAGTTCAAAAATACATATATACATCCATACATACATATACTTTCCTTTCAAAGACTGATTCCCCTTTGATCTTTCCTTCATTCTACACGATACGACATTGGACGAATTATTCTCATATACATACATACATATTCTCAACTTATCAACATGCATACATTCAACTTTCAAACTGTGGTGTTTGTCGGTTATTACCTTAGAAATAATTCTTCTTTCATTCATACATACATACATGCATACTGTGAGGATGTCTGCCAGGGGTAGTGTAGTCAACTACCACCCCTGGCTTGTGAGGATGTATGCCAAGGGTAGTGTAGTCAACTACCACCCATGACTTGTTAGGATGTCTGTCAGGGGTAGTATAGTCAACTACCACCATTGGCTTGTGGGGATGTCTGTCAGGGGTAGTGTTGTCTACTACCACCCATGGCTTGTGGGGATGTCTGTCAGGGGTAGGTAGTTAACTACCACCCCTGGCTTGTGAGGATGTCTGTCAGGGGTAGTGTAGTCAACTACCACCCCTGGCTTGTGAGGATGTCTGTCAGGGGTAGTGTAGTCAACTACCACCCCTGGCTTGTTAGGATGTCTGTCAGGGGTAGTGTAGTCAACTACCACCACTGGCTTGTGAGGATGTCTGTCAGGGGTAGTGTAGTCAACTACCACCCCTGGCTTGTTAGGATGTCTGTCAGGGGTAGTATACTCAACTACCACCATTGGCTTGTTAGGATGTCTGTCAGGGGTAGTATAGTCAACTACCACCCCTGGCTTGTTAGGATGTCTGTCAGGGGTAGTGTAGTCAACTACCATCCATGACTTGTGACGATGTCAGCCAGGGGTAGTGTAGTCAACTACCACCCCTGGCTTGTGAGGATGTCTGTCAGGGGTAGTGTAGTCAACCACCACCCATGACTTGTGACGATGTCAGCCAGGGGTAGTGTAGTCAACTACCACCCCTGGCTTGTTAGGATGTCTGTCAGGGGTAGTATAGTCAACTACCACCATTGGCTTGTGGGGATGACTGTCAGGGGTAGTGTTGTCTACTACCACCCCTGGCTTGTGGGGATGTCTGTCAGGGGTAGTGTAGACAACTACCACCCCTGGCTTGTGAGGATGTCTGTCAGGGGTAGTGTAGTCAACTACCACCACTGGCTTGTGAGGATGTCTGTCAGGGGTAGTGTAGTCCACTACCACCCCCGGCTTGTTGGGATGTCTGTCAGGGTTAGTGTAGTCAACTACCACCCCTGACTTACGAGGATGTCTGCTAGGGGTAGTGTACGCCACTATCTCCCCTGACTTGTGGGGATGTCTGCCAAGGGGTATTGTAGTCAACTACCAACCCTGACTTGTAAGGATGTCTGCCAGGGGTAGTGTAGTCAACTACCACCCCTGACTTGTGAGGGTGTATGTCAGGGGTAGAGTAGGCAACTACCAACCATGACTTGTGACGATGTCAGCCAGGGGTAGTATAGTCAACTACCACCCCTGGCTTGTGAGGATGTTTGTCAGGGGTAGTTTAGGCAACTACCACCCCTGACTTGTGGGGATGTCTGCCAGGGATAGTGTAGTCAACTACCTCCCCTGATTTGTGAGGATGTCTGCCAGGGGTAGTGTAGTCAACTACCACCCCTGACTTGTGGGGATGTCTGCCAGGGGTAGTATAGTAAACTACCATCCTTGGCTTGTGAGGATGTCTGCCATTGGTAGTGTAGTCAAATACCACCCTTGGCTTGTGAGGATGTCTCCCAGGTATAGTGTAGTCAACTACAACTCTTGGCTTGTGAGGATGACTGCCAGGGGTAGTGTAGGCAACTACCACCCCTGACTTGTGGGGATGTCAGCCAGGGGTAGTGTAGGAAACTACCACCCTTGACTTGTGGGATGTATGCAAGCGCGAGATGCAGAAGGTATGTGGACAGTTGAAGATACAGTAAGGAGGTACAGAGCAAGATGCAAGCGAGAGATGCAGAAGGTATGTGGACAGTTGAAGATACAGTAAGGAGGTACAGAGCGACATGCAAGCGGGAGATTCAGAAGATATGTGGACAGTTGAAGATATAGTAAGGAGGTACAGAGCGAAATGAAAGCGGCAGATGCAGAAGATATGAGGACAGTTGAATAAACAGTAAGGAGGTACAGAGCGACATGCAAGCGGGAGATGCAGAAGGTATGTGGACAGTTGAATATACAGTAAGGAGGTACAGAGGAAGATGCAAGCGGGAGATGCAGAAGATATGTGGACAGTTGAAGATACAGTAAGGAGGTACAGAGCGACATGCAAGTGGGAGATGCAGAAGGTATGTTGACAGTTGAAGATACAGTAAGGAGAGGTATTACCTCCAATACACTCTACCAGGTGACACTACATTCATTCACGTGACAACACACACACACACACACACACACACACACACACACACACACACACACACACACACACACACACACACACATGATGTGGACAGTTGAAGATACAGTAAGGAGGTACAGAGCGAGATTCAAGCGGGAGATGCAGAAGGTATGTGGACAGTTGAAGATACAGTAAGGAGGTACTGAGCGACACGTAAGCGGGAGATGCAGAAGGTATGTGGACAGTTGAAGATACAGTAAGGAGAGGTACTACCTCCAATACACTCCACCAGGTGACACTACATTCATTCACGTGATTACACATACACACACACACACACACACACACACACACACACACACACACATGCCACTTATCTCTTCCACACGGCCATGTGTTTTTTCCAAGGGTCTGTCCTCGGTAATTGTCGTCTGTTGTCGTCTGGTTTCTGATAAGTCGCGCTCACGCATTTTTATCGTCCTGATATTTGGACGCCGCATGTTGTGCTCGGTTTAGGGGGTGTTCGGTAATTGCCAGCTGTTACATGTCACGAGACTCTTTCCTGATATAACTTGTACTTTAAAACTTTCTATACAATGTGTCTGTATATAAGATGTCATCAGTCACTACACTAAATCTAAGTTTGGAATAAGACGGATTTGATATGCTACAGGTAAGTTATTACAATATGTTTGTGGTATACTATCAACGTAACATTGGTGAGTCACGTCTGCTTGTAAACGTGGTGATGTAGCGTCATGAATCGTAATGTGCCTTGATATAGGAGGAAGACAACATACCTCAGGGCTTCGACCGGGGCCTTCAGCCAGAGAAAATCGTCGGAGCGACATAACTTAGCATGGAAGTGATCTTCCTTATGAAATGATATGTAACCGTTGATTATCTGCAAGATAGATTCAACAACGTTACCACTATAGTGGATATATTTAAACAACAAGCAATGTTGCATCATAACATAATCTATTCTATAATTTGATACGTACCACCATTCGTCATGACAGACATACATTTACATTGTCAATATGTACCATCTTTGTGTATAGTCAATGTATGTTATAACGTACTTTTCCTCTTGTTACGTGTCAATATGTACCATCTTTGTGTATAGTCAATGTATCTTTGAGTATAGTCAATGTATGACAGATCAAACTCATAAGAGATCCATCATGTATGTGTGTATGTATGTTGTGCCTTGCAGGAAAGACAGTGACGAGATGGATCTCGTGTTTGCTCGGCAGGCGAACATCATCTGTCCTCAGATGGTAATTGCATTCTACCAGGAACGGCTGAGATGGTATATACAAATTGAAGATTAAAAAACCATGTTAAAACTTTATAATATGTCATTGTTGTTCGTTTTGTCAAACACGCACATACATGTTTACATGCAATAACACACACGCACCCCTCTAATAAGAGGCGCCAATTACGCACGCACAACACAACATGACTGATATGGGTTTATAGTTTAAACATTTCCATACAGCAAAACTTTACATACAGTGTGTCTGCATAACATACATACACACAGGGGATGTCAAAAATTTGTGTCCGGAGACAGACGATGAAGATGATGGTTTCGTTGGTGTAATCGATCGCTGATGTTAATAAAACTATTCAACTTTCAAATTGTGGTGTTTGTTGGTTATTACCTTAAGATACATTAGTTCAAAAATACATACATACATACATACATACATACATACATACATACATACATACATACATATACTTTCCTTTCAAAGACTGATTACCCTTTGATCTTTCCTTCATTCTACACGATACGACATTGGACGAATTATTCTCATATACATACATACATATTCTCACCTAATCAACATACATACATTCAACTTTCAAACTGTGGTGTTTGTCGGTTATTACCTTAGAAATAATTCTTCTTTTATTCATACATACATACAGGCATACTGTGAGGATGTCTGCCAGGGTTAGTGTAGTCAACTACCACCCCTCGCTTGTGAGGATGTCTGCCAGGGGGTAGTGTAGTCAACTACCACCCCTGACTTGTGAGGATGTATGCCAGGGTAGTGTAGGCAACTCACACCCTCTCTACGCTCCCCTCCCACCGTCAGGGGCCGTCACCTACTATTTAACCTCTGACACGACCGCCAGATGGCGCCTCTCGTTACACATACGGTCACGTGACTACTCACTTCACTCGGGGGTGCGGACGTCTCAATCTCACAAATATCGCTCAAAAATGACCAAAAAACTCCTCAGGATACTCCTCCAGATGGACCATACTACTACTTATGTACTGCCATAACATGAACCTAGAGTGAGAATATCGTAAGGATATTGAACAAAACACAAACTGATTATTTCGTAGACACACACCTTTGGGGAAATACTATATATAATGCACTGTCCCCCAAAAAATAACTAACACTAAACATAGTGAAAAGAAAATGTATAAATAGTGCCCTCCCACAAAAATTAAAACAACGTGAATATTGACTGTATATATATATATATATATATATATATATCGATGCACATCATATACCTATTGACTGATTTGAAATGATAGGTACTATAAAATACTGTAAATATAGACATTGTGGATGTGAATAATAATTACGAGAAGATGAGTCTTCGTTAAAAAATTGTTTTCCGGCTCAATTCTCGGGCCAAGCTCATGTATATTGTCATCTTGAAGTATATTTAGACTAACATTATTTTCGACTAAATCAACATCGGTTATCAAGCTATCATAATATTGTAGTGTATTCTCACGATTACTATCATCATTCACATACGTTGGAATTATTTCCATACTATTGCATAGTGAGCATCCAATTACGTCATTGTTCCCATGTTCCATATGTTTTCCACATAAACGTTGTGTGTTTGCCATTGGCGTTTAGCCGATTCTACAGTATTGTTCGGTCCGGTCACGGGTGTGTATTGTCTGTCAAGTTGGCGGAGTTCTTGGTCGGTCGTCGAGATGGTGACTTTCCTACCTTACGATGCGGCAGTCTGCCGTCCATGTAGCGGTGACGTTGCTCAGCTCTTTGCTTTGTTAAACAGTTCACTGCGACGTTTGGTCAAGTTTTCCGTGATCAGTAGTTTTGTCCCCTTTAGGCAAACGTTTTGTTTTTGTTGGTGTGTTGTGAATTTCACAATAATTGGTCGCGGTTCCGGGTTAGTCGAGTTTGCAGACGATCCCAGACGGTGGCAGCGCCGGTGTTGGGGCTGCTTTCGCCAGGTGGCAGCGCTGCCGCTGCTGTTGCTTGCTTGCTCCGTTCTAGTCGACACCAAAAACGACATCAACTACGGAAAAGTCTCTACACCGACTATAAACGCTAGGAGTGGCGGTGAATAGCGGTGGGGAGTCACGGCCGCGAGCCGGCTCGCTGAGCTAAGCGGTGATACTGCCGTGTGTTGCCGCTGCTTGTCGCTTATTTCGCCAGGTGGCAGCACCGGTGTTGCCGCTTGCCGCTGCTGTTGCTTGCTTGCTGCTTGCCTGCTTGTTCGCTTCCTCCGTTCTAGTCGACACCAAAAACGATATTAACTACGGAGAAGTCTCTACACCGACTATAAACGCTAGGAGTGGCAGTGAATAGTGGTGGTGGTGGTAATAAATAGCGGTGATGGTAAATAGCGGTGGCGAGTTACATACGCGGCCGCGATTCGGCTCGCTGAGCTAACCGGTGACACTGCCGTGATTTTTGGCCTGGTTACACACGCGTGCAATCATAATTTTATGCACCGTTAGTTGTCCGTAATGAAAGAAATTGCCGTGGAATTGTAAGTATCAAAGCCTGCTTCTAGAGAAATCGACAAAATAAACGTCGGTTACGTAATTAAAACGTTACAGGAGTTGCTCAAAGCTTCCCTATCATTGTGAGGCCAACCTTCCCTTACATTATTTGATCTTCTGAAATTTTTTCACAGTGGTGAGCGGTATTCATCTCACATTGCCTGTGTCTTTCGGAAGAGGCACTAAAAGTCGTTGGTCCCTTCCATCTGATGTCTGTGCTGGGGGAAGTAAAAGACCTATCCATGCAATTCGGTGATGTTATAAAATGCGGCTGAAGTTGTTGAATGGAATCAGTGTGTGTGCACAACCTGTTGTGTTTTGAATACTGAACACAGGCAAGATTTGAACCTGCCACACACGACACTGGGACATATTTGCTATAAATTGCACAACTCAACAAAATGGTTAGACAAATAACTCACACAAAGTATTTGGGTCAGGCTACGAAAATTTTACCATTTCAAATTCACCATAAGTGGCACAGCAGTTATGCTGATGCACGGAAATGCCAGGTATTTCCTTACTGGGACAATGGCACCAGCCCAGACCTTCCACGTTTACTAATAGCGAGAGATCTCCCCCATATGGGGCATCTGAAAGTGGGAGTTTTGTTCGATGATTTGAGAGTTTCTTGTTGGTAGCACCATTTACGAAATGTTTATTTCCTGAATAAGCAATCTGGTATTTCTACATATCCTGCCCACAGTGAAAATGTTCATGTTTTTTGTTTTATAAGTTTATTTTCACCAATAACTCATTAGCTTAAACTTAAAGGAAAACAAAAGGCAACGTTGTGGTTTTAAGCAACTAAAAGAGTTAGCACAAACTAACCATTTGCATCTACAATCAAAATTTTCAGTTCAGTGGTGTACTCGGAATGTAGTCTTAAAGTGGAAGATTCTAACGAAATCTGCAATAACATGTAGACTGCCATCTTACTGATGACGCGTTCATTTGGCCGAAAGCAACCAATAAACGAGCAGCATTATTTTTGCCGTGTACAACACACTGTCGTGTGTACTTCGCGTATTTGGTTCATGTTCATGGGATGCGGTTCGTTATATTAGTATAAGTTGAGCATACAGTGAAAACATGACTTGCAATGTGCCATTCTGCTCTACATACGGTTGTAACAATAGTACAGCGAAGGATAATGAGCTGTCTTTTTTGTTTCCCTTTGAAACAACCAGAAGTGAAATAGTGGATTCACAACTGTTGGAAGTTGGAAGCCTCGTTCGCCCGCTCTCGTGCATGGTGTACCCCCACGACGGCAGACGGACAACTGGTACATTTAATAAAACACTACGTAACTCACCGTCTCCTTTCCTATGTTCACAGGTTCCAACTAGCCTCCGGGCTTGCTCGTGGCCGAGGCGCGGCGCGGCGGCGTTTACTCCAAGCAGGGCCGATGCAATCGTTGGCAGCCGAACCATCACGCCACCTCCGCTGCAAACACGCACGACGCCCCGCATCACAGCCGCGGTGATGAAAACGAACCACCGAGACGTGGTTTTGGCCGACCGCATGACGCCCAGCCACGCTAGCTGACGGACAACTGGCACATTTGATAAAACCACTATATAACTCACCGTCTCCTTTCCTATGTTCACAGGTTCCAACTAGCCTCTACGCTATAAAGCCAACTTCAGCTTACTAGACAATATCTTTCCCCGGCTAGCGCGCGCGCGCCGCATTACAATCGTCTAGGCTTAACTAAAAAGACAGATCACAATTCACATGCACTGCAGCTCAACCAGCAGCAGCTAGGCTTAACTGGAACAAGAGAGCACAGGTCAGCGCCAGCTGGCGCTCGCGCACGGCTCTAGCATCAGCTAGCATACCGCTAAGCAGCCGCGGCGCTAGCACACCGAGATCATATTTCACCAGCCGTAGCTCGCGCCACTAGGCAGCTAAAGCCAACTTCAGCTTACTATCGTTCCCCGGCTAGCGCGCGCGCCGCATTACAATCGTCTAGGCTTAACTAAAATGATAGATCACAGTACACATGCACTGCAGCTCGACCAGCCTCAGCTAGGCTTAACTGGAACAGGCTCGCATACCGCCTAGCAGCCGCGCGCTAACACACCAATATCATATTTCACCAGCCGTAGCTCGCTCCGATAAGCAGCCGCGAGCGGCCGGACATATCATATATCCCCTGCCGTAACTAGGCAACGACACCAGACCAGCAGCCTCCGCGTTATGTAGTGGTTATGTAGTGGTTATACACGTAAGCCGATTATGTAGTTGTTATACTACGATTACGTAGTGGATACGAGATATGGTAATGATTTTACCCGTAGGGTGATTATGTAGTACGGTTATGTCGTGATTATGAAGCTTCTGTACGCGCGCGGCTCTAGCATCAGCTATCATACAGCAGCTGCGGCGCTAGCACACCGAGATCATATTTCACCAGCCCTAGCTTGTGCCTCTAAAGCCAACTTCAGCTTACTATCGTTCCCCGGCTAACGCGCGCGCTGCATTACAATCGTCTAACTAAAAAGATAGATCACAGTACACATGCACTCCAGATCGACCAGCATCAGATAGGCTTAACTGGAACAGGCTCGCATACCGCTTAGCAGCCGCGCGCTAGCACACAGAGATCATATTTCACCAGTAGCAATTCGCGCCGCTAAGCAGCCTCGAGCGGTCGGGCATATCATATATCCGCTGCCGTAACTAGGCAACGACACCAGACCAGCAGCCTCCGAGTTATGTAGTGGTTATGTAGTGGTTATACACGTAAGTCGATTATGTAATTGTTATACTACGGTTACGTAGTGGATACAAGGTATGGTAATTATGTAGTACGGCTATGTAGTGATTATACAGCTTCTAAATATTACTCATAACGTAGCCACTAGAGGCGCTACTTTATAAGGATCGCACATCCGCTAGAGGACAGCTAAAAAGTACTTAGAACAACCGGCGGCTTGCCGCGGTGGGCATCATTCAAACTTTTTTATAAGATGTCAAATTTTAATTAAGATAAGAAGGCTTTTTATAAGTAGATTTTTGTGACAGGTCATTACTCTTTCGTTTTTTATAAGTAGGGAGCCAAATGGAATGACTGAGCCAAAATCCTTTGATGTTCCTTTGATGTTCCTTTGATGTTCTTCCATGTACGGGGGCACCGCTGCCCTCATAACTGCTGACATGGCACTTTGAAACTTGCCAACCTACCACCCTTAGCACCATGAAACCGAGTCCTGGCAGACATTTAAAATGATGCAAGTAACACAATAGCACGCAACATGGTGAAGTTTTGAACATACTGCAAGGCAGCACCTTCCCCGCATAGTATGTCGGTTCCACCTTAGTCGGGGAGTCAGATAGGTGTTGACATGTATTGTCTGCCGGAGACAACAGAAGGCTACAAGTACATGGTCGTTGCTGTCGATTACTACACTAAGTGGGTTGAGGCTGAACCCAAAAAGTCTAAATCTGCCGACAGTGTGGACAGTTTTTGTTTGAATTGATTTGCCGCCAAGGCTGTGCTGACGTCCAGATAAATGATCAGGATCGTGAATTTGGAAACGCGGTGTCGAAGCGGCTCCACGAGTTAACTGGTGCCAAACAACGCATAAACAGCGCATATCATCCAAAGGGGAACGAGTTGGCAGAACGTAGCAATCGGACAATTCAAAGGGCATTGCTGAAGGTGCTGGGAGAGAAACCAGAAGGATGGCCACATCACTCCCGGGTGTGTAGTTTGCCTTCCGTACCAGCGTGCAGAAGTCAACTGGTTACACCCCGTTCTTTCTAATGAATCTATGGAAAGCGCGACTGCCAATTGAATGCCGAGACGCGCGATGAACATGACATTGTAGAAAGTCCTGAAGATGACATTGTTCAAGATGAAATCACGGAACGTGTAGCAGTTGTGGAAAAAATGCGGAAAGACATTTCACACCGTGTAGTGACTAACATAATAAAAGAACATGACCGCCGGAAACGGGATTACCAGAAGCGCCATCGGGATCGAGGAGCATTCAAGAGAGGAGATTCCGTGCTTCTTTGGAATCTCCGACGAGCCGACAGGAAAGGCGGGAAGACGTGTGATCCGTGGCTTGGCCCGTACACCATCCATGTTGTCATGTAAAATGGCACCTACGAACTCATAAATGAAGATGGTATCATTCTGAAACAGAAGGCTCACGGTATCAACCTGAAACATTACTGTAAGCGACAGCATCTTGACTCGGTCACGCCTACGACGCCAAAGGAGACGCATGACACCCTACTTACAGATTCACCAGCCGAGATGCTGTCAGTCATCGACTCGCCCGCCAACATGCCGCCTAACTTCGACCCGACCGCCTACATGCCGCCAAACTTCGACCTGACCGCCGACATGCCGCCAAACTTCGACCCGCCCGCCGACTTGCCGCCAAACTTCGACCCGCCCGCCGACATGCCGTCAAACTTCGACCCGCCCGCCGACATGCCGCCGAACTTCCACCCGCCCGCTGAGTAACCTAACACAGAGATGCCTTATATAGTGCTGACAAAGATCACACCAAAAAGCAGTTCGCGTTCTTGCCAACTACATCAGTCTGGCGAAGATACCAAGCTGGACGCCTGAACCTTCCGTTACCTAAAAAGATGACATATAAACAGCAAGTTGCTAATCTAACTGATCGAGCCAAAGCTGACGGACGCCACCACAGGTGATGGCAACTGTTTTTTTTTCAGCCATGAGTCTCGAATTGACCGGTACACAGGCAAACTACAAGATGGTGCGGGACCTGGTAATAGCATTTCTCTGCGAACCAACACATGGTCAAATGTTTAGCAACTACAATGGCGCAAACATTAATCAGTATGTTTTAATTAGCGGGATGGCCAACAATGGAACATGGGCAACTGAGGTAGAGATTGTAGCTATGGCTTCTAAACAAAAAAACGATTTTTGCATGTGTACACAGATTACAATATCACAAAGAAGAGACTTCCGTATAAACCCCTTTGTCATGTAACGGGTGTGCTGAAATGGAAACGAAATGTATACCTAACGAACTTGCATGCTCATTTTGAAAGAGTTGTTGCGTGCTGTTGAGTCTACTAAGTTGAAAAAAAAAATCGATCGATAATCGATATATACTATGAGGAGACTTTAATATACTACACCGGCATTGCACCCAGGCCAGTCGTGTGAAAACCAACAGCAACGTCATCGATGACTCCCAACGGAGTCACACAAATGACAGAGTGTCATTGCTATATTTACGCAATTTTAGCTAGCCGACTTGACTTTACCTGTAACGGCCTAGAGGGTACGGATATTGGCCAATCAGCCACGAGTATTTAGAAAATGCACGGATGTGATTAAAATGGCATCTCTTTTAAAACAAGTTTTACCTCAAAGATGACGACTGAGTCAGCTTCTGTTGTAGTCATCTATGTATAGTCCCGCGACCGGAGGTAGCGCCTCCTGACGGTTCGGATGGGTAGCGTACCGTAGGTGCGCGTGAGGGGTACTGAAGGGTATTTAGGGGTAATATTATGGTAATTATAGGTAATTTAGCGTAATTAAGGTGTAATAAGGGTAATTATGCATAGAAGCATCGTATAGATGGATATACCGTCGAGTGTTTCGGGCCGAATACCAAACACATAGATAGACGGGAGTAGCAAATTACACGTGTCGTATCGGGATGGCTCCTCTTGAGAGAAGGGAGATACAGAGTGCATGCACCTTTCCAGAAAACATTATCGGTAACGAGAAATTATGAATACGCAACCCCATCACATGCTTCTCCCAGACGTCGAAAAGATTAACAAGATATGTTGGTGGGCATCCATTGGCGCGTTAGTCTAGTTGCAACATATGGTAAAAATGGAGGGTAAACTGCACGTGTGTGTGTGTTGTGTGCGTATGGTGTGTGTGTGTTACGTGTTACGGGTGCATGTGTTGTGTGTGCGCGGGTGTTATAGGTGTGTTGCATATGTGTTGTATGTGTGCTACAAATGTGTAGGGTGTGTGTGTGTGTGTGTGTGTGTGTGTGTGTGTGTGTGTGTGTGTGTGTGTGTGTTTGTGTTGTATGTGTGTTTTAAGTGTGCTGTGTGTGATGTGTGTTGTTTGTTAAGTGTGTTTTTGTTGTGTGTGTGTTGTGTGTGTGCTGTGTGTGTGTTCTGTGTGGGTTGTGTTTGTGTTGTGTGTGTGTTGTGTGTGTGTGTTTTGTTTATGTTGCATATGTATGTATTATGGTGTGGTGTGTATTTTCATGTGTTTTGTGTGTTGTACGTATTGTATGTTTTGTATATGTTGTATGTGGCTTGTATGTGTCTTGTATGTGTTTGTTGCATATGTGTTGTGCGTGTTTTATGTGTGTGTGTTTTGTGTGTGTTCTGAGTGTGTTGCATGTGTGTTGTATGTGTTATAGGTGTGATGTGTATGTTCCTACAGAACACACACACAAACAGACACACAGCACACATACACCATACATACACCGTACCCCCAGACACACAACACACATACATAAAACACTACACACGCACACTCAGAACACACTGTCACACACAACACACATAACACATAAACACGCACAACACACGCACGCTTAGCATACACAACGCACTCACACAAGTCACACAACTCACACAACAAACACACAATACACTGTCACAACACACATACACACACATACAAAACAAACAGACACAACACTCACACACAACATTTACAACGCACATACAAAACACATACAAAAAAACACAGAGAGCACACGCACACATGACACACAACACACTCATACAACGCATACTCACACACACACACACACACACACACACACATACACACACTCAATCACACACAAACATAACACTCAAACACACAACACACACTCACACAACACTCAGCCACACAACAAACACACTCAACACACACAACACACACAACACACACAACACACACAACACACACAACACACACACAACACTCACAACACACCCACAACACGCACAACACACACAACACACACAACACACACAACACACACACACACATATGCACAAGCACACATTCACCCAACCCACACTCAACAAACAACCAACACACATACAACACAACACATACAACACACACATAACAGACTTACAACACACACTCACACCACGCACACACAGCACACGCACACTTAACACACACACACATACACACACAACACTCATACACAACACACTCAAACACACAACACATACTCACTTCCACCCTCACAACACACAGAGAGAGACACGCAACACGCACACCATTCGCACACTACACACATACACATACACCCACGCACACACACACACACACACACACACACACACACACACACACACACACACACACACACACACAAGCACACTCGTGCACACGTGCAATTTAACATCCATTTTCACCATATATTGCAACTATCCTAACGCGCCACTGGACGCCCCCAAACATATCTTGTTATGTTGTCGACGTCTGGGAGAAGCATGAGATGGGGTTGGGTAGTCGTCAGTTCTCGTTACCAGGAATGTTTTCTGATGTGGTGCATGCACTTTGGATTTCCCTCCTGTCACGAGCAGTCTTCCCGATACGACACGTGTACATTGCAACTCCCGTCTATCGATGTGTCTGTTATTCTGCCCGGAGCACTCAACAGTATATGCACCTTTACAGTGCGTCTATGCATAATTACCCTTATTACTCCTTAATTACCCTAAATTACCTATAATTACCCTTAGTTTACCCCTAAATGCCCTCCATTACCCTTGACGCGCACATTCTGTACGCTACCCACCCGAACCGCCAGGAGGCGTTACCTCCGGTCACGTGACTACACTGATGACTACATCAGAAGCTGAGGCAGTCGTCGTCTTTGAAGTAAACAATGTTTAAACCACCCATCATTTTAATTACATCCGTGCATTTTCTAAATACTCGTCGCAGATTGGTCAATTTTACCGCAACGACAGTGGTGCCTCTAGACAGCATAGTATTTGACTATACTACAACTATTATAAAACGTGTTCATCTCTAGCATTAACTCTGAACCCTTAATTACCTCTAAATTAACCTTTTTTACCCCTACTTACCCCTTAATTAAGACTCGTTTCCCCTAATTACCTCTTAATTACCATTAGTTACCCGCAATTACCATTATTTACCCAATATTACTCCTTATTTTAATTACCCACAATTACACATTAATTACCTCTACGTATCTCTCTTAATTACCCTTAAATACCCTAAAATATCCTTAATGTTCCTTTATTTACCATTGATTACCAATTAATTACCCCAAATTTCCCCCTTATTTACCATTAATGTTACATAATTATCCACAATTACCCCTTAATTTCCCTAATTACACCTTAGTTATCCATAAATACATTTACGTACCCCTTAATTACCAATACACACCCTTAACTACCCTTAATTGCCATTAATTACCCCAATTACCACTTAATTACCCCCAATTACCACTTAATTACACCTTAATTAGCCTATAGTTCCCTGACTTACCGTTAATTACCCTTAATTGCCTCTTAATTTGCTTTACTTACCCATAATTATCCTTTATTAATTACCCCTAGATATGTTTTTGGTGCTAGTATGTTTCCTACAATTACTAAACCAACACTTATCACCCATACATCTGCAACCCTTATTGATAATATTTATGTAAGACATCCCAATTCAATTACTTTATAACGACATATCGGATCATTGCCTATATTTTGTTTAATTGGTAAACCGAAATCACCCAAACCATTACACGAGCCGCTTATCTTCAAACATAAGTCAGTTTCCGAAGCGTCTATCTATCATATAACTTCCGCTCTTAAAGAAATTGATTGGACTCACTTACATCGGTTATATATAAATAATGCATTTAAATAATGTATGACCAAACTCCATAATGTTGTTGATTCCTTTGCCCCAGATACAATTATTAAGATCAAATAAAAATATAAGCTCTCATTAAATGTATCCAAATCAAAATATATGTTGTTTTCTAGATCACGACCTAGGCCTTCTTACTGATAATAAAGTTTACTGGCATGAACACATAAATGTCTGCAGAAAAAAAATCTATATGTTATAAATAAAGTTAAACGCTTTCTTCCTGTAGAATCCCTACAGACGATTTACTATGCATTAGTATATCCATATTTGACATATGGAATATGATTTTTGGCCATCAGGATGAAAATAATGTTTGTGTAACAACAGAGCGAGCGCCTAGCGGTTAAGGTAGGTGGTTATTCAACCTGTTCCCCCTCCTAGTCTGCACACCCCCTTTGAATCGCCTCAAGGCTTAATAAACTGGCCGGGCGCGGGGAAAAAATGTTGGGCAGGAGACAATGCAGGGTTTCTCGTCACTTCAATTCGCTTCGCCATTGTGACAACTTCAGATTTGACTACGAAATTTTTAATTGGCTATGATTAAAGACACGTGCTGCTGCGAAAGACAACACAATTTAGGAGATCGTCGATCGCCTAATACTCGGTGAGTACCAGTATGGCGCAAGCCGTCTTGTTTGCGAGTCATTCTTATATGGCACGGCTTGACAAATTTATGCTCAGGACGTACAAGGAAAATTTCGAATTCGACCCGGCGCGCACCAAAGTAAGGTTGTTGGGAAAAGGCGGTACAACTATCCCCAAACTAATCGGAAACGGTCTGTATGAACAAATAGCGGAGCATCACCCCCAGTTGTTAGTTTTGGAGGTCGGCACGAATTACCTAGATCGGCGGGGAGCAGATGCAGTGAACCTAGCGACTGACCTAGTTAGGCTAGCGGTCAAGGCCACAGGTAGCGAGGGAGGTTTTGCGATACAGAAGGTGTTGTTTTGCCCGGTGCTTCCAAGGGGATCTGGGTTTAGAGCGAGGACGCCTGACTTTCAAAAGAAGGCTGAGCTTTTTAACACTACGGTAAAACGCTTATGCTTCCAAATGTCAGTCCCGAATGTGAGCATGAATTTACTCAAACATGTAAAATTTACAGCGAAGGTCCCTTCCTTGCTATGTGACGGGGTCCACCTGATTGACGCAGGATTAAAGCGTTACTATTTTACGGTGAGAAGGGCTACAGTCGCCGCACTGAAATAGGATGTATGTGTTTGTTTCCCAATCAATTGGAGCCAGTAACTTGAGTCTCTAACGGTCAGACAGCTATGCTCACACGCGGTCGGCCATGTTGGTGTACTTCGGTCTTTTGTTTACGAATTTAAATACAGCGTATCACGTGTACGAAGCGGTACGCATAAACGGCGGGGCATTACACACCGGCAAAATAATAAGATTGTTCACGTAGTTTATACAGGCATGTATGTATGATGTGAATAAAATTCAAAAAGAAAGAAAAATAATAATACAAAAGAAAATACTTAAAACACAAACGAAATTGAGCGTTTGAATGAACAATGATTCTCTACAGATGTAGAGGTGTATATTGTACATGCTACCAGATAGCTGTGGCTTTTGAAATACTTCCAGGTCATGTCGGAACAGTCGACAGCAGGGAAACCCAAAAAAGGGGGAAAAATGTTACAGAGGTTCCTGATGAATGCCAGGTACCTCCACCCTGCGACGACCAAAGAATGGAAGTCATGATGGCCGCATTGATGGCGAAAATTGACCAAAAAAAATTGAAAAACTCAGCCGGGAGCAGGCGGCACTGATCCCAGCCTTGGCTGAAGGTGCCAGATCGCCAAATGAGCATCGGCAAGCGATAGCAGGAACATTAACTGCAACTACCCATCACGACCGTCATCACCGAAAACGAAAACGCACACCATCCCCCGAACCAGCCATCAACTCATCTGACTCTGATTCCGACTACACGGACCACGAAAACCCAACCGAACACATAGAGGCAAGGATCCACTCCAAAGCGAAGCGGTCAGCACATCAATCAGGTACAACCGCTTTCGATATGGGTTGGGCAAAGCTAGGGGATGAGGTGAGAGATAGGCTCAGACAACGTTTCCTCACCAACGAATACTTTCCGCTGCGCATTATGCTTACGGACTACGATATTGACCCCCAGGAGGACCCCTCTGCTCCCACCGTAGACAGGAAACGAACGGTCATTCCCGTAGAACAAATAGGGGAATGGCTGCATTTGTTTATGACATATGCAGCCATTAGGTCAGAGCAGTTCCCAGAGGAGGGTAGCCAGTTGATGACATATATGGATCACATCCTGACTATGCATGCTCGGAAGGGTCCCAGGGTGTGGCTTGAGTATGACTACCGTTTCCGTGTCAGGAGGGAGAGGACGGTGGCCCCCTGGAATGTTTTCAGCTATCCCATCTACTCCAGTGTTAAGGCTAGCTGTAAAGCTAAAGAAAACTCAACAGTAACATCCCAGCCCATCCCAGCCACTACTTCAACAGGGGACAGTGCAAAAAGCGTGAATGTCAGTACTCGCATGCATGCTCTTTCTGCAGAAAAGAAGGACACTACCGGGTGGTCTGCAGGACACGGACTGCTAGCAACAAGACCCACTACACTAACACCCCTAAAACAGCTTGAATCATTCACAGGAACAGACAGCAATGCAGAAATCCAGGCACCATCGACAACAACAGCGAAGCATATGTTACCAACGCCGGTAAAACCTAAGGTTTTGTCTCTACTGTTGCAGGGGTATGACAAGAAATTAACTGACATTTTAGTTTCAGGTTTTATCGAGGGTTTCCACATTCCTTCCAGTATCCCAACAGATCCACCCAAGCATGATTACGAGAATCACAGGTCTGTCAGGGAGAACCTTGATATAGTGCAGCAGAAACTGAAGAAAGAGAAAGATAAACATAAAATTGCGGGACCCTTTGCATGTGACCCTTTCCCGAACATGGTATACTCTCCTTTAGGTTTAATTCCTAAGAAAGCACAGGGTGAATTTCGGCTTATACATGACCTTAGTTTCCCAAAGTCCAACTCCGTTAACTCACACATATCTCCCGAATTCACAGCGGTCACTTTCCAAATGTTAGATCATTGTATTGAACAGCTTCTGTTGTTGGGTAAAGGAGCCTATATCGTTAAGGCTGACCTGCAAGATGCATTTCGGATAATACCTGTTTCTCCCCTTGATTATAGGTTGCTTGGTTTCTGGGACAAAGCTATTTTGACATGTGTCTTCCCATGGGATGCAGTAATTCATGTCAAACGTTCGAGCTCCTGTCTGATGCATTGCAATGGATTTGTCAGAATAAATTTCATGTCAGCAATATGAGTCACATACTCGACGATTTTGTTTTTTTCGGAAAAACACTCCATGAATGTCATACTAGTCTTTCTCGGTTTTTTGAGCTTCGTTATATGGTTAACTTACCAATAAAGCAGGCTAAAACGGTGTTATCTTCCACGATAGTCACACTTCATGGTATTGAGGTTAACACTATGAATCAAACCCTTGCTTTGCCTCTAGACAGGGTGGAATCACTACGCCAAAAGTTGCAAAGCATGGCCAGGAGAAAGAAAGCCACCCTTAGAGAAGTACAATCTTTGTCCGGCTCTCTCTCTCGTTCACCTGCAAGGGCCATCGCACCTGGCCGATGTTTTCTACGAAGAATAGTCGACCTAACCAGGGGAAAGACAAGAGCCAACCATCGCATCCGTCTAACTGTTGAGGCTCGTAAGGACATATCGGCTTGGCTGGAATTTCTGCACACCTTTAATGGCACTTTATCTTTTCTACCAAACAGATGGACATCATCAGATGTATTGCAGCTCACAAGCGGCTTTGCATATGGAGCTGTAGTGGGGGATCAGTGGTTACAGGGGCAGTTTCCTCCATCCTGGGGGCTCCATGCACATTGCTGTGAAAGAACTCCTGCCAATCTTACTGGCCGTCAGGAGCTGGGGGCCAAAGTGGGCTAATCAACGGGTCATGTTCCTTTCAGACAACACAGCAGTGGTGGAAGTGATTAACAGGCAAACTGTCAAGGACACACAGCTGATGTGTTTGCTCCGAAAACTGATTGTTGCATGTCTGTCGTATAACATATGTTTTCGTGCTAAGCACATCCCAGGAAAGATCAATGTTGTTGCCGATCTTATCTCATGGTTACAGGCAGAACGTGCACGCAGCGTTCAACCCAGCCTACACAACCACCCAAAACTAGTTCCCACTCACTGGCTTCCCTGGTACACAATGCAGTGAGCACCATGGACGCGGCCTTCGCACCAAGCAGTGCCAGACGTTACGAGAGTAACTGGAAAAGGTTTGTAACCTTTGTACAAACATTAGATAGGAAAAGGAGGTACCTGCCTGCTTCCCCAAACACAGTAATTGCCTTTGTTCAGTATCTCAAAGATGAGGGCAAGGCACCCAGTACTATTAGGACTTTCATATCGGCTATCTCGGAACGCCACAAAGCCTGTCGCTACCCCGACCCAACAAACGACTATTTAGTTGTGAAAATTGTAAAAGGCGTAGCACATGCCTGCCCTAATGTTGACCAACGCCAGCCTGTCAGCTCACGTGACCTGTCCCTCATCATTAAGTCAGTTCCATTGTCTAAGTGTTCATCTTACTCAGTGGTCTTGTTCCGCGCTATGTTCAGCCTCATGTTCTTCGGTTTTCTTAGGATAAGTGAGGTAACGGCTAGCCCGCATAATCTGTCTGTGACACAGTGTCGCATAAAACCTGCCAAATTACGCCTGGTCTTCCATACGTACAAACACAGTGCAGGCCGTCCTTTCAGCCTGGATGTCTTCCCCACGGGAAAGACAGCTTGTCCGTACCGGAGGATGGTGGAATATATCAAGCTCAGGGGAAATGATCAAGGTCCCCTTTTTCGCAGTGCCAATAAATTGCCGATGCAGAAGACTGCTTTTGCCAAATACCTTAAGGAAGTGCTAAATAACATAGAGTTAGCAGGCAAGAAAATGTCATCACACTCATTCAGGATAGGGACAGCGACATAGGCAGCAAAGGCGGGCTTCTCATCGGAACAAATCAAAGCTATGGGTCGCTGGCATTCAAACTCATATCAGAAATATATTAGAGTGGAATCAATCTCTAGCAAACCGTCCACGTAAAGCATCAGCCTCTGATAATTCACAACTAACCATATATAACAATTGTGTTTCATGGCGAGTCTACAATGGTCAAGCAAAGGTTGCTTGTCCGCGTTCCTGGCAGCAATGAGCAAGCGGTACCGGAGGCGATTTACCTACAATACAGACTGGGATGAATCCGCACTTTCGATGGAGCTGCAGACCAAGTTTGGCTACCCGGACGTTGTAACTCGTGGCAAGCACAAACGCTAGGACGGAAGGGCAAAATGCTATATGTGGTGGGGCAGTCTTGAAGTGTTTGTTCGTCTCTTGGCAGAGGGGGAGGCGTGAGTCGGCCTATTCCTTTTGTTGAGAGAGGGACAGGCATGACAGGTCAGCCTTCCACAAGCCCATACCCCCGTTTCTTCTAGGGCCAGACGTTTTGGGAGGAACTGTTACATTTGTCAGTGTTCGTGTCCGATTACACCTGTCAGTGCTAATTGACAAGCCGACTAATCAGGTCCGGCCTATATGCAGCCCTTTAGTGGGGGTGGGGGCCACCACATGTGAACATGGGAGGCCAGGTTTTTTTTATCCCCCACTTTTGTATATATCAAGCTGAATTACTGTAGCTAGTACTATAGAAAGGTGTGCAGTCTGCACACCGGGTATCTTTTTCCCTTGTGTTTTATATACTGTAAACATATGATAGTCGGTATGCTGTAATTTAATATAACAGCAATCAAGGTTTTTTTTGTAAATGTCTAGTTTGATTATTCTAAATGTACAAAATGTGTCGTACATAACATGTGTGGTCCATCACTCTGTAATCTGGATGTACCTGGCTGTGCACAAGATGTGACTATTGTATATACTATATGTGCACAGTGGCAATCCTTGTGTTAATAAATTTGATTGCCCAATACCAACCTGCCCAATAGTTGGCGTAAATTCAGTACAAACAGAGAAAGGGCTGCATGAACATAACACGGATACACCGGGAATAGGGGGGGGGGGGGCGAGTAGAGTAGTACACGAAATGAATTGTTGGCCTTCAGGATGAAAATAATTGTTGTGTAACAACAGAGCGAGCGCCTAGCGGTTAAGCTAGATGGTTATACAACCTGTTCCCCCTCCTAGTCTGCATACCCCCTTTGAATCGCCTCAACGCTTAATAAGCTGGCCCAAAATACCCATTCAGCCCGTGTCAGTTACGTGGCATCCTATTGGCCAGCAGCGGGCGCGGGAAAAAATGTGTGGGCAGGAGACGATGCAGGGTTTCTCGTCATTTCAATTCGCTTCGCCATCGTGACAACTTCAGATTTGACTACGAAATTTTGAATCCCACCCACCTACCCGTTGTATCTGTTGTACGTATAGCGTGTGTTAGTTACTTCCATATTAGCATACATAATGCAGGATAACTAAATACGGATGTCACATGAATGTTGTATGATGGGGGCGGGTTTACCCCCCACTTTTGTATATATCAAGCTGAATTACTGTAGCTAGTACTATAGAAAGGTGTGCAGTCTGCACACCAGGTATCTTTTTCCCTTGTGTTTTATATACTGTAAACATATGCTAGTCGGTATGCTGTAATTTAATATAACAGCAATCAAGGGTTTTTTGGTAAATGTATAGTATGATTATTCTAAATGTACAAAATGTGTCGTACATAACATGTGTGGTCCATCACTCTGTAATCTGGATGTACCTGGCTGTGCACAAGATGTGACTATTGTATATACTGTATGTGCACAGTGGCAATCCCTGTGTTAATAAATTTGATTGTCCAATACCAACCTACCCAATAGTTGGCGTAAATTCAGTACAAACAGAGAAAGGGCTGCATGAACATAATACGGATACACCGGGAATAGGGGGGGGGGTACCGAGTAGAGTAGTACACGAAAATCCTTTGGGGATCTACACATAAAAGCTACAGAAAGAATTTATTCTTTTATGCAAAACAATTGTTAGTATTATTCCTCGAACTGCTTTCGATGAGCATTCTCATCTCCTGTTCACACGGTTAAATGTACTAAAATATTTAAGGATATTTATGAAATAGAAATTGCGAAATTTATGTATAATTATTGTCATAACAGTCTGCCAGTGTCGTTATCTAATATTTTTAATCTAACCTGTGATATTCACAATCACGACACAAGGCAACTTAGACATATTCGTCCAATCAGCAGTTCTACGCTACGATCATCAAATCGTTTATTATACAATGGGCCGCTAGTATGGAATAATATTTCGCCTGATATTCAAACTAAACCTACTATTACCAGCTTTGTATCTTCTCTAAAGTCATGTGTCTTAAAACACTATGACTATAAAGATAATACACATTATTAAATGTGTTATCACTCTTGTTTTTATTATTATTTGATTAGTCTTAAACTGTTTATGAAAATACTACTACATATTACATCGTTATTACTGGATTGTTCTTCTGCAATCTAGCACTAGTGTTGTATATATGTGATAAGAAAAAAATATTTTTAATTTTTGGGTCTACCAACCACGTCACTGCTGTTATTATTTATGGTAGTGTTTTAACTGTCTGCTTGTAGTTATAAATTGCACGTTGCTACTACAACAATGCTACATTACCTTTATCAGTGGTTGGCAGCGACCAGTGATTCAAGTTATATTGTTTCCAGTTATAACATTGTATATCTACTGGTAACAGCCTTGGCTCTGCTGGCAACCAGGAATTGTAAAGTTTGTATACGCTTTGTGTTTAATTTATCTTCTGTATTATACAATTCCGAAATAAACCTACCTACCTGCCCTAATTTCCCCTAATTACCTACAATTAACCAGTAATTATCCATAATGACAGTAATGAGAGCGACTCATTCGTTCTTTCGTACACGCGCATACATACACACGCACCCCTCTAATTTGAGGTACCGATCACTCTCCCTCTTACGCTAGGTGAATCCGTCATTACCCCTAATTACTCCATTACTCCTTAATTACCACTACGTATACCTAATTACCCCTCATACACGTGCCCCACCTTCCCGCAGGAGGCACTACCTCCAATACATTCCACTAGGAGGCACTACGTCCAATGCACTCCGCGAGGAGGTACTAAATCTGGACACCTGACCACAATGACAGCCACCATCTTGGAAGTTCATTATGGGTGCTCCTGGTCCCTCTTCAATGGCGTATTACAAAACCCGATATAACTACTTATGTCAATTATCCCACTGAAGACAAGCAATCCCACAATATGTGTACAGTTGCAATATTTAAATAAAACCTGTACCCTTTTATTTATGACTTGTCACCGATTTACAGTAGCGTATTTATCAAATCTTACAATCATGTTTTCAATAAAATCACCCGTATTCAGCAATCTTGAGTATGCTTTCAATTAACTCATGCACGCCTATGTGCGGCAACAATGTAGTATTCTGCAGATGTACAGTTTACATGTTTATGAACACTTTTGCTTGGTGTAGAGTCCTTAACAGTGCGTAATATCTGAAAACCATATACACGTTCGTATACCAGGATCCCGGTAGTGAAATAGTGATTTATTTCCAGTAGCCTATAGCTGAAATCCACCTTTGCCATAACTGTATCTTCTTTTATACAGAGGTATCCAGTCAATAAGACTGCAGTTAAGCTAACAACGCCGCACGAAAATGCATAGAAATATATTGTGATGCTATTGTTCAAGCAGCGTCAATCAATATATCTGCTCAACTCGCAATGAATTTTACGAGACAGACGTGCTTCGCTTCAGCTTCTTCAGTCCTTGTCGATGGCTCATGACGACGAAGGTTGAGAGCACGACGAACCAGACAGTAAGACCAAACTCCCATAACGACTTTATGAAGTTCATCGGATAATCTGCCAAAAACGAAAAAATACAACGTACGAGTAAAGAACTGGAATCGGAACCAGAATCAAATTTATTTGACACAAAATTATACAACAACATATTGTTGAAGTAAGCAGTTTTAAAAATGCCTTATATAACGTGTTCTAAATGTAAATGCATATGACACCAGTAAAACAAGAATGACACTAACTATATGGTAATTGACGAACACAGAAAATCTACAATTTGCTAAGGGCGATTTACACAAAAATTCTGCTAGCAAGACCAAAGCTTAAGAAATTATATTTTAATAGAAAACAGTACAAAAGATTATAAGTATTATATCCGCGTGCCATACGTTTATTATTCATCATTGCCGCACAGGGCGACCGATAGTTATATAAAAGCATCATATATCGTATAAAATACCAAATGCCAAAGGACATAATATATGGTACCAAATAAAATATGTAAATATTCTTCGTGATGTACATGCACTTTCTTAAAGACAATTTAAAATGGTAACTTAACTCAAAATGCAACTTTGACATCGAACCAAGCACAGTGTGCTGGTCAAATGTGGTCGTCACACTACTATGACAAGACAAATTCAAGGGTTTATACAGTTGCCCTCTACGCAATGCCGCTGTAGACATGTTTTAACCATTTAAATGCCTTTCCTGTAACTCGCACGTGTGGAAAACAGACAAATACATACAAACCCTACAGGTCGCTATGGTACGATGACGTAATTGTGGAATTTTACAAGAAATTTGTGCACGAAATTTATTCATGTTTCATTCATTTGAAATGGAAGCTCTAAATGCGCACGACGCAATGTTTTCTAGCAGAAAGTCTCACGGGTAGGCTAATACATGATATAGAATACACATTATAAATACATGTGTTAAATTTGTATTATTAATACATTTCTGTAGTGTTTGGTCTTTTACACTCTACATCGGTAGGGTAATGCATACGGTATCGCGAATACTATCGTGAACTTGAATTACTAATGCAATTCCACTATATGTGGCCTTCTATTGTTTAAAAGTAATAAAAAAATTCCATCTAACCTAATTAAAAACATTACTTTCTTAATATGTGCTACATAGTTCCGATTACAGTCAATTGTCAAAACTGCTAGTAACACTGACACGTGTAATTCGTACGTTTTATATGTTAGAAGTCGTACAGTCTTTATTATAAATCATGGCTTTGCGGTCCTCATTTTATTTGTCTATTTTTAGTACCAGAATAAATGTGGGAAGGTATAAATCACATCAAGCTGCGTTTAAAAAATCCGAAACAAGTTTCGCAACTTGAATATCTGGACCATGAAATGTTTAAATCAGAAACCAAAAATAATTTGTTATACTCATACTTTCTTGACAATAATACCTTATGTTGCTATGTTAACAGCATGGCGTTTTAACGATTGGCGAGTTCGCGATGTTCCTACATTCAAGACCATAGTTTAACTAAACACAAAAATTCAACAAAAATTATTTACCTGCAGGGCAGTCTTTCCCTGAAGGCCCGTCGGGGCCTGTAGCTCCAACGGTTCCGTTTGGTCCCATCTGCCCAAAGAGGCCCTGGTGAATGAAACATATTGCATTTAACTGAATAAATATATTGAATGTGGGTACAAATGCAAGCACACGCACTGTTGAATAAAACGTGAATGAATATATTGATTGTTCACACACTACCTTTTACGTAGAGCAGAGACGGTTGAGGAGACGATCAGTTGTAAGAATGTATTTGCATTTAAATGCTCACTCGTATTTGAATCCATGCATGGAACACATACACACACAAACGCACACATGCACATAAACACACACACACGCACACACGAACACGCACCAGTAGCCGCACACGCACGTACGCAGGCACGCATGCACACACAAACATACACACCCAGACACACACACACACAAACACACACACACACACTTTAACCTAAACAAAAGGCACTTGAGACACTAGGCTACACATGTACCTTGTTAGATCCTTTACCTAATCTCATTCAGTCGATCTATGTTACATGACTCACCGTAGCACCGATAGGCCCTTTATGAAAACTTCTCGGCCCTGTTGCTCCCGTTGCGCCCTGAAACCAAACGGAACTATATATGCATAGTTAACATCAACCTTGTGATTGTGTTGTTAGTTTTCTCTTAAATATCTTACAAAGCACACTGTATATTCCACTGCAGTTGTTCATACTGTTGTACCGATAACTTCCAACAACCAATGCCCCATTTTACACCAATGTGCCGAACAACATTCCATGCGAACTTCACCTTCGCTACTATTTGCCAGTAAAAATTAAGTGACAATAAAATCCGACATGCCACACTGAACACATTTCAAGCAAGCAACACGGAATATGTTATTTTGGGAAGAAGATTGGGAGATCACCATTTGAAAAATGACACGCTTCAAATGGAAACATCCGGATAACGTGGACTTACGTAATTTCGAATATATTAGACCATAAATTCGAACGAACAAGTCATAGAGACAAAAGAGAAACCATGTCTAGCTTGGCGCTATTGTTCTTGTAACTCTTTAAGTGACGGCACGAGACCTGCTTAAACCATCAACTTCGACATATTATTAAGCTAACTCGAGAGGCACAAGTGTTTTGTCTCCCAGGTGCCATGGTTCAGTAGCCTCCTTCTATATTAATTATCTACCTTGGAATATTGGAGTTTGATACGCCAACTGACAAGTAGGTATATATTTGTATCAGTTGACAAATTGAGCGGTCTTGTTTTAGCCAGGTGGAGCCACATGATCAAAATAACGTAATCGTTATATGTACTGCCCTTATTTTCGCCGCAGCTTGGCCCATAGTGATGGGTGGATGTATACTAGGATATGAGTACCAGTGAAGTAATAGGACATTGTGGAATGCTGAAAACAACCCGCAATTCTGAATGAATTCTAGACGCTGCATTAGTTCTGCGTTGTCTATACCACGAACCCTTTGCGTGTGGTTCGTTGTAAAACGAATGTTACCATCCATTAGTTCTGATATGAAGGTTTCAGAGCAGTGCGGAATCGCAGCTTCATGGGGTAATCAAATATTTGGATAAATTAGGCGAAATGTAGCTTACAAGGAAAAAGAACTAATAATACCGCAGTACAAAACAACAGTTAGGCCTCATTTAAAATATTGTACGCAAACGTGGAGGCCATATCGCAAGAAGGACATATATATTCTAGAAAGTGTACAAAGGAGAGCGACTAAAATTATACTGACCGATCGTAGTTACGAAATACGCCTGAAATAAATCTTGTTAAATACGCGCCGTACAATGCCGTACTTACCGTTTCTCCTCTTGGCCCTGAGATTCCGGTTGGACCCTGGCTACCCTATCATAACACACAGCAAATTACACTAGTATTTGTTTCTTCTTATCGCATTATTTCAATGGGTGATTCGGCACACTTAGAACAAAATATGTGTATTCTGATTTAGAGTATGGTAAATAAAATTCAATCTCAAACATAATTACTTTGTTGAATTTCTAATTAATTTCAATGTCGATGAACACTGAATATAATATATAATTATATATATATATATATATATATATATATATCAGCGTTCGACATATACGCTGATCCGGTGGTCACTGATCACCTATTTTGTCGTCGGGTCAGTAACTTTTTTGAGTTACTGGTCCATGTGACCGGCTACTTTTCTGTGGAAATTGCAACATTTAACAGCAGTAGGTTCCATATGTATAAATAACTTATAGTCAAAACTGACTCCGGAAAAGGCTATTTGCAACAAAAGAATGCTTATAAACAAGCACTTTACAATCATTATTACCCAATATCCTTGATCGCGGAACGGGGCGCTCACAACAACACACACATTATAGTGATTTTCATAGTCGAAAAAGCACATGAAACAAACTAGTCTGTAGCCACCATCATTATTTTAAACGTACATTTTGAGAACAACATGTATTAGTACAACATGTCGCATCAGAGGGTCACAATCTGGCAGCTAAACAATACTGAAGAATGCTATCACAGGAACATCAGATGCTGAAAATTCAACCCAATTCATGATCACATTTTCTTTGAGACGTCTGATATGTTATTTCGTGACTCCATAGCCATCCATTTGGGGACTTCTGCTGGGTGTCGGAATTGGATGTCAAGAAAGAACTAGTCGTAGAGTAGGCTTGTAGGAATGACAAGTCCTGCAAATACGACACACAGATACGCTATTGCTGCAGTTGAGCACAAGAAGGCTGGTAAATCATCAACGAAAAGGCATTATTCATCAGCCTGTTGTCGTGTGTCTGTTGATATATCTACCAGTGAGAACGACGTGGTTTATGTCAGAACATTTATACATGGTCAAGTGTATGTCTATTTGCTGGCTATGATTGCATTAAAGAAAGCTGATGTCAAGGGCATAAGTCAGGGTATCATAAAACACCTCTCGAGGTAGTAACGGTTGACTCTGAGTCAGAGCTTGTCTAGGGCATCTTTCACGGTATCATAAAAAATCTCTCGAGATAGTAACGGTTGACTCTGAGTCTGAGCTAATGCCGTACACATGAAGACATGTCCGATGATATCATTTCCGTGCTTTGCCTAGTGCACTGTTTGAAGTTGGCCTATAAGAAGACTATCAAGCATTTCACGTTCTTCGACCGAATGCGTGTCGCTGGACAATTTCTTCACCTTCGACCGCAAAAATGCTTTGAACAGGAGAATTCAGATGGTTGTCTTATGACACGTCTGGCACTGGACAAGGTGTGTAAGGTTTATGTTGTCTATCAGCCATTAATCCTGGTCAGCATTGTCAAGTTATAATGTTATATTTTAATTAGTATGCTTAGAGGTTAACGCATATCTGACACATATGACATATGTATTAAATGATTATCAGCTGACAATGCTGCCCAACATTTTTTGATAATATTGCTTTTACAAGTCTTTTGCGCTCGCTCTTTGTGGCGTTATTTTCGTGTAACTTGACAAAATCCGGACCAGTAACTTGCTGACGGACCAATAACTTTTTGAAGTTGCTGATCCCGCTGACCAGTACACACACATATATATATATATATATATATATTGGTTTGCGTGTGTGCGTGCATATGTGTGTGTGTTTGTGTGTGTGCATGTCCGTGTATGTGTGCATGCATGTGTGTGCGTGCGCGTGCGCGTATGTGTGCGTGCGTGTGTGTGAAGATAATTATTTACAATTTAATAAAGAAATATATTTATCGTGGTTCATTGGTTATAACACTAAATGTGTCACTGACTGTGAAACGTAGTACGTTCCTTAATCTACGGACCCGTTGACTCGTTATTGCAACGGTATTTTTTTAATCGGAATGGTTCAAATAATATGTTTCTTGGTCTTTGTATAACGGGATTTTTTATTTTCAAGTACAGTGATCTTGTGTTGACCCGTAACGTAGTTTATTTTTCCAAGAACAAGGTCAAAACAGTGTTTGTATTGTCATAAAATCCTAGCTAATAGTCTACGAATAAATATATACTTACAACCCAGCCTCGACGACCAGGTATGCCAGTCTCGCCGCTGCCACCAGTGCGACCTCGTGGGCCCTAAAACGTGAAACAGAAAGTGTAAAGTGCAAAGGAGAAATGACTAAGGTTGACCCCCCCCCCCCCCCCCAACCGCGTGCAAACGTTCGGACGCCCGCTTCCCCAAGCCTTTTAGTTTAAACGCGGATGAGGGGTCATTTTGTGGATACTTATGCAGCTTGTGTCACCGAATATTCGTTTTGTCTATCTGTTGTGCTTTAGGGGTGTTCTTCACACGGCTTTTCATTGGAAGTTTTTGAAAATATCAACTGACAAAGACTAGATATACGTATCATTCTATGCAAACACTTCTATGCAAACAATTCGAGTTTTGTACGTTTAATTTAAAAGTGGATTGGTATATGTAGCATCATGCTGTGCGAAATTCAATTACATTTAAAGATAAGCCCTACTTGCAATGTTTTGAAACGAAGTACAACATATTTTAATAAAACATTTAGGTGCACTCATATCTTGGTGATTTTTTGCGTGCGCTGTGTTGATTCGGGGCGCGTTTCATAAAACTACTTGGGATCTAAAAGGTAAATAATACGACTATATTTCGTGTTGTCGGTATGATACCGAACTACGACTTCAGTTGCAGCAGTAATATGCATTAACAGCATGCACGAAATTCCTTCATTTTTACAAATATGCACAAAATGACTTACAAACTAGAATTGAAGATCGAGTACACGTGTGGTATACGGTATATAGAGAGGAAGACAACGCTACAAAAAAGGCACGGAGGCTATCAGTGCAAGGCAAACGCAGCAGAGGAGGATATGCACATTGAAGGAGGGACTTGGTGAGGAAATACGTGGAGGTGGCAGAGGTTGGGGAGAATGACACCACGGAAGAAATAGACACTCAGTGATAGGCATCGTTAGAGGAATGGTGGTAACGAGCAGGGTTCGACCCCAGTGGCGGTTTGAAGAAGAATGAAGGACATATTGGACAGGTTAGCGTGGTGGATAAGGTGGTAACTCTAAATATGTAGGGAATACACGATCCAAAGACATTGACTACTAGCGACCAAGTAGAAATATACTGAAACTTACTTACTTATGATGACAATTAGAGAACGAGTAGAAAGGTAATGATACTAACTTACGATAACGCCTAGAGATCAAGTAAAAAGATGTTGGCACTTACGTACGATGATGACTAGAGATCAAGTAGAAATGTATTGTTACAAACACACAACGTTCGTTAGAGATCACGTAGACATATATTGCTAATTACGATGATGACCATAGATCAAGTAAAAATATGTGCTTACTTACTAACGACGATGATCAGAGATACATATATACGATGTTGGCTACAGATCGCGAGTAGAACTATAGTGTTACTTACTTACTTACCTACTTAAGATGATGACCATACATCGAATAGAAAGGTATTGGTACTTATATAAGATGATGACTAGAGATCAAGTAGAAAGATATTTTTACTCACTTACGATGCTAACTAGTGATCAACTAGAAATGTGTCATTACTTAGATAGGATATGACCTAGAGATCAAGTAGAAAAATATTGTTACTTACTTACGATGATAACTATATATCAAGTAGAAGTATATGAATGAATGAACGATTGGATGTTTGAATGAAACAATGAATGAAATTTTATTCAACAACAACAACAACATAATTCATGCACAGTATGGTGTGCTGCGGCTGCTGCTGCGGCTGCTACTGAAAGGACAGCTGAAGTCATAGACGTATATGTTGCTACGCCCTTCTAAAAAAACACTGAATAAATACAATACGAATTATAAATAAATTTCAAAATAATATTCACAACTCATGTATAAACTGTTCACCATAGTGTTTGTGATACTAATACATGAGTTTAACTAAACATCATCTTCTTCTTACATACCTACTTACGACGATGACTAGACATCAACTATAAATATATTGTTACATACATACGATGTTGACTAGAGATATTGCAACCTTCTTATGATAATGACTAGAAATCGAATAGAAATGTACGATCATAACTATATATAAAGTAGATATACATTAATACTTACTTACGACCATAACTATATATCAAGTAGAAATATAATGTTGCTTACTTACGTTGGTGACTATAGATCAAGTAGAAAGATAATGATACTTACTTACGATAATGTCTATAGATCAAGTAGAAATATGTTATTACTTACTTACGACGATGAGTAGAGATCAAGGAGAAAGGTATTATTATTTACGATGATGACAAGAGATCGAGTAGAAGTGTATTGTTAGCTATATACGTGATGGTTAGAGATCAAGTAAAATATGTTGCAACTTATGATGATGAGGAGAGATCGAGTCGAAATATTTGTTTACTTAATTACGATACTGAGTAGTGATCAACTAGAAATATATTGTTACTTACATACGATGACGACTAGAGATCAAGTAGAAATGTATTGTAACTTACATAAGACGTTGGTTAGAGATCAAGTAGAAATGTATTAATAATAATAATATACTTTCTTTATACTCGCATATCCAGAGTATAACTCTGTTCAAGTGTGTTGTCAACAAATAGCTACAACAATGTATATAATAAAATTCAACGTATAAAAAGACTAGAACTGCATTAAATAAAAAATATACTAGACAGACCTAAACAGGCTCTCTTCGCGGCGGAGGTCACGCTTCGCACTGGACAAATCTTCCGAGTGCCACGGTGTCTTCGGGCGAACGGTGATGACACGCGTGACGATCGGCGCGTGTTTTTGGACGATGGTCGCAATAGCGGTGTTTTAGCTGTCAATGAGTCCAACGGTGGTTCCGGAATTCACAGCGAATGCGTTGTAGATATCTGTAGCGAAAGCCCGCCTGTCGATCGACGCGAACTTTCGATAACATACGCGACGTTTCGGACGTGCATGTTTAGCACGTTAATGTCACACTCGAGTACGCGGTGATCTGTAGGCAGAGTAGTCGGCCTTACTGGTGTCGAGAGTAGGGTAGATGCACGGGGAGTAATCAACAGATCAAGCGTGGTTCCATTCACGGGTGTGAATGGGTGTTACCGTAGTGAACATTAAAATCGCCACATGTAATCGATTCGTGTCAGCTGAGCTAAGCATATCGCATAGATCGTTCATAAAATCAAGAGACAGAGATGACGACGGTGGACGGTGTGTGACGTATATGCGCACGTTGCTGCGTGTTTACGGACATTGTAGAGTAACACTCAGACCTTCAAAAGTATCGGTCGTTAATGCAGTTTCGGAAATCATGTTAAAGGTTGATTTGTATAGGTCTCCGACCCCACCACCTCGGCGGTTCTTGCGTGGGAGATGACACAGGTTGTAGACACCTGCCGTCAGCGCGTTGATTTCAGCATTGTCGTCATGCGAGAGCCAGGTTTCAGTCAGTGCGATGATTTCTGGGTTGTGTTGAACAATGTAACCGTTCATAAAATCTGCCTTATTTCTGACCGATCGGGTGTTCACCAAGACAAATTTTATGTTCACGGATTTACCTGTATGAGATTGTTCCTATTGCTCCTTGGTGCGCTTGTTTGGAGTGTGTTGTTGCTGCGTGTTGACCCGATGGGCAGAAAACTCCTCGTCGTTGTTACAATGATTGGAATTGGCTTGAGCATTCGCATTTGACACTGACCGCCAGTGGTGTCTCTGTGAATTGGTGCTGCGTAATAACTGCCCAATTGTTTCAGGTCATAGTACACTGCCCTGGTGACACGCATTAACGATTTCATGGACCGCTGACACAGTTGGCGTAGTTGTTGGCTTGTGTACGTGACCACCATGGCGACGATCACAGTTCGTTAACGATAGCGCGGAAATAGAACACTGACAGTGTCATGTAAAATTACTAAAATCCAAGCAGGCAGACACTCCCAAGTTGTAACATTACTTTCGTCGTAATCCACATACCTTCACAGTTACCCACAATGTAAAATCAAAGTAGAGTATAATGTAAAAACGTAAGGTAATGTAAACAATAGGGCGACACAATTACCCTGTGGCAGCTCAAGCGCACACATCACCTGATTATTACTTACGATGACGAGTAGTGATCAAATAGAAATACATTGCTACTTACGTACGATGGTGATTAGAGATCGAGTAGAAAGACACTGTTACTTACATAAGATGATGACTAGAGATCAAGTAGAAATGTCATCATCATCATCATTATGCAGCCGTAGTGTCCCATAGTTGGGCGAAGGCATCAGCATGTTTTTTTTCCAAATCTGCCTGTCTTGCCCTATCCTCTGTCAGAAGGTGCCCTTCCAGTACTCGTCTAGTTCTTCTCTCCATCGTCTCGCCTGTCTTCCCCTTCGTAAGATCTCCAGGTTGTGACACGCGATGTCCATCGATTATCTCGTAGTCTGCTGGTGTGCCCTGCCCAGGTCCACTTCTGTATTCTGATTTGTTCTATCACGTCTATGACCTTGGTCTTCTCTATGTTATCGCTGGAAGTATGCATGACTTGTCTCTTTAAGCAGTTTCCAATCCAAAGTTATCCTTCAAGATGTCGCGGTGTTTGGCGAATGCTGTCCAGCCGGCGGTGAATCTTCTTTGAATCTTCTTGTCTTGATTTTGTCTCTGATACTCTATCGCTGTCCCATATATACGTAGCTATCAACGTTCTGTATCTGCGTGGTGTTGATGTATATTGCTGTGTAATTTTTTAGAATCACTTTTATCTTCGAAATGTTCATCTTCAGACCTTGTTTTTCACTTTAATCAGCAAGTTCCTGCAGCATGTTTTGTAGTTCGTGCGATCTAGTAACACATATGAGTATGTCGTTGGCGAAGCGAAGATGACTGAGATATTCTCCGTCTATCCTCAAGCCTCTGGTTTCCCAGATCAGTCTTCGGATATGTTTTCGAGTGTTGCTGTAAACAGCTTGAGCGATATGGTGTTGATCTTGATTCGCTTTTTGTGTAGGTGGACTGCACCGAGCCGTTGGTGTTGATGTCTTTCAGGAGTTCGATGTACATGTCTTCTATTCCCTGTTCTTGAAGGGAGGTTAGTATTGCATGAGTTTGCACCGAGTCGTGTTGCTTTTCGTCGAGTGTCTTCCCCAGCCTATTAGTTAGTATCTTTGTGAGTAATTTGTAGGTGTTAGATAACATACATATTGGTCTGTAGTTCTTAACGTTTTTCTTTTTTCCTTCTTGAAGATTATCATCGTCTTTGCATTCTTCCATGCGGCGGGTATTCGTTTTTCTGATAACCATTTAGTATACAACTTAGCCAGTGTCTTCGATATGGTATCTTCTCCTGCTTTTAATGTTTCAATGTTTACATAACCGTTGCATGATGTCTTCCCATTCTTCATATCTCTTACCGCTGCTTCCATCTCCCAAGGTGTTATCTCTGGTACCTCTTTCGGGTCGGTGTAAATTATGGTACTATGTTCACTGACGTATAGCTCGGTGTAGAATTCTTCTATTCATTCCATAATCATATCTTGGTATTGCATTTCTTTACTCCGTTTGTGTAGAAGTGCAATCAGTCTGTCTCGGCCTAGTGCTTGTGTTCTTGTGGCTTTCTTCAGGCTCTTTGATGCCATAATCGTTTCTCGTATGACATCTTGTTTGTACTTCCTGATGTCCTCCTTTGCTTTCTTTTTGATGGTCGTGCATACTTCTGCGTACTCTTATTGTTTTTTGCGGTCGCCGGTATCCATAATTTCTCGTCGTTTCTTTATTAGTGCTCGTGTCGGTGGCAATATTGTCGTCTTTACATGCCTGTTGAATGTTTTGGCTACACACATTAATGCTTTTGTACTTTCTTGATGTTGTCCATTCTACCAAGGTGTCGCCTCTTTCGTTTCTCACACCTAGGCAAAATTTGCCTGTTGCCGTTTCCGTAATGTTTGTTCGTTTCCCTACTTGCGTTTTAAAGTATCTCATCACTATCTTGTAGTGGGCTGGCTTTTCTAAGTTCTCTCCACGTCGTTGTAGTAGTTGTTTTAATTTTCTTCTGAGTATGATGTTGTTGATGTATATACTTGTAATATCTTCATTTTGTAGCGCTTTTGTTATGCATAGAACAAGTTCTGCAACTCTAGGGCTGTTGCTGTTAACCCTCATTATACTCTGTTTCCATTTCTTGTCGATGCGAAAGTCTACTCCACCTTGGCCGTTGTTTGCCGTGGAATGGAAGTAGAAATGTATTGTTACTTAGTTATGATGGTGGCTAGAGATCAAGTGGAACTGTATTTTTGTTTGCTTACGATGACAACTAGATATATATAATATAAAGATATTGTTACTTACTTAAGATGATGAATCATGGTCAAGTATAAAGATATTGTCACTTACTTACGACGATGAGTCATGATAAAGTAGAAAGATATTGTTACTTGCCTTCGGGCCTGTTGTTCCTATTGGCCCAGTGGATCCTGTGAAACCTCTCAAAACACTGGTGGTGTCAACAGCTAAGCCTAAAACACAAACGGAACGTTGACGACTTATCATATTCCGGAAACCACAAAAGCACAACCCTCAGATACGTAATGGTGTCAAGTTATCGTCGTTCCTACACTGGTGTATCAACAGTTACGACAGTTGAACAAAATAATCAGCATGGCTTCGTGTGCCAGTGCACTATTGTTCGTTATCATGCATTTCAACGTTATTTAACAATTCAACAATTTAACTTGTTTTTAGCAAACGTCAGCGATGGTCAACCACAGCTTCATCATTCATAAATTCACCATTCTGAATCAAATATATGCCTCCGTGATCACATGGCACCATTCGTGATATATGGCTTGGGACTGATTCTGTGACTATCAGCGATTCGATGGCACTACCTACGATACTATCACAATAGTATTGCAATAGTTATACAATTAACGCAGTAGCAGAACTATTTCCCACTGTTACCTAAATTGATAAGCCTGCTACCAGCAGCATGCTAGTAGATAGCACGCTTTACAAAATACGACCATTACCTTAATAAATACAGCTTTATTCTCAAGTGCACCTCTTTTCGAAAATGAATCCTGTTGAATGTCTCTTTTTTATTTCATTGCAATAGCTATGATTGGATTATTGTTGAACTGCATACATGCGAGGTTCTTGGCGAACATATTTAGATTAAGAGCTTCGAATTAATAGTTAATTAGTAATATTACAATTTGATGTACTACTTCCTTATGGATGATGTCCCATTTATAATATATCTTTCTTGTTATATTGGTATACCATATTTGAATTATTTCTGGTGACAACAATTAAATAAATGTTTTCTAATTAACAGTTAATTAAAATACCCACAATTCTACATACTAATTCAATATGGATGATGTCCCAGAGTCCTGGGTGGATTACAATGCGTATTCCGGTCAAAACTATAGGAGAAAATGTGCATAAAATATGCAAATCATTGTTACAGAACTTGATTAGGAAATATAAAAGCAGATATACAACATATACAACCGGCGATTTGATAATATATCGTTAGCAGATGATATATTAATAATATGACGATGGCTTACCTACACGTTGAAAGAAAGAAACAATACACTGTCTGCGGTAGCAGACGAGCACAGATACACGACACGTGGCAATGACCTCTTCTGTTCAACCTATTTGGATTTATTTCCAAAAGTTTATTTAGTTGTGTAGACGTTAGTTAGTCTCACCTTGTGCGATGGCTAGAATAGCGATGATACTACAGGCTGTCTTGCCCATCGTTGTAACTGCAACGCAAATCAATAATAAATGCAATACACAAAGGTATAAGTAACAATTTGTTACACTCTATGTGTATGACGAAGTATGCACCGGAATACAAGCATGTATCCACACTGGGATATGCACATACACGCGTGCACACACATAACGCAAGCACGCACACAAACATAATATATGTACATATACGCAGGTATGCATGAACAAACACACACAGGCGCGCGCGCACACACACACACACACACACACACACACACACACACACACTCGCGAACACGCACACGCACACACACACACACGCACTGGCACAGGCACACGCACGCGCGCGCGCACTCACACACACACACACACACACACACACAAACACACACATAAACACACACTCACACTCGCGAACACGCACATGCACACACACACACACACACACACACACACACACACACACACGCACTGGTACAGGTACAGGCACGATGCAATTTCACCGAATTTGTTTACAAAATGCCGCCAGTGCGACCGAATTGTCCCGCCGAAGCCACCAACTTTTATAACCTAGCCTAAGCGGTAAGGCACCCGAAAAATCGAAAAACAAGTGGCGCTGCAGTCGTTTTTCGTTCTCATGTAGTGAAAACAAAAACGGTTTGTTTTATCGTTATTTTGTTTTTCTGACATGTATTATAAATACCGCGAATAGTAGATTGTTCGTTTTTCGTACTTCAAATATGAAAACAAAAAACGAACAATGTTTGCTTTTTCCTTTTACGTTCGCCAATTTCAAAACGAAAAGGGAAAGACGGTACATACACGGACCGTGGCATCAGTCGTATTGACATTGCCATTGGCATATTGCTTTGACTTATATAGTGAGGCATAGCAGTGCACCCCGACTCCCTCGACTGAGAGCTTGCTTATTCGCCACCCTCTTGCTTGCTGCTGGGTCGAAGCTTAGACAATTTTGTTCACTTCGTGTTGTTTCACTTCACTCAGTCGTCTAAGTGAAAACTTGGTCGTAGCCAAAGGTGGATACTTGTGTACGAATCGTTTTCGCACTGTAATTGCAGCGTGGCTAAATATTTCCAAGTCGTGATGTTGTTCGAGTGAATACGTTTGCCCGGGGTGTGGTGTAAGACGCTTTGAGCTATGGGTTTTCTGCATATGTTTTTTATCAATACGGCAGTTTCGCGCTGACGCTGCCTTGCACTTGTGCTACTGAATATTCCGCCCCACTGGTAAACGACTGTTTTTGTAAAGGCAGTGTTTCATTTGACAGCAGTGTATTTAAATGTGAGTTTCTTTACTCCGTTAGTGTTTGTGTGTGACGCAGTGGGGCGGAACGACCGGTCCACGACAACAAAACGTCGTCAACACAGTGATTCATTCCTGTTTTTAAAAAAGAGGTGATTTCCAGTCGTTTACAGAGTTTGCTCTGTTGGAGCAGGCGTGAACCAGTGGGGCGGAATATTCAGTAGCACAAGTGCGAGGCTGCGTCAGCGCGAAACAGCCGTATTGATAAAAACATATGCAGAAAACACATAGCTCAAAGCGTCTTACACCACACCGGGGCAGACGTATTTACTCGAACAACATCACGACTTGGAAATATTTAGCCACGCTGCAATTACAGTGCGAAAACGATTCGTACACAAGTATCCACCGTTGGCTACGACCAAGTTTTCACTTAGACGACTGAGTGAAGTGAAACAACACGAAGTGAACAAAATTGTCTAAGCTTCGACCCAGCAGCACGCAAGAGGGTGGCGAATCAACAAGCTTTCAGTCGAGGGAGTCGGGGTGCGCTGCTATGCCTCACTATATAAGTCAAAACAATATGCCAATGTCAATACGACTGATGCCAGTACATGGCCACCCAGCTGGTGGGGATACAATCATGTGGAATGATACAAAAATAAAACGAATATGTACCAAACTTGTACATCTAAGTTTTGATGGTGTGGAAGTTAGACAAGCCACACACACACACAAACACACACACACACACACACAGACCCCCCCCCCCCCCCCACACACACACACACACACACACACATACACACGCACACACACACACACACACACACACACACACACACACACACACACACACACACACACATACAGACACACACACACACACAAACACACGCACGCATGCACGCACGCACACACACACACACACGCGCGCGCGCCCGTACTAGTCGCGCTCGGCAACGATGCAATTTTGGCGACGATGCAATTTCACCGAATTTGTTTACAAAATGCCGCCAGTGCGAACGAATTGTCCCGCCGAAGCCACCAACTTTTACCGCCTAGCCGAAAGGGTAAGGCAGCCTAAGCTTTAAGTGCAAAAACGAAAAACGAGTGGCGCTGCAGTCCTATTTCGTTTTTCGTTCTCATGTAGTAAAACGAAAAACGGTTTGTTTTATCGTTATTTAATTTTTGTGATATGTATTATCAATACCGCGAATAATATGGGTTTTGTTGTACTTCAAATAAGAAAAACGAACCTTGTTTGCTTTATCGTTATGGGACAGGCCTCCAGCACAACTCAGGCGTGTCCATGTCCTACAGTGTACACATTTCACGATGGTTTCTTTTCACTTTTTGAATAGTACTCAGTACCAAGACCCACTTGTCACTTGAAACATCTCTCTAAGATACTGCGACCCCAAACCTTAAAATGGGCTCATTTCTATAGTAGGAAAGTTTAAGTTTTGTTCTGGATTTTGGACAAATATGCAGGACATTTACTCATATATGTGTGTAACGGTGTAAGTACTCTGTCACCAACCTTGGCTGTACATTCCCGTTACCTCCCAAGGGAAAAGTATTGATCTAATCTTCATTCTCTGAATGATTGTAAGCTGGAATGTCTGAATGTTTACGTGACATATGAAGGCGAAATGCGTTCCAGCTTTCTGTGGAATATTTACAATGCCCAACAGAACATGAAACCAGAAAGTCTGGGTCATGTTTGTGATTCCTACTAATGTACCATGTGAATTTTCTATAACTACGTGTTTGACAATTGCATATTGGGCAATAATGAACACTGTCCATGGTGTATGTAGACTGGTTTTTGGTATGTCACAGTCGGTGTTTCACTAGTCGTATCAATGAATATTACATGCATATACACCGCTAAACAGGTGGACACTGAAACAAGTTACAAGGGGCCAATGCAAGGGCTAAAAGCATGACATATTGTGTGAGGACAAACTAAATCAGTGTGGATATGTGCCGATACATGGTAAGGAGTGGGCTTCGTTAAAGGCGTTAAGACTTAAGTAGAAAGATACAAACTAAGTGAGCAACAAACAGCGACAGTTGCGTGATTTGAAAGAACAACCTTTTCATTTTGTGAAAGATATCTGTTGTGTTTTAATACTTTGCATTTTGTAATATATTTAAAAGCTAATATTGGTGGAAACAACACTGTTAAAACCACCCATTACCCTGGTCTGTCCATTAGTCTAGCCGCGCTAATGCTCGGCCTCGGCTCTGTGGATGTGAATCCATTAAATGATTAATCATGCAAATTGTGTTGCCTTCGTTCATTCTTGCTTACTCCTGTTTCAGTACACCATTCCTTGGCATAGCGACGCAACAGGTATCAACAGTTTCAAGCACAATATTTAGCTAGACAAACTGTACCCACCAACCTCCAGGATTATAGTTAAGTTTCCTGATCAACTCACACGATGTCAATGACCCATGTGACAATGAAGGTATGAACGCAGAGCATACTGTATTTTATGCAATGGCCAGGACAGGCATAGTGCGGGTAGTGAGGTAACTGGCTGAGGCGATAATTACTTCCATCTGTTTGGCTTAGTAAAACCGCCCAGCGCCTTCAGCCAATCATGACCTGCTAGGATTAGGCCCCAGCGTACGATTTGGATTAGCGGTTAAGCCGCCACTTGCGCGTTAGGTATCTGTGTCTCATGTCGTGTATATCCTGATATTTCTAAATCCGCCCTCCTCCCCACCTTTTTGCCTAGGCACGTTTAGTTAAACAACTATTGTACACCGTTGGTAGAAAAAGAAGTTGGAAAATGTCGCAACGCTTTCCCAAATTTCGGAGTGAACACAGGGCATATCCCAAATTCTTGAATGTGTTGGGTTTTGGTGCGTCGACAGGCTTTTTGTTTTACAAACGGCATATATTTGTCCTTATGTTTATACAGGATAGGCGGAATGGCCCCATCTTTTTGAAATTGCATGTGTCTATTGGTGGTGGAATGTTTGTATTGTTTGCTTAGGTTTATATTCATAGTGGATTTATACCTCTATAGCGACAAATAATGTATGTCTGTATATTGTCGTCATGTTGTAGGAATGTGTGCCTGAGAAACTTTGATGGGGCTGTACAAGGGTTCAGTTTCCCATCTGATTTGCATGTTAGACATCACATTCCTACTATCTTTATGCCCAAAAGTGGCTGCATTAGAAGCAATCCACTTTCCAATAAAAAAACGTCATCCTTTGTCCAATTTCAATTCTCAAACTACAATGGGCTTGTGTTGGTTATTGCATAAATAACATTTCGCGAACGATCATGCAACTCGCGAGAAAGCGAATGATGTCACTAGGAAGGAATGCAATGTTATCTATACGACAGAAGTTTAGATTATGGAAAGACAAATTAAACACACGGCGTTTAAAATTACTGTACATTACAATTAAATAATTAATTCTCCTAAAAATTGGCAACGTTTCGCAATATTGTGCCGCTAATGATGATGGTTTGGTCAATTACACCATTTCAGTATGACCTATTCAAAATGAAGTCTTAATAACAAAAACAACTCCATATATCCTGACAAAAAGTACTAGTTTGAATGATATGCATGCCGGATTGCGAAGGTCGTATGGATTTATATGCTGTTCAATATTACGATAAACGCCTAAACGAGGATAGGAAGGCAGAGGAGGCGAGGAAAGAGAGGAGAGGGAAACAATGGAGGATAGGAAGGCAGAGAAGGCAAGGAGAGAGAGGAGAGGGAGACAGAGGAGGATAGGAAGGCAGAGAAAGCGATGAAAGAGAGGAGAGGGAGATAGAGGAGGATAGGAAGGCAGAGAAGGCGAGGAAATACTTAGGAGGTCAAGCGTATGTCAAGCGATAAAATACAAAGTTTGCAGCACTTACTTGTTGGAGACGTATAATTTTCATCTTGTCCTCGGGACATGCCTTGTCGTGAGCGCTCGCCATCTTCAGCAGTCGGAGTGAAGTTGCGTTGTTCGAAGTCGTGCTCGTTAGCGGGTGCAGTATGAGATAAGCCGCGTGACTCGACACTCACGGGAAGCCACTACGCTACGTCCATCCATACACGTGTTCCAACTTCCAACAGTTTACTTACCATAATTTTCATTCTTCAAACTGTCATATACATCTTGTGTCACAGGTGCTCGTTAGCGGGTGCATTCCGTACATGGTCTAGCTTGTTACATGTTTGCTTCCATACATGGTCTAGCTTGTTACATGTCTGCCTTCCATACATGGTCTAGCTTGTTACATGTTTGCCTTCCATACATGGTCTAGCCTGTTACATGTTTGCCTTTCGTACATGATCTACCTTGTTACATATTTGCCTTTCATACATGGACTAGCTTGTTACATGTTTGCCTTCCATACTTGGTCTAGCTTGTTACATGTTTGCCTTCCGTACATGGTCTAGCTTGTTACATGTTTGCCTTCCATACACGGACTAGCTTGTTACATGTTTGCCTTCGATACATGGTCTGGCTTGTTACATGTCTGCCTTCCATACCTGGTCTAGCTTGCTACATGTCTGCCTTCCATACATGGTCTAACTTGTGACATGTTTGCCTTCCATACATGGTCTAGCTTGTTACATGTTTGCCTTCCATACACTGACTAGCTTGTTACATGTTTGCCTTCCATACATGGTCTAGCTTGTTACATGTCTGCCTTCCATATATGGTCTAGCTTGTTACATGTTTGCCTTTCATACATGGTCTAGCCTGTTACATGTCTGCTTTCCGTACATGGACTAGCTTGTTACATGTTGGCCTTCCGTACATGGTCTAGCTTGTTACATGTTGGCCTTCCATACATGGACTAGCTTGTTACATGTTTTCCTTCCATACATGGACTAGCTTGTTACAGGTCTGCCTTTCATACATGGTCTAGCTTGCAACATGTTTGCCTTCCGTACAAGGACTAGCTTGTTACATGTTTGCCTTCCATACATGGTCTAGCTTGGCGGAAAGTGAAGGAGCTAGTGTCTGCTGCTGAGGGGGAATTAGCCTGTCACGGGACTGACCTCCTAGTGGAAGTAGTACCACCTGGCGGGTGATGAAGGAGTAATGAGGGAATATTAAAGGCTAATTGACGTAGACTGAGTCTGCTGATATATATCACTCTGGGCGGGAGCACCCATGGGGAAATTCTAAGATGGTGCCCGTCTCCACGTGACCTACCCCCTGGAGGAAAGAAGTGTAAGTAGTAAGGATATTTTATTTGCTATTTTGTTTGTATGACTGCCAGTTTAAATGGTTATTTATTATGATGCCTAAAAAAATTAAATTGATGGCACATTAATTCTGTCATGCATTGTCAGACATGTCATGTCTCCCTTGTAACACTTTGTCATGATTGCCCAAAGACACACCACTCCCATGTAACACTTTGTGTCACTATTGCCCAAAGACCCCCATTCCCATGTAACCTTAGTGACTATTGCCCAAAGTCCCCCACTCGAATGTAACACTTTGTGTCACTATTGCCCAAAGACCCCCACTCCCATGTAACCTTTGTCACTATTGCCCAAAGACCCCCACTCCCATGTAACACTTTGTCACTATTGCCCAAAGTCCCCACCCCCATGTAACACTGTCACTATTGCCCAAAGACCCACACTCCCATGTAACACGTTGTTACTATTGCCCAAAGACCCCCACTCCCATGTACCACTTTGTATGGAAGGCATGTCCCGAGGACAAGATTAATATTATACGTCTCCAACAAGTAAGTGCTGCAAACTTTGTATTTTATCGCTTGACATACGCTTGACCTCCCAAGTATTTCCTCGCCTTCTCTGCCTTCCTATCCTCCCCTGTCTCCCTCTCCTCGCCTCCTCTGCCTTCCTATCCTCCTCTATCTCCCTCTCCTCTCTTTCCTCGCTTTCTCAGCCTTCCTATCCTCCTCTGTCTCTCTCTCCTCTCTCTCCTCGTCTTCTCTGCCTTCCTATCCTCCTCTGTTTCCCTCTCCTCTCTTTCCTCGCCTCCTCTGCCTTCCTATCCTCCTCTGTCTCCCTCTCCTCTCTTTCCTTGCCTTCTCTGCCTTCCTATCCTCCTCTGTCTCCCTTCTGTGCTTGAGCTTGTCTAATCTCTTTTGGTGGCTTTCTTTACCTCCTTCTCATCTAGTGTGTACTGTGCTTCAGCTTGTCTTGTCTCTTCTTGTGCTTTTCTTTACCTCCTTACTACTTACACTCCTTTCCTCCAGGGGGTAGGTCACGTGGAGATGGGCGCCATCTTTGAATTTTCCCATGGGTGCCCCCGCCCAGAATGATATATATCAGCAGACTCAGTCTACGTCAATTAGCCTTTAATCATATCTATTCCACACGGCCATATGTTTTTCCCATAGTCCATTCTTATCTCTCTTATCGCGGTGTCTGGTTACATCGCTGGCCTATTCCATCCGACAGTACCTCGCACGATATATAATATCATTTTCTAACTTTTCATATATGTTCCAGAGAGGAAGAGTTACGCGTTGAACACGAAATATTCTTCTGCAATGTCATGCGGGAACTGCTGACTACACGAGAACGTATCGAACCACCTAGTCCGTAATATGATCCGGATGATGTTCCTCCTGTGGACACCGGGGATGTTGAAAATTGGGTGTCGGACGCTAGTGATGATGATGATGATGGTTTCGTGGATCTTATTGAATAAATATTATTAAACTTTGGACATCTGTTGTTTTGTTGGATATTACCTTAGACATAATTCTTCTTTCATACATACATACATACATACATACACACATATTTTAAAGTTTCATATATACTCTTTCGTTTATTCCTCGTTATACACCATAACACATAGTACGATTTATAAATATTATCAACACATCTTTCAGTATACTATTTATAACCTTCTTACCACGATTCTCATTCTGTGCAATGTATATGCATGTTGTGTCACAGTCCTTTCTTATCTATGCGTATGTTGACCTAGCCTGCCCTCTTGTCGTTTCGGCTAGGTACCCGGTGTCTGGTTACGTTGCTCCAACCGCGCCGGCAGACGTCTACGTATTGTGTCATAATCCATTCTTATCTCTCCCGTCTGTTGACCTATACATGCCCTTTTATCGTGTCCCCTACCTACGCGGTGTCTGGTTACATCGGTGGTCTATTCCCACCGGCTGTACTTCGCACAATATATAATATCATTTTCAAAGTTTTCATATATGTTTCAGAGAAGACGAACTCCGCGACAACCACGAATGTGCTTTCTGTGTCGTCATGGCTGAACTGCTGAGGACACGGGAACGGTTTGATCCTCCAAACTCTTGGGTTGACCCCGACCCTGTTGCCCCCATGGACACGGGGGATGTCGAAAATTGGTGTCCGGAGACATATGCTGATGGTTTCGTTGATGTAATCGACCGCTGATGTTAATAAAACTATTCAACTTTCAAACTGTGGTGTTTGTTGGTAATTACCTTAGATATAATCCTTCTTTCATACATACACACACACACATACATACATACATACATATATACATATTTTAAAGTTTCATATATATATATATATATACTCTTTCGTTTATTCCTCGTTATACACGGTTTATAAACATTATTCACACATCTTTCAGTATACTTCATTATCTCTCATGGTCCACCTTCCACCATGCTCGTTATACACGATACAACGTAGGCAGACTTACCTATCACTTCGTCAATACATCATTCAGTTTACTTCTTTATCTCTAATGATACACCTTTCAACATCTTTTAAAACTTTCCTCGTTGATCTTTCGTTATTACTCTTTGATCTTTCGTTCTTTTCTTCCACCTTTCAACACCTTTTAAAACTGTCCTGTTTGATCTTTCGTTATTACACTTTCCTCTTTGTTCTTTCGTTCCCCATATCCACGATAGGCCTTCCATGGCTACTCACTCCACTCTCTTCCGTCAGGGAACGGGCTACATACGCTCACACATACGGTCACGTGACTACTCACTTCACTCAGGGGGCGGACGCCTCAATCTCCCCAATATCGCTCATAAACGACCAGAAAACTCCTCAGGATGTTGTCTCAAAACCCTATACTACTACTCCCGAGTTTATAACGTGTACACAATTTGAGCTGACCACCATGCAGCGGATGTTGAAGGTGGCAGAGTACTTACGGGAAATTGTCACACGCTTGCGTGTTATTGACTTATTGGTGTTCATTTTAGGGAACATAATCTGATTAGCTGTTTTGAAGCTGTAACCGCACACATGACTGTGTGAAAAAGATGTATACGTTCTTTATGCTTGCAAACCATCGCAAGTTGTACTGTTACAAGTTGTAACGCTCAACTAATCGTCTTTACGCTGGCAAACCGTTGCAAGTTGAAGGATGTCCAGTTGTACCGTTGTGAATAATTCCGGTACAAACTCTCTGTCGAAAGATACCTATTTGCCTATATACAAACAATCTGTTACAAGTTTTATTAAACTTGCTTCACCTCTCCATCGAGTTGTGTCGAGTGTCACCGTACACATCGGTTTAAATAGGTATTTGCAACATCGCAACCCAGGGCTGTTTGCCATGCAAAACAAGCTCTGGCAGATCTCCTACGCGAAGTGCGGAAGTTAGCTGAGTTAAACTAGTAATTGACTTCGCAAGTTGTGACTGCGTCACCCGTGAGAACAGCGCAGAAACTCGCCCCAAATTTGAAGACGGATAAACGACGTCTGGGAATCCCAATATAATGACCCGTTCGCCCATTAGCACAAGCAGCTGAGCGGTATTGTGTATTCGAATAATTGCTTCTACTTTCTAGACATTGCATGTCACACGAGCCACGGTTCGTTGAAATTAGTTTTATTATGACCATCTGACCTGCCACCAACCACTATCTAGTGAGCGATTTCATAGGCTGAGCTTAAATTCAGAGTTTCGCAAAGCTATCAGCCAGTGGGTACTGCTGACTGACACTGACGTAATCATCAGCAGCAGCGACCCCTGGCGCGCGAGGATGGGTATTTGTACCGTTGCAAGTTGTATCGAAGCAAGATGTAAATGCATTAATCAACATTATAATGTTAAGAACGTTCACTCATCATTTAAGTACATTGCAACTATTATGTTTCACGCATGATAGGTACAGTAATCACATGAAACATGTAAAACAAGCAACATTATGTAAAATATATACTACTTAATTATACCAACCAAACACCAGTTCGCCTTTGTTTCAAAGCTTAACCGCATTACGACTACTAAATGCACCAACACACTGCAGTACAGAGACTATCACAGTTGTCATCATATCATCTAGGTTAAATTGTACTAATGGCATTGTATTAAGCTTAGGTATACATATGACCGTGTTTGTTTAAAATTTTAAGATCTCAAGCGATACCTTGGTAGTTACGTATCAAGCACTCCACGTAGAATTATTTCGTCTAATGAACAAACCTAAATTTAGCAAGGAACTAGTGCCATGAAGCGAATGGTTATTGTGCGTGCTGATGTCTGCATAACTACTGGTCATGTTTTGAAACGAAACAGCGCTTTGAAGGCTTATTTCATTTCGCCTTTCGCGCAAACTATTGAGACAATTGCGAATACCATCATACGGTTAGGATGGCGTCAGTTTCTTCAAACTGTTGGCGTCCATCGCCGCGTAGTTCGACTCGCTAATCTCAGCCATGTGTTTGTTTGGACTCGTGACGGTGACGATGGTCGGATATTCGGAAGCTGGTCGGAACTGTACTCGGTAGTTGTCTCGCTTGGCCTGCAAGTCGGTCATCACTCGTCGATATCGCATCAGCAAGAACGTGGTGAGAACCGACATCAAGAGTGTGAGACAAGCTGGCCATACCAGCTCGAGCGTCACCACGGCGCGCGACTCGGCAACTACAACAAAACGAGAGGATCGAACAAAAACGAAACCTGCTTAAAGTCTTTCTGCTTTACGTGGGGCAATTTTCGGTGACGGATCTGAGCTAGACCGCTGAAGAGAAAGACTTACATGAAAAATTAGAGAGCAATTGTTTTCCCAAGTACACTGTTAATACAGTACTTCCTTACATCCAATCACAGAACAACAAAACAAGGTCAAAATTGCCATCACTGCAATATCCTGAGATTTACTGTTGACTATTTTATTTATGATGCCACCAATTACGGCGCAAAACACCGAACGTTACACCACAGTGTCGCCCTTTGTAGAGTGGCTCATCCGTCACTTTTCCCTGATGATTTGACGTGTAATAGAAAGCAAATCAGGCGTACAACATAAAGCTACCAATGTTGAAACAAATCGTTACTTAGTAGATCAGAGGCAGATGATCCAAGGAAGTAGTTGAGAATAGAAATATGCGAGTATGCTTCGGATTGCGGGACGACACACAACCGTATTATCTTATTAGCATAGATTATAATGTTACCACAATTGACAGGAAACACATACATACAAGTTTATTTTACCTGCATTTATCTTTAACTAACGAATACCTATCTGAGTTTAGCTAACGTAGTCAGGCGTGATGAACTGCTAGAAATGTTATCCCTGCGGATGTATTACTTAACTCGTATTCAAATGAAATATAAATGTTCACTACTAGAATAATGCAATATTAATCAGACAATAATTCTCATATCATATATGTATGTAGCGGCCACAGGTCTAGCGTTATTAGTGTTCTAGTCTGCTGAATTGGATATATCTTATGCGTAATTGGCTGTCAAAAAGTATTCTCAAGCAGCAGTTTAGAAAACGAACACACCAGAAAATATCACTATATGACACTTCTTACTGCTGTAATGTTTTTGTTTTTGAATACAGTATTCACGTCTAATTCGTTTGCTTTGAAGATTTTAAAGAAACAACGTTGAGTTGTTAATACACTAATTCAATAAGACATATATAAAACATACATTTGTGTGGAATACTTACGTGGAACTTTACCGGCGTGACCTTGATGTCCGCTAGAGCCATTCGCACCGTTGTTGCCGACTGGTCCGGTACCGCCCTGTTTAAAACGGAATTTAGTAAAGAATCATTTACCTTAATGTTGAGACTATCTATCAAATGTTGTGTCATTATACATCCACGAAGTGTCATACTGCACAATGTATAAAGGAACAAATTGTGTCATTTGCACAACAAAACAAAACACATTCAAACAAAACGGTAAATAACAAAAAGAAAACTATACTTTACAAGAGTATAATTATAATTGAATACTATTTAATCAAGAGAAACTAATTTTTATCAAAATGGTATATTTTTTACTGAATATAGATGCTTCCGTGTTGTCTGTCAAATTCTCCATCTGGTATACATATGTATACATACATATATATATATATATATGTATATATATATATATATGTGGGCGTGTGTGTGAGTGTGTGTGTGTGTGTGTGTGTGTGTGTGTGTGTGTGTGTGTGTGTGTGTGTGTGTGTGTGTGTGTGTGTGTGTGTGTGTGTGTGTGTGTGTGTGTGTGTGTGTGTGTGTGTGTGTGTGTGTGTGTGTGTGTGTGTGTGTGTGTGTGTGTGTGTGTGTGTGTGTGTTTGAGTGTATGTATGTATATACATATTATTGATTACTGATTCACTGTGGACTTACTGTAGCGCCTGTTCGACCTCCCCCACGCCCAATCACCCCCCTAATTCCAATGGCACCCTGAAATGCAGAACAGAAACTCTTAGCAATGTACCTGCGATTGTTCGTTTAATACGTATTCTTATCTGTTGTTGATCTGATATCTGATTAGAGTTTCTAATAGCGACCATCCTTCACAAATCGTGCGCCGTTCCATATAAAAAATTAAGTTATGTATTGTAGCTATACAATTACCTCGACATTGTATTCTCTCCGGTACAGGTTTGTAAATGTTAAACCAAATGCCAGACTAACAAATCAGTACGTTTCATAAACAAATTATAGTATCTTGTTTTGGACTCTATGTATGATATATTTACACTGGCATAGTACATTACAATAATACCAGTTGACGTACCGTTGGTCCAAACCTGCCAAGACGACCGATCGAGCCCTACAAAGGAAACAAGTTTACAAATGATGGTATTTTATTATAGTCATACTCAACGCTTCATTAGTACGAATAATTACTGAAATACGTGCAACGTACAACGACCTATATACGAGAAACCGGATTTACAGTCGGATCGAACGCCGATGAAGTACGAACATCATAACCATACACATACCCTATCATAACTAATGATACTCAGCACTGTCCGCTGTGCATTCTTAATCGTTGACTTACTCTCAAGGAATACGACCATAACATCCACGGTCACATTTAATTGTGATACAATAATATGGACTCATCAATATCGTATCCATCTGATACTGAAATTGTACGCCTTATGTTTTGAATAATATTGTCGGAGTAGTCGGAAATGAGTATCTATATATATATATATATATATACATACAGAATCCTAATCCACTGTATATATATATGTATACATATATATATATATAAATATATATATGTGTGTGTGTGTGCGTGCGTGCGTGCGTGCGTGCGTGCGTGCGTGCGTGCGTGCGTGCGTGCGTGCGTGCGTGCGTGCGTGCGTGCGTGTGTGTGTGTGTGTGTGTGTGTGTGTGTGTGTGTGTGTGTGTGTGTGTGTGTGTGTGTGTGTGTGTGTGTGTGTGTGTGTGTGTGTGTGTGTGTGTGTGTGTGCAGTTGCCATCTGCTGGGTTTCGCAGTTGATGTCAATGTGATAAGATCGTAGCAAAGGGAGACAGTCTGTTCCACTACTCGGAATTAGCCAGTGTAGTAATTTGTAACAGGAAGTCTGCTGTGTTGAAAGTGGGAAGATGGGAAATTGTTGAACATCAATGGATATTGCCGTTAACTGAGCCTGCCAAGGCAATATTGCCAATAAAGTTTGTTTTGAAACAGGATGTTTTGTTTGCCATTTGAACATACTCCGGGGTCGTATCTTTCTAATTGCGAACGTTGACACGGGTTTACTAAACACAATTTGGTGGAGGATATGCATTCGATGTGCATATTACAGATTTAAACATTAGTATTACTTAACTAACGCAAACGTAGGAATAAATCGTTTTAAATCGTGGCCGTACCGCCTGTCCAGTTGCTCCCGTCTGTCCAGTGACTCCTGTGGCACCTGTGATTCCCATTTCGCCTGTAGGACCAGGGTACCCCGCCGGTCCCGTCTGCCCCGTTTCTCCGTATTGGTAGACTCCAGTTGCTCCCACTACATTGGAACACACACACACACACACACACATACACACATACACATACACACACACACACACACACACACACACACACACACACACACACACGTGTATATATATAATATTATATATATATATATATATATTCAGAACTACTCGCTGTGACGTGATTATTCGGCCTCTACACGTACACTAAAGGTCGCAGTGAAAGGATGTACGTTCCGTTTTTGATCATGATACACGCACGCAGAAATGCATACACGCCACGCAAGCAACGCACCTGCACGCACGCACGGCTCTGCATTATTTTTTAATTGATGCATTTTTAGCAAGACCTGTAATCAATTAAAATATGCTCAAATTTAGATAACTACGTATACACATTATTGAATTAGAACTTTAAAAAATGGTAAACAAAATATAATTAAAACCCATCAAAATTCGTATATTTCACGATCGGTGACTTCTCTGCCATCCTCACCTCGTATAGCGACAACCAACGCAACTACATAGAGGACCTTCGCCATCACAGCAACTATAAAAGACACACATAAACTGATAGAGGGTAGGCGTGCAGAGAAAATTAAAAACGCACAATGACGTATTGGTAATAAGACTTTGTGAGTGTGTGCACGTGCGTGTGTGTATGCATACGTGTGTGCGTGTATGTGTGTGCGCGTGTGTGTGAGCATGTCTGCGTGCGTGCGTATGTGTGTGTGCATGTGTGTGTGTGTGTGTGTGTTTGTGTGTGTTTTTGTGTGCTTGTGTGAATGCTTGCGTGTGCGTGCGCTAGCGTGTATGTATGTGTATATGTGTGTGCGTGCGTGCGTGCGTGCGCGCACGTGTGCTTGACTGTGTATGTACGTGCGTGCACTGTTTGTGGGTACGTACGTGTGTGTGAGTTTGTGTGTGTGTGTGTGTGTGTGTGTGTGTGTGTGTGTGTGTGTGTGTGTGTGTGTGTGTGTGTGTGTGTGTGTGTGTGTGTGTGTGTGTGTGTGTGTGTGTGTGTGTGTGTGTGTGTGTGTGTGTGTGTGTGTGTGTGTGTGTGTGTGTGTGTGTGTGTGTGTGTGTGTGTGTGTGTGTGTGTGTGTGTGTGTGTGTGTGTGTGTGTGTGTGTGTGTGTGTGTGTGTGTGTGTGAACTGTGCGTGTATCTGTATACAGCCCAACTCTGCTCGAAATCACAGTAAAAGACAACTCGTACATACCATCAACTGCACGACGTCCAGCAGAAGACGTGGCAAATTACATTACATTCCCCGCCAATGCTGTTGTGTCGTCTTTGGAGTGTTCTGTCAACCGTGAAGCTGATAGACGTCTCGTGGAGTAGCGATGCCCGGCCTCCCTGGCAGGTGCTGCGGTGAGTCAACATGTGGTATTGTTAGACTATTTAAACAAGCAATACTTCAAATATAGCTGTCTACGACTATTGTTGTGTACATCCTGTTTGATGCTTGAATGTTATAAACAACACTTCCCAAAGGTTGCTCTGTACTCGAATATAACGTTACCGTAACTATGGAAATATTGTGCAATAAACAAACTACGAGGACAAAAATTTTGGTAATCGTTCTTTAACTAGTATCACCAAATGACATGTTTTTTTACTTTCAGAGAATAGTTCTTGCACGGAAACGCACCAAGCATTTCATCGCTGCACTTTAGTGCACATCTAAATACTATACATTCTAATTTTAGTATTAACAAGCCGTATAGTGCACCAAGCCAGTTCAGTATATGAAAGAGGACCATTCAACATTGATTCTGCGGCACAAATCAATTTTTTTTAATTAAAATTTCGTCGCCGTATCGGTTATTTTCCGTCACCTTTATTAATTCCATTAGAGACCTAATTGTGCCTTCCGCTTGTGACAGCTAAGCATTCTAACCCGTGACGTAGACGTCAACCACCCAGGTGGACCACTTCTCATACTGCGTTCCAATCACCTCGTGTATACCGTGAATACGCAGCCCCTACTCGACCCAGTTTACAAGTGGTAAACTAGAGGAGCTCGTGAACTTTCCGGTTCGCCTAGTCGTGTCTACGATAAAAAAAACTAGTCAGTC
>OZ023212.1:47666721-47727925 GCA_963995525.1 Escarpia spicata
ACACCAGCCTCTCCACTTCATTGCGGTACTCAGACTCGTCTGTGTTCCTCATCAACTCGTCCAAAGTGGTATCATCTGCAAACACACTTTCATTCGTGGAGAGCGAGTACAGGAGCAAGGCCAGGACACAACCTGGGAAGTTCCGGTTTTCAATATGATAGTGTTGAAAACCACGCCATTCATTTTGACGACTTAAGGACGGAGCAGAAGAAATTTAAGGATCCAGTGACACATGCTGACGTCTACCGTGGAGTGGATCTATGTTGAAGTTTGTGACCGACTTCAGGTAATTGAGAACCAAGCGCTCCAGCACCTTCATCACGACTGACGTCAGGGCCATGGGGCGAAGGTCGTTCAAAGCTGTCACCTTGGATTTCTTCGGAACAAGGACGATAGTTGCTGCCTTGAATCAAAACGGGGACAGTGTGTTGATGGAGTAAGGAGTTAAACAGTTCAGTGAAACAAGATCCAGTTCATCAGCGCAGTGTTTCAATGTTGAAATGGAAACATTGTCAGGACAAGCTGCCTTACTGCTAGTCTGCTTGAAGAGCTTCCTCACCTCGTCTCCTGCACGGTAACGGGAGGAGGAAGTGATATAACATAATGTTTAGTGTTTATTTGACCCCATGTAGTCTGGCATGTAGTGTATTTATTGTTGTTGTTGTTGTTGTTGTTGTTGTTGTTGTTGTTGCCATGTGTAGCAATTTGATATAAACTTAGTGCAAATTTGTTTGTATATAAAATGAGAAAGCTCGCAAACTGTGGCGAAAAACCGGACCCAGCAAGCTGTGCCCTTGAACGCTGACACCGTTATAAAGCGCATCTCCGACGCCTGGACAAACTTCTCTAACCAATGCCCGTGACTATCCACAAGCACCAACACTAAAGCCTTACTTACTCCGAATACGTATCCATCATATACCGCTAAACTAATGCCGCCGCCAGATATTACTTACGCTCGTATTCAGCGCGAGTGTCGTTGGAGAGGAACTGGCCTTCAAGTTTGAGCTTGTAGTCAGTCTTTGTTCCCCGTGTCGCTCTTTGGACATCGTACTTGGCTTTCTTGTATAGTGCACGGTCTCCACTCTTGAACGCATCCTGGTTTTCTTTCAGCTTAAATTTTAGGTCTCTGGTGCACCACGACTTATCGTTTTGGAACACTTTGACAGTCTTCTGGGGAATACACAGATCCTGACAGAAGCATATGTAAGACGTCACGGTGTCTGCATATTCATGGATGTCTGTGTCCGTGTTTAAACGACACCCAATCTGTACTGGCCAAACAGCCTTGGAGGCGCTGAATAGATTCAGTGTCCCAGCGCTTGACATTGCGAACGTAGGCTTTCGCTGTTCTAAGCGTCTGGCGGTAGGAAGGAAGAAGGTAGATCGTGGAATGGTCGGAGAAACCAAGGGGCGCACGTGAGACCACATGATAGGTACCTTGTCGCCATATACCGCCGCCATCTTGTTTCACGATTAGTACATTACTATAGTTCCATGACATCTCATAAAACAAACATTATCGCAAACAATTGTCACTTTCAAAACGTTAGCTTACGTTTTTGTTATAAAGAAACACTTTTGCGGCCACATTTTCAACAAAGTATACGAAAAAAATGCACGAACGCACTACGTGTTCAGCATCCATTTTTTGATCGCTTGACGGAGTTTTTGCTTGGCAACAGTTCACAAGATGGATAGGGCAATTGTTTAACGTCCATTCAACGTGTGAACCTAACACTACTAAAAACCCTTAACATACGGGGCATTTCGAAACAACAAAAGCGTTACTTTTCTTCTGATGGGTCGCAGATGAAAAGTTTAAAAGCTAGGCGTCCTAGATGCAAAACTTCTAGAAGAACAAAGTTAGCATCTACACGCACATGCATACGTACCCACACACATAACAACGCAATTTCAATTATATTTTGATTAATAATAGTAGTAGTGTTAAATGTGTGTGTGTGCGTGTGTGCGTGTGTGCGTGTGTGCGTGTGCGCGTGTGTGCGCGTGTGTGTGCTTGTGTGTATGTGTGTGTGTGTGTGTGTGTGCGCGCGCGCTCGCGAGCGTGCATGCCTGTGTGCGTGTTTTAGTGCTTGTGTGCGTATGTGCATGTGTATGGTTTAGTCGATGCTCTCTTCCCTGTTGATGTGTTCATGTCCGCTAGGGTGGTATGGGCGCTACAGGACCTCGGGGAAGTGCGGCGGGAGATCCCGGAACAATGGTAAGTCGTAGATAAATTAATGTATTCTACCCAACCAGCGGTTTGACAATTGTTTGCAATGCGGAATAACTTAAGTCCCTGACAACTGAACAGTTTATGCAATAGAAAAACAACACATGCGCTACGTAAATGCCTTTAATTAATACTCTTCGAATATATATATATATATATATATATATATATATATATATATATATATATTATATATGTATTATAATATATATATATATATATATATATGTATATATATATATATATATATAATAATTATTATTATTATTATAACAATAATAATAACCACAGTTGATAGTCTACATTGACGGTATCTTATGTGTCATTCAGGGCGCAACGGGTCCGGTAGGGAAAAGGGGAGCAACTGGACCTGCTGGCAAAACGGGACAACCAGCGGGAGGCTGCCCTAATGGTAAATACCGACACATGCGAATCCCGTCTTGGTAGTAGGCAATCCAAATCTACTTAACACAATTGTGTTTTCATATCTTGGAACTATTTAGAATATGAACCAACTCTAATGTTTTTCGTCATTCATCAACATCAAACTATTTATAAAAGTGTTTGACATATTTACTTCTCAAGACACTTCGTTTTTTTTATCTGTGTATTTCTAAAAGGTCTTTTTTACCCTTGCAGTGCAACTTTGTCTATATAATTCGCATTAATGACATCAAGTGTCTTTACAGCGGCTAAACGTTCCTACTCATTTGTATTTTTTACTCGTCTTGTTTTTGACTTATTCGGCCAACCATTGGCATATAGAATATGCATTATGACTGCTAGCTCAACTGTCAAAAACATTTGTTTCGATAACAAAATTGGAAAGAATTGTTGTTTCGGTTCAAAATTATTAAAGGTTATCTAGCTCGACAAACTATAAATATAGGGTGTGGCTATTAACAACATTTACACAACGTTTCTGATCATTCCACCAGTCTGTGCTGTTTGTGGTGTGCAGTGGCGCAGTGGGTAGAGCACCGGTCTCTCAAACCAGAGAATCCCAGTTCGATTCTTGTGCTGCCGTGTCAACCTTTGGACAAGTTTGTTCACTCAACGTTGCTCCAGGTCACTTAACTGTATGAATGAGTACCTGGCTATAGACAGAGGTGGATATGTGTGAGTGGCTACATCATTTGAAGAAGGTGTAATAACGACAAATGGATACTGACCAACGTGATGATGATTCGATGCAGGGTTTCCGAACACTATCACGCTGGTGTGGGATGGCCTTCTCACGCTCTGGCTCACCATCGCAACTGCCTACGTCGTCATAACCCATCATCAAGGCATGAAAAACTGACGATGAATTCCACCTCTCTGTGAAATCTTCCGGAAGAAAACTTCGAGAAACATTATCAACGAGGGAGAAAAGCACGATGAATGCATGAAAAATGGCTATGCCCATGTTAACACATGTCGCTTTAAAAGCTTGTTTTTATAACTACATACCAGTCATGTTCTATTATTTGTATTAGTTTCACGTATTTATGACTTACATGTAAACAACTAATCAATATAACCATGCAATGAATTGTGCTTACAAATAACGTATCATCAACGCGACATATAACACTTATTATAGATGTCTGCTTCGTAGGGGTGTTTGTCAAAACGAACAGTTCAGCGTTACGAAGCGTGACAGGAATGTGGCGTTCTCGAAAACTGTCAAAAATAGCGGAACGTACTTAACGAATGGCCCTTTAGATATTAGATTATTAGAGAGTAACAAGTTCCTTTCCTAGATATCAAAAAAAGACTAATTATTAGCGTCGTCGTTATTTGTAAATGGACAGTTGCTACTACAAACTTCACGGACATATTACGTAATTGTTGTCCTACCAGTACTGCTCGGTAGATGTGTGACAAATCACGTTCTGTCGTACCAATGATGACTACAGGTATTTCTTCTCATTGTATCGTTACGTGATATTCGCTTCGAATAAATTAAACTCCAGTCGTAGTCTGCTGTGGGATTTCATGTTAACGTTATGCATCAATACATTTAGCGGGTTATCGTTTGAGCCTAACATATAATATACTAATGGTGACCTACGTAGCTATGATGGTATAGATGTGACGTCACACAGCATATGTGGGTGTCTTTTATTTTCTATAAAATTAATAGAAACCTACTTGGATTATCTTAAATATACTATCGAATTAAAACTGTTTGAATTGTTGGCCTACAAGTAAGAGAGGCTGACTCGCCGAGATAAAGTGACTTTTCTTGGCGAAGTCGCGCAGCCGGGCGAGAGTCGATTAAGTTACTATGGGAAGGCGGGGTAAGACGGTAACAAAAAGAAGGGTATAGGACAAAACTATGGACTTGCAAGTATCCAAATAATGCTTCACTTTAAAATTTGTTATTTCTAGAAACTTGTGCGATATTGAACTTTCTTGAGAAATAATTGTTTAGTTATCACAAAAACAAAAGTGACATCACTGGGGCCGTATTAGCCTACACTATGTATAAAACGGTCCCATATGGTGGGGTAAAACGGCCATCAGCATTATTAACTTTAAACCCAATTTCTTTCATGAAATTAAAATAGAGCATAATAGAACAAATTCCTACAAAGTAGACAATGCCAATACAGAATATTTAACCGAGAAAAATTTCCACCGTGCAATTCGCCACCTAATGACGGGTGATAATAAGGTAGAAACATTCGCAAAGCAAAATTGGAATCTCAGTTTATTCCCTTGTTTGACTTGTTTTAATATAAGTTAAATTTGGAATAGTTTCGAAAACATAGTATTAACCGATAACAATTTACTCTTATTTTGTATTTTTATTCTGTAGTTAGCCTGTGTGTGTGTATCATATTGATTCGTGGTAAACCTACTAGACTACTGGTCGCCTACCGGATAAAATTTGCACGTGCACTAATTGGGGAAACACCACATTTAAATTTGACATAGGCGGCCATTATAACGTTCCCTTCATTTCCTGCAAAATATGTTTTGCGATTTTCTTGAAAATTTCACAACATATTTAACCACCATTGACACAAGTGCTATAAAAACTCGTGAAATTCTCATACCTCATTTTTCAGAAAAAATCCACCCAAACCTGACACCCCTCAATTTCGCCCCAATCTGGTGACGGATTTTGAAATATTGGTGCGTGCTGCAAAATAGCCACTGCGCGAATACGCATGCGACTAGCGTATATTTATTGCTACCTCGTGAAAGATCTAATGCAGTAGTACATTCAGTATATACTGGACTAACATGTGCCATGTCAAAGTGTTCGAAAAAATTCACACATCACACCAAAACAGTATTTTCAAGGGTATTCAAGGGTACTATTTCCTAGGCTGTTGTGAGGGGCGCACAAAAGTGCCGCCATCTCGCGGCGCTTTTGTGACCCTGGCTTGTATATCGCCTCCGTCAAGGAACATCCGGATTGATGGAGAGAGCTTCCTGCTACCTCTCCACGTACAAATGAATGCAAACACCTGACGTCAATCTTGTCAATGGTACCTTCAGACTAACCCTAACCGTAACCTTAAAATCGCCCTAACCCTAAACATAACCCCAACGCTAACCCTGTTTGCACATCATACCAACTACAAAATGTCATTTGTACGGGGAGGGCTAGAAGGAAGTTCACTCCCTGATTCATCGGTTGCCACGCGGCCCTGCTATTAATGTAAGTGTATTTGTAAGTGTTCAGTTTCGTTTGATTGATTATGTATCATTATATTTTAAATGAATGACAGTATGCATATTAAACCCTTTATTGGTTTTGCTGGCTGAGCGGGATGTTGCCTACTACGAAAGTGGCGCCACACGATTGACCGAAAAATAACTAACCACATAAGCCCCCACAAGAACACCAGAGTGCGCCACGGTCAACTTTACCACCCGTTTCGCTACATCAGAATAAAATCAAAGTTTCGTTACGACAATGTGCATTAGTAGAGCGTTCCAGGAAGCGCCTCGATCTCGACTCCTTTCCCTATCCAGATGACGTCATGCGCTCAGTTCGATCGTTGAACAGACATTCCCTATTAATGGGATATTTCGGATTTCATTCGGATTTCGGTTTTGATCGTGTGTTGCAAAATAGTGGGAGAGCACGGATCCTAATTTGGGGGTTATGGACACCACTTGCTATATTTGATTGCCCTGTGTTTTACTAAACTTCAAACCTTCCTGAATAATACTCCAGAGGGTAACCCTCTCAAATCAGTTGGCTTCACTGTGAAAATTGGTCTTACTTTCAGGCCTATAGGGTTACTGAGTGGCCGTTTTGTCATAATTGTATGATTTCAAATTTACATAGTAGATCCAGGGATACGAAGCTACATTTGGTATTGAAATATCCGGAATGATAAGAAGAATAAAAACAACAAATATATTTTCAAAATGTTTATTTTTAGGACGCCAGAGACAAAAACATTGAACAATATGTTGAAAAAGCCACTCCGGTTTCGCTGTCGACATCATATAGAATGTACCGTAGTGACCTTGATATTTAATAAACATCCACCGTTAATATATCAAAATAATCGTCATTCGTTTACTACTGAACATTGAAACACAATATCAAAATAATGTTAATCACCACACATTCATGAACCAAACATTTACCCCACGCCCTAATTGTTGCGTGATCATTACTTGCATTATTTCCACTTTCCGTTGTGTAGTAGACATGATTAAAGAATGAGTACTGAATCAAAGTATACCAGTAAATAATAGTGACATATCTCATAAGATAATGTATGATACTATGTAGTATCCAAACAAACTAAAAATGTCAAGCGTACATCGCAAAAAAATGTGCAAACGTGTTTTTCACATCACTGTTGGTAGATTGCCGTTTACGCCTTTTGTTGACATAGACAGCAATGCAAGGCATATATGAAATCGCACATCAATTGCAATTGTATCAACATCCGCACCAGAGTAAGGTTGTAATCTACCAAGTATGTATCTTTCATTAAATTCTTCTGCTTTTCGTTTTAATGACTGTCCACGTCATTGCGACGCTAGCTCTCATGTGCTTTGTGAATGGCTTTTGACAATAATTCACCGAGTCATACAGTCAAAGCTACTCCTCTGTGATCTTGTTAAGTATTCAGGTGCGGCCGCGGAGACCTTATCAGGTTCGTCATTGTCCTGGGTTTATGGAGGTATGCCAAACACCAAAATATGTTTCTAATTGCTTTGCAATACGATCTTGCCATTTCTCAATAGCAATACTCAATACAGTAACTGATCTAACTCTTTGAAGTATTGTCTGAGTGCCCTTTTGGCAAATTACGTATCATTCAAAGTTGGTTAGTCCTATGGACCCGGCCGTCCCATTGCAGATTGTCTCTTCTTATCGACAGGTCATCCAAACTAATCAAATGTAAAAAACCCAGAAAAAAGCGATTAATGATATATTGGCATTCATGTTCGTTAAGTATATAAAAGATTTTTGAAAGTACGTACTGTTGTATAACGTAGTTAATATTATAGTGATCTGTACCCTGGTGTTTTTGTAAGTGCTGGAATGATGCGACAGGGGGCGCGTGTGACTGGACCGATTAAACATGTGGCTTAACGTTACTTACTTGTCTCAAATACATTCTTTTGGCAAGGTATAACATGGTGACAGAATTGGGACGTACACCAAATACTGCAGACAATGTTTGTCTAAGAGTATATTGTACGGAAGAAATGTGAGAACGTTGCGAAGCCAGTACAAGCAGAGCCTGCGTAATAGTACAACACAGCCTGCCGACAAGACAAGATGGCGGGAGCATCCATCAAACCACCAGACACTTTAGAAGTGACGATGACTGGCAACCCAGCGCACTCGTGGGAAAAATGGAAGAGGAGATTCCAGATCTACATCCAAGCCACAGGGTCAACCGACAAGCCAGGAGAACAAAAAGTAGGGCTACTACTTCATCATATTGGTGAAAACGGAATCGAAATTTTCACAAATTTTACGTTTTTGTCGGAAGAGAACAAAAACAATTATGACACTGTTGTTACGAAATATGACCAATATTTCACGAAACGTGACCCGCAGTTAATGTTGCGAGAAAAGTACTGGAATCATTTGAAACGTGAACCAGGACAGACAATTGATTCGTGGGTAAACACTGTGCGCGAGAGAGGAAATGAGTGCAAGTTTCCTCCTGAATTTCACGAGCAGGCAGTGAGAGACAAAATAACATTTGCGTGCACTGAAGACAGCGCCAAACTAAAACTGTATGATGCAGGCGCAGACTTATCGTTGGACAAAGCCGTCCAAATACTCTCGTTGAAGGAAGCTACATACCGCGAGCTGAGAGAGTCGAAAACCGCAAACATCGAGTACGTCAAGCGTAAACAAGGATACGTGTCAAAACGCACAACGCAGTTTGTCGACCAGCGAGATAAACACACTCCAAAAGTAAACAAGATATGTGGTTACTGCAATACGCATCACGTCTATGGGAAAAAGAACTGCCCAGCTGCCAAAAATAGCTATGATCTCCACCCTGAACGAGAAAGACACCGCACACACATAAAATGTCACTATGCGTATGAATGTTCTACTACTTCCTTTCAAGTAGACTTTGCAGTTGTAAAGACATTCTTCAATATTCCAATGTCTACCTATGCGACTTTTAAATTAGTTAGGTGCAGTTACAATGTCTGGTAAATTATTCTGATCATTGCTACCGCTCTTAGTTATTATACTGTTATATATTCCAAGATATTATTAACACAACGCAATTATGCAGTCCAAAAGCAATATAACTGTTTTATTAACTTGTAAACATACATACCCTGGTATTTCAACACTGGCCTAAATAGTAACACACATAACATACTAATACGCGTAACACTTGCCTAACTATTAAAAACTAAAATCCTTTCACAACATATATTCTGACAAACATATTACATGAAATATCGACGTCAGCATATTAATACAAAAATCATATTATACACAGATGGTACATAATAATACACAACGTGCTTGCCTACATATCAACACATGGAACATAGTAATGCAGAACACACTAAATACATCACAATTGCACACACAACTTATTTCACGCACTAAAACCATGTCCACTTTTGACTTATGAAGGGGGAAAGCCTAAGCGAAATATCGTGTACGGAACAGGGAAAAGCTTCAGAAGACTCATAATATGTACGTAGGAAGCATAAACCTGATTGATTGTATTAAAATCATTAACACGGGACGTACTATTTACTTGTCTAAACTAATAACAACTGAAATCCTGCCACAGCTTACTAACACATTGTTAACAACATTTTAAAATACTTTTCTTGATTGAACTTCTAACCATCTGGCAAAGATACATGTCACAGCACATTTCTGACACACGCCTCCACGCAAGCACACACGCACGTACGCACGCACGCGCGCAAACACACACATCGAATGGGCACTTTCAAACTCTTCCCAAGACCGAAATTGTTTTCCTAGCTGGAAGTCACCCATGCTGACAATGCAATCACCTAAAACAGGAATGTAAAAGACGACTTGGCTTAATTATAAATTAACTGATCACCGTATTGCCCTCTACTAGTAGCAATACAAATAGTACAATTGCGTAAGTACTTCACTCCAAAAAAAATTCTAACCGTTTATTTGCGGAAATTTGATAGAATATGTGTTAACAGATTTAGCACATACAGCTATATATACTTTACTGAAGAATTTGATAAGGTTTTTGATTAAAAAAAGTAAAACACGTTTGGACGAACCTAAGATTCCATTTCTAATTCGCAGAGCTGGGCTCTGTGAATTAGAATTCGTTTCTTATTCGCTGAATATGTGCGCTATAGCGTAGTTCGCAGATTCCAGCTTGGCTCTGCGTCTATTATTCCTCAGTTACGCTTATTTTGGCCAGTCATTGAACAGACAGCGCCGCATCTTGCGACGAGATCTATACGATACTTCAATAACTGGAGAGAGACGACAACTGGCCTGCCTAATTACTTGGTCCTTCAATAATACACAGTTTTGTAAATAACATGATCCATTTCTGCACTGTAAACGATGTGAATGGATGAAGCATACACATTCCTACATGTTGTCAACAAAATAAACATTAAGCATGATAATCTATCCCAAAACGTATATATTTTATTACAACACTTACCTCGTGGCTTCCATCTTTGTTGGTTGGTCGGCTCTGCACTGAAAGGCGCAATCTAATTGGTTGATCGCGGGCTCTGCAAATAAAATTTCATTTCTTGTTCGCAGAGGGCCGGTTTCATGAAGCGAACTTAAAGTTACGCAATTACTTAGCGTCACGTGTTTACATAAACTACTATGTTAGCTTATATAAAAAAATCACGTAATTTACTAAGACAATCATCTTAGCGTTAAGAACGTTCTTAGCCGCTTCGTGAAACCGGCCCCTGCTATGCATGCATGTGTGCGTGCGTCTGTGTGCGTGCGTGCGTGCTTGCGTCAACAGTTTGATAGTCGTGGTTTGATGTGTATGTTTTTGTATATTGGGCAGGGGTGGTGTATATATGTGGGAATGTGTGAGGGTGTGCGCGCGCGTGTGTGTGTGCGTGCGTGTGTGCGTGTGAAGTATCAATAGGCTTTATTGCTGCTACAATATACATTTTGCCGACAAGACGCGTCACTGTTCTGAAGACAAATTTGTAAATTCTTTCTTTGAAGTAATTATTTACTTAGGCCTGTTTTCTGAGGGCAATAGGCCAGCGACCATGGTCCTCCACTCTAGTCCGTTTGATGCCATTTTCTCGATTTCTCTGCCGATGTATCCCATCTGCTTTCTTTCGCTTTCCGTGTCTTTCTGTCGGGTGTTTCTTGGCCTTCCTCTTCTTCTCGTGCCTGGGGTGTTCCATGTAATTGCTTGTCGTGTGATGTTTGTTGTATGTTTCCTGCGTGTATGTCCTAGCCATCTCCATGTCATAAAAATAAAAGTAAGTTCTTATATAGCGCAGTTTGGTGTTAAGCTTTATTTGTTTTGCCTTCCAAATGGCCCGTGCGTGCATGGTGTGTGCGTGTTTGCGTGTATGTATGTGTTTGGTTTGTGTGTGTGTGTTTGTGTGTGCGTGCGTGCATGCGTGCCAACGTGCATGCGTGCGTATGATACAGGTAGGCATATGGTGTCTCTCGAATTTATGTCGTTTTAGCTAACGTTGTGATTTTAGTGAAGTAACTGTAGGCGTTGTTGCTAGTACAATAAATTTTGTCGACGAGATGCGTCACTGTTCTGGGAACAAAGGTGTTATTTATTTCTTAGAGGTGCCCGCATTATAATTGGAAAAAACCCTGCCCACGATATCTTCCTAAATGCAACTATAATTGAGATGACGTATACATGAGTGTGCATGGGTACTCGGTATGTTAAACTTTTCCTCCTAGACGATTTGCAAAGCAGACACCAAAAGTATGGATTCATGTTTTAAAACATCGTCAACATACCTATAAGTAGTGTAGACTATATTTGATAATGGACGCCTTTCTAACGCAGACGTATAGCTCTAGGCGCAATACTTATGGAGAACACTTGACAGACGGAACTAACGATACGTAGGGCGAAACACACAACTAATTGTTAATTGTATTGACCGCGAATAGGAAAATATTGTGACAAATAAAACATGGTCCGAATCGTATCAATGTTCAGTGAACAACTGAATATAAACAGAAGTACGGACGCCAACACAGTGACAAAGACACGGTCCTACCTTCCGAGCCGAGTAAGTTTCGTCGATGCTGTGTGTTCTGCAAGGGATGCATCGATATGACAGTTTCTAAACGATCACACCTGACCACCCGGCTACTTAGCATAATCTACGTTTTTCTTAGCGAAGTTGCGGTTAAGCAAAGTATGAAAATTATCGATGTCGTTCTTCGTGTATACATAGTCTACAATAAAGCCCGCCTGGTTTTGTAGTGTCCTTGCACTGCAAGTTGCATTCGGAGATCGTCCATCTTTTAAATAAAAAAATTACATGAATCAACATCCCGCATCTATGTCACTTTCCTGAACACCATTATAAACTTGTTTCACACATTATGCAAGTTTATAAATTGGCGCAAAAAGCGAAACATTATATCTGCGGGCTTAGAGGCTTAGAGGCGGACTAAGATATATTCGGATACTGGGGCAAGTTTGAATTGTGAGGTCCCCACCAAGAACAAGGAGCTATGGCCCCTGGAATAAACTTTGTTCTAACCTGATTACCCTGGATCTCGGGACCCTGGAATGATTTTATTCTTACTTGACTGGGGCGCCCCAAGAGCTCGGAGTCAAGGAATTTTTTTCTCAATTCAGTGAGCCCCGGGAGCTCTGGTCCTTGTTTTTTTATCGGCGCTCCGGGAGCTCCTGACCGTGGAGACGTGACCCAGTCAGGGACGAATCCATAGAGGGGATCTTAGAATTGTACCCCTCTTGATGATCGGCAAAAAACCTCCACTGAACCAAATTCATATTGGATAGGCTGAGCCGGTGCTCCAGTTTGACTCCGCCGTCGAGTTATCGCGGTGTCGCGAAGTCGCCATTCCGCCGTCGAGCTGTTGGGTCTTGACATTGGAAGAGCTAGCGCGGGGGTTTTATTGAAGATTTTTTTTGTCAGAGCTTCAACACCACTCTTTCTTCGCGCTGTCGGATCATGACATCGGAATACGATAGGGGGATGCTGTTGAACATTTATTCACTATTTCGGAAACTCACCAAAAACCTTCAATAGCACCCACTTGAGACTTACCTAAGCGGGGCCACATTCCAAAGTCTAGGGGGCACTTAACAGGGGCACATTCCAAAGATATATGGGGCATCCCCTCTAGCTAGCGAGACCAAAAGAATAGGGGGCACGTGCTCCCAGGCCTCCCCTGGATCCGCCTACGTCAGTTATGGTAATTCGCAACAGACGTCCCAAGGCGCGCGAGGATGGACGCTTGTCGTGAATGTGCCACATAGAATTGGCGCATGCTTATACTGGCGCGACTTTCACAGGAAGTTGCACACTGCGTAGCTACGGAGTGACGTATTAACAATTGGTGATGACGTCATTTTTTCTCACTTGACAACCAGAGGCGTACGAATTTGAAGTAGTTCCGCGGCAGTACATGTAATAATAATAAGATAACTTCTATTGCGCCTAAATCATTGGAAACCAAGCTCAGAGGCTCATAAAAACAAAAGGATTGGTCAATCTCAAAATCCATAAGCAGTATTCCAGTTGTCAACAGATGAGTCAAGGCACTAGGGAGATACGGTGGATAAGCAAGGTTGTAAAGACAAGACGGTATTTTGTAATATTTTCAACTGATCTAACACTAAGAGGGAGCATATTCCAAAGAGTTGGTGCAGCAATAGAAAAAGCTCTCTTTCCAATGTTAGTGTTGACTCTAGGAACAAAACGTAGGTCAGAACTAGATGATCGAAGCTGGATAGGTTTTCTGACAGGAGTAAACAGAGAATGTCAAACGCCAAACACGCGCGAGCAGAGAGGGTAAGGCGGCGAACCAAACTCACCATTCACTGGCAGCTGTTCTGGGAGCAATGCAGTGCAGATAACAAACTGATGATCAGTGCAAAGAAAACATTCTTTTCTACAAAGATCAGAGACTGCGGCAAGGATCAGAAACAACTGTTCAAATTAACGAGCCATTTGATGGGTAACACGGACACGTAACATCGATACCGGCAACCCAAGTGATATCTACGAAACAGCATTGGTCGATGACGTCATGTTTGACGGAATCCCGCTTCAAAGGTTACTGCCAGCCACCCTTGATGAGGTGAAGCGAATAATCACAAACTCGCCCAACAAGTCATGTGATATAGACCCGATTACTACGTGGCTTTTGATACAGTGTCTGGATCATTTCGTGCCGTTGATTACAGCCATTATGAACAAATCATTGGCAACGTCACTGGTACCCGTGTTTCAAACGTGCAACTGTGATACCATTGCTTATAAAGCCGGGCCTAGATAAGGAAGTTCTGAATAATCATTGGCCTGCGTAAAACCAACCATACGTGTCGAAACTTCTCGAGAAAGTGGTTGAACACCGTTTGAAAGATCACCTGGACATCAACAATCTACACGATATTCACCAATCGGCGTACCGCAATGATTACTCAACCGAGACAGCTCTAGTGAAAGTCCAGAACGACATCGCAGAAGCTCTTGATAAAAAACGTGTAGTCGTCCTGGTCATGCTGGATCTGTCCAGTGCGTTTGACGTCATCGACTATGGCATCATGCTAAAGCGTTTTTAACACTCATTTGGCGTGACTGCAGAAGCCCTGGATTGGATGAGATCCTACATTAGCGGCAGAACACAATGTGTATCGGGTCGGCCTCGCAACTTCGTTTACCGCACATCTATGTTGCAGCGTGCCACACGGATCTGTGTTGGGACCGAAACTGTACTGCATGTACATTAAACCAATTGGAGATACAGTGAATAACGATAATCTTCGTTACCACTGTTATGCAGACGATACACACACACGCACGCACACACACACACACACAAACATATATATATTTAATTATCCATCAAGCCTGGCGAGAACTGGGCCATTGAAAGCTCAGCCACTGAAGCCTGTGTGGCGGATGTTGGCGGGTGGATGAATAGAAACATGTTAAAATTGAACCAAGAAAAACACGAACTGATTGTGTTTGTGTCCAAACACCGAATTCATCAGGTGAACGACCTGTCCCTCATTATCGGGGGCAGACTGCTACACGCTGAGCAATCCTATGAGAAATATTGGACTTAATATAGACAGCGGCTTGACAACGGAGAAACAGGTGAATGCGATCTCCAAGTCCCGTTTCTACCACATCCGAAATATTGGCAAAGTCAGATAATACATCGCAAATGACGCCTGTAAGATTCTAGTCTAGGCACTGGTAACATCTCGACTGGACTATGGTTTGCCTCAGGTTTACAGAACTGCGCTGATCGCCTAATCACCAGGACACGCAAGAGCGAACTACATTGGCTGTCCGTGAAATACCGGCTCAGCTTTAAGGTCAACACTTGTACTTATAAACTGCTGAACGGATTGGCACCGGCGTACATGAGTGACATTGTGTAGAAACATCAACCTACTCGTACCTTAAGATCAACGGAGAAGTCACTTCTCGTCGTATCTGTGCTACGGACAGTAACTTATGGTGAACGTTGTTTCAGGAGAAACGCGGCCATACTATGGAACGACTTGCCTGAGAACATTAAACAACTGACCACTCTCAGCTCTTTCAAGAGACATTTAAAAACATATCTTTAAACTGGCGTACGTACGACTGACGTGATCGAGTCACGCTCTCGTTTTAATGACATTGAAATACTAATGATTTATTCGTAATGTTTTATTCATGTGTGTGTATTATAAATAATTTACTTTCTATGTATTTATTTGTTATGCTTAAATCAATTATTTTACACTAGTTATTTTTTAAATAATCTATATTTTATAGTTTTATTTAATTTATGCTGCTTTTTGTAAAGCGTCAAGTGGATTTGGGCGCTATATAAATTCCGATATTATTATTACTATTAAATGACTGGTTGATTGCCTACGGTGCCTTTTCGTCATTTGATGCACCATTTCGTAATACAAAGCCATGGGAACCAAAGAAGTGTCGTATTATTTGTTTCACACAGTTGTGCAGTCTAAAGATATCAGTTAATAAACAACGAACATACGCTAATTTTCAATACCTATAGCTTACAGTCATAATCACACTCGCTAGATGCACGTGGGATGCGATGGTGGCACTCAGAACATCGCAATCTCAATCGAATCGTTTTGATGCCGTTTCGAACCTTGTGCAAGTTCGTTCACTCCACGCTGTCCCAGTTCACTCAGCTGTATGAGTGAGTACAATGCTATATATAGACATCGGAAGGTATTTGTGAAAGAATAGTATTCTCGCACCAATTGCAGTGTATCCGACGGCGTCCCAGGTAAGCCGAGATGGTCTTCAATTGAACATTTATGCCAGGGGGTGAAGTGTAAAGCGCTTTGAGCACATCCAAGGACTGCTTGCCATGTTATAAAAGAACATACATTTTACATAGAGTACAGTGAATGTTGTTTTTGGACATAAAATAAAGCGAACGTTGTGGAATGCTGTGCCAAACAGATTGCAACCTGCGCTTGGCATGTTTGATCAGACGAGGGTACAGTTCCGTCGGCAAATGGATGCTACAGAACGAACTCCTTGGAGGTCGTCTTGAGTATCAAGGAGTCACACGGCAATTCGATAAGCTAGCTCATTGCATATATATATATATATATATAGCTAACGACGCGTCGTTGATATCCTAATGGAAGATATGAACAATTATCTTTCTGTTGCGAGCTCTCAATAGTAGGCCTATACATATGTGTCCGGATTTCCAGGGTTTTTTCTGGGGTACTGCTACGTGTCCGTTGTTGGCGTTCGGCAGTAGCATCGTGATATCGAAAGCGGAGACGAATTGTAAAATCTCATTGATGTTTTCTCTCCTACATCTGCTGATTGTGCGGGTGCTAGTAGTAGTAATAATAATAAAAATATTTAATATTTATAGTGCGCAATATCCATAATATGCTCAAAGCGCTGTACAATAAAATTCAATCAGGCGATTCAATGTATACTAATAAAACCTGCAATCAAATAAAGTTACTTATATTAAAACTATTAATTAAATAAATAAATAAAATTAGATAAATTATAAATTAGACTTATTATTACTCAATTTACATATATGCATACCGATACATACATACCCACACCCACGCACCCACGCACCCACGCACCCACGCACCCACGCACCCACGCACCCACGCACCCACGCACCCACGCACCCACGCACGCACGCACGCATACATCAATAAATACTGATACAGGCACTCAATATAATCTATATATATATATAATATATATATATATATATATATGTATTATATATATATAAGTAACATGTGCAGTAAAATATCCTCAAATTAAATTAAATATTAAAAATGTCAGCAGTATTGAGCTTTGAACATATGCGTCTTTAGTGTCTTTCTGAACGCCGACAGTGTACTGCTGCATTACACGTCCAATACGAACGACTTGATGCCGACCGGACAAGTAAGATCTGAACCACTCAAGCGCAGCGCAAGTGACACCGAATCTGTGAGTGAGTCTGCTCAATAGAATGCCGTGGTCAATGGTGTCGAAAGCGGCGGTCAAGTCAAGCATAACCAACACAACAACACAGCCACGGTCTACTGCAGACAGAATGTCATTGTGTACTTTAACAAGATTTAACAAGATTGCCACCCAAAGAATTAACTCTAGATGGCAGGTGGACAAGGAAGCACTTTGGCTTATCGAGAGTCCAACCCTCTTATATATGTGTATCCCGCCCTTCTGAGGTATGTGTCGATTTTATTTTAAAACATATTCACGCTACTAGCACCCGCACAATCAGCAGATAATCTGTTCCATTCATTTACAGTCCTTTGTGAAAATGAGAACTTTCTTATATCTAATCTACTCTGCTCCTTTTCTAATGTAACTTCATGTCCTCTAGTCCTTCTATCTTTCTTAACTGAGAAAAAAATACTTCTATCAATATTTTCATAACCATTCATTATTTTAAACACTTTTATCTGATCTCCTCTCAATCTCCTGGTCTCTAGTTTTGTTCAACTATATTCTTTTAGGCGAATTTCATAATTAAGATCCTTCGGTTTTTGTATCATTTTAGTTGCTCTCCTCTGTACTCTTTCTAGCATATGTATGTCCTTCTTGCGATATGGCTTCCACGCTTGTATACAATATTCTAAATGAGGACTCACTATTGTTTTATACAGCGGTATTATTAGTTCTTTTTCCTTATAAGCAGAGCCGTTTCAGTTAAGTGATCTTGTCGATATGCCGATTGAAACTGGTCGTGCAAGTTGTTCTCTTGCATGTGGACATTCAGCTGTTTTGCTACAACGCGCTCGATTACTTTAGAGAGAAATGTTGGATTCGATAAAGGTCGATAATTCTGCATTGATTCTGAATTTAGTCCAGCCTTCTTGATTAATGGCGAGATACAGCCAGTCTTGTATTTATCTGCAACAACGGACTCGTGCGAATCAACTAAGCTGACCAGCATATGATCGTATTGATCAACCAGTTCTCCTACGTTCAGCAAGTTAAGATCATCCGAACGGAACAGTGGAATGTCTTGTCGAAAAGACACTGCATCAATGGTGCGTAACTTGCGATATTTGATTTTCATCAAACCAGTGCGATGTTGAACAATGTATATGTTGAAACTCCCCGCAAAATGGTCAGAAAGGCCCGTGTCCCTAACGGTAACATTTCGAACAAGGGGTTCGTCCGTGCTGCGGGTCATGAGTACATCCAAAGTATGTCCTTTCCTGTGGGTTGGCCCGCGAACATGCAACACCATTCCTGTGGCATTCACAAAATTGATCAGTCGCCGTGCTTCAACATTTGCAGCGTTGTCAATATAAAAGTTAAAATCTCCCATGAAAGTCCAGGTCCAGGTTTTATGGCATGCTGGTCGATGAAACGGCCCCATTCTTAAAAAAACACAGTTGCTGACAAACCATTTTTCACTGTTGGCGGCGGGCGGTAAATAACAACGATTCTCATGGATGACGTAGGTGTTTTCGGCCGGCACTTGATGTGTTCAAACGATCGAAACGCATCGGTATCCTGTTTGTGTAAGACGATTTCGGATTTATGGATAATAATGACACCGCCCCCTTTGCCGGTAGGGCGAGGCGCGGGCTTGATGGAATATCCATTTGGTATAATATTTGTTATCACACTGGCGTCGCTCGAAGGCTTCAACCACGTTTCGCATATCGCGAGATTACATCGAGATGGTTTTCAAGTATATGATCCGCAATGGCGAGTGTTTTGTTCCGACACGATTGTGCGTTAACGTAGCATACTTGTACGTCTTGATCGTGCTGTATAGGTTTATACAATGGTGAAGTTATTAATGTTGGTACATTTCGGCTTGGTTGTGGCAACGTCGGTACTCTTGCGTAGTGAATTATTGTCCCGATCTGTTTTGCGACTTTACGACCGCCACGGTGTTTACGTCTCGTAGACGAACGCTTGAAGATACCTGGTTGCATTTGCGGAAGTTGACAACAACCTTGTCCTAGAATAACGCATAACTGACGCCATTGTTGACACATACGCGTGCTGAAGTGCGTCTTGCGTCACTGCGTATCATCTGCGGTTGCACAGAAGTTGTTCGTCGTCCGGTGTTATCCAAGAATAGACCACAGCGTTCTGCTTGACAAGTTTGCAATCGGTTCTCAAGGCAAGTGTAGACGAATGTCGATTGAAAACCCTAACAGTCCGGCATCAGTAATCATTTTCAAGGAAAATATAAACTCCGAAGTAATGTGTGTACCTATGTACACGCACCTGAGAAATATTAAAACGTTCCTTGAATTGAAATACGTCAAACTTGTATCAATAAGACAGCTGTCGTGGGAGCTACTGCCAAGCACAACACCCCAATACAATGTTATGCCATGAATATGTTTAAAAATAAAATCGACACACACCTCAGAAGGGCGGTATACATGTAGATAAAAAAGGGTTGAACGCTCGATAAGCCAAAAGTGTCCCTGTCCACCTGCCATCTAGAGTTAATTATCTGCGTGGCAATCTTGTTAAATAACCTGAAGTTATGCGGACGCAGCGGTTAAAAAACTGTCAATAACAACCCCTATCTTCTGATGTCACAGTTGTGCCAGTTAAGCAAGTGGAGAAACTGAAGAAAAGTTGAAGTGAAGCACAGCGGCCAAAACTTTTTTAATAGACCCCCCCCCCCCCCCGCCCGTCTTCCCATTTCATCAGTTGAGACGAGGTAGGAAGCAAAGCTAAAGAGAGCGAGAAGACGGTGAAATTGCGGCTGCGCAGTGACGAAACATTTTCAACAGCACCTCCACCATACTCGCCTTCACCTCCCAGTCTTCCGATGTCATCAGTCGAACAGAGACAGTGGAGAAGCTGAAGTTACGGCGCTGCAGCAGCAACACATTTTCTGCGACTACAGCATTTGGTTCGGCTCAAATCGAGAAACCCTCAACTGCACCTTAAGTTAAGCCTTAAGACTCACAAAAATGTCTGATTACACCCCCGCGAGGTTCACAAAAACTCATTGAAGCTCACAAAACGCTTCCAATTATACACCAACCAACCCCAACCCCTCCACTGCAACAGCAACACGTCTCTGGATGCAGGTTTTTCTTTGTGCGACAAATAATGGTGGTGGATACATCACGGGGCTTTGTTAATCAAGGTTAGAGGGAAATGCTTGTAGTTCCAACAGATGAGACCACTGCTACCAGCAGTCCACGGGACAGCAGTCTCAGGTCTGCTGAACTGGCATAAAACGTAAGAAAGTTCATTCCAGCACTACACAGACGCCTACAAACAATTATAGCTGTTGATGAGACGGTAGTTGTTTGAGTGTCAACATAGTGTGCTCGCGAGATCACTCAGAATAGCTTCAACTAGTTAGGGTATATATGGGTATATGTCAACAACATCCCAATAAAAACTATTGCACGTAATATTTTATCATACCTTTATAGACGTATGTTACGTGTAAACATCGAATCAAAACAGACATGCAAATAATATAGTAATTGTTATAGATCTAGGCTCTCCATGCATAATCTTTGCGCATCATCTTGCACGCACGCACGCACGCACGCACACAAACACACACGCACGCACGCTCACACGCACACACGCACAAAAACACACACTGTGACGTATGGCCTTCGTTCACATTTTACAACATTTACGTATATTCGCACAAGGCGTACTAATTCTGAGACCCCCTCTATCCCCTGAATTAATGGCCTACAACCACCCTGAACACATTGACATTGTGACCCGAGGAGGAACAATTATTATACCGAATTGATAAAGCGCTCTTTTCGTACATAAAAGCCTGCTCAAAAGCGCAGTACACAATCAATAGAATAATCATAAACAGTAAAAACAAAGCATAAAAACGATAACATGATAAAAAATGAAATATTATAGAAGACTGGATATAATAAGATGAATATATATATATATATATAATATATATATATATATATATATATAGACTGTTTTAAAATGTAATAAAAACTAACTCGAAAGAGTTAAGCACCAAAATGGGTCAAGCACAAATGTGCTTTAGCAGCCTCTTGAGAGTGTTCAATATTTTTGCTTCACGAATGTGAGCCGGTAGTGCATTCCACAACTTGGCCGCTGAACGCTGACATTCTTTCTCCGTAAGTAACTGTTCTAGCCCTTGGAACTTCTAGTGTCACTGAATCTATGGATCATATATATAGCGTTTCTTCTTGGTTGGTACACATTCAGCATGTCCGATATATATCCTGGAGCCTGTCCATGTAGGGATTTATATGTGTGCATTAGGATTTTAAATTGCACACGATAGTATTGCTTAGTACGATGGTATTAGGAGAAGGTGGAATATATTAAGTACGTCGGGCACTTGAGCCAGCTTTGCAACTAAATATATCCAGGTCTGGAAGGCAATAACATGAAAACAAACTAAGAACACTTATTTTGAAATCTAGGCAGCTACCTCAATCCAAGGCAGATTATTATTTTGGTGCCTATTACACGCAGCGCAATCACTCACGAGATTTTCGATTTGTTGCGTCATCCCTGGCGAGTATAGTGCTTCCCGTGCTCGTTGCTTGCATTTCGTTATGCCCATGCGCGACTCGTGTATTTGTGCAAGCATGTTTGGCCTCATGCTTGGCGGCACCACGATTCTCATACCTTTGTACACTACACCGTCAGATACAGAGAGTTCGTCAGGTAATGTCCAGTACATTCTGATTGTGTGCGATGTTTCCTGCTTTGTATCTGGCCAGCCCTTGAGGATCATAGCATGTAGCTCGTTCAGTTAATCGGCTGTGCATTCATGGAACTGCTTGTATCGTGTATGTGTTACGGCGATGAAGTTGATCATATTGACCATGACAGACTCAATACCAGGTACTATATCGGGCAGGTGGGCATGACTCAGTGCATCTCCCATAGGGATTTCTTTGCCTGACTTGTACGTCACATTCAGGTCGTACGGTTGCAGTCATAGCAACATTCCTTGTAACCTCATGGGTGCTGATAGCAGTGGCTTTGTGCATATAGCCTGAAGTGGTTTGTGATCGCTCCCAGCCGTTGTAGTGTTTCCAAAGATGTGGTAATGGAATTTCCTACAGCTATGCATGATAGCTAACATTTCCTTTTCCAGTTGAGCATACCTCATCTATGTTGGTGTGAGCGCTCTCGCTGTGTAGGCTACTGGACGACCGTCTTGTAGGAGGACTCCTCCTAGTCCGTTGCTACTCGCATCACACTGTATTGTGACATATTTTGTCACATCGTAATACGCCAACACCGGCGCACTGCAACAAAGTTCCTTCAGCTCTTCGAAGCTTCTCTGTTGTGGCTTGCCTCAGTGAAAATCGACGTCTCGTTTCATCACATCCCGAAGTGGAGCGTCCACTGTATTCATGTTTGGGATGAATGTCAACGGATATTGGACACATCCAAGAAATCTGCGCACGTCTTCCTTGCTTTGGGGAACTGGCATTTTGTGTACTGCACGTACGTTCTCTGGATCTGGGTGCAAGCCCTGGTCTGTCACCAGGTGTCCAACGTAATTCACCTGTGGCTATTTTACTTGACAGTTCTCAAAGTTGAGCTTCAGGTTCCATTCTGTCGCTCTCTCTACGACTTTCCTGATGATCTTGTCGTGCTCCTGTGGCGTTTTGCCTGCGATCACACATTATAGCCCGTAGTCTCGGTCTCTAAAACAATTTTTTACATAATTTAAAACTACTTCTAGACACCATGTAACATATCGTGACTCGACTATGGAATGGCAGTGTGGTAACTCTATAATTAAGTTTATTGACGGCTTGCCGCTAATCGCCATGTCGTTAGTTGTAGGCCTATGTTGTCTTAGCAGTTGATTCAATTTTAGTGTTTCTTAATTAATTAATACAGTAATAATATGCATTGGCGCGGGAACAAAATTAATATTGGGGGAGCGGAGCTTCAGCACCACTCCGCTCGATCCGCTGTCAGATCATGACATCGGAAGACGGGGAGGGGGTGCTGTTGAAATGTTTTCGCCGCCGCACCGCTGTAATTTCAGTTTCTCCGCTGTCTCAGCTCTCGACTGATGGCATCAGAAGAGGGGGAGGGGGGGTTCAGGTTGGTGGTGCTGTTGAATATTTTATATGGCGGCGTTCAAAATTGTCGAACCTCACCACAAACCTCCAATGCTTCTTTCCCCTGTTTCCGCGCCTACGACAATATACGCCATAATATGGCAGGCCGATAATGTGCATTGCGCAGGATGTTGCCAAAATTTAGCTATGTTAATTCATAAATGGTATTGTAGATTAACAGCCTTTTCTTGTTCATAATGCATAACTACGATTAGCATTCATTGGTTCAATATCTGATTCGTAGCTAAATGAGTCATTATTGGTTGCTAAGTTAACGCGTTAACTTCTCCGAATCCTTATTGGTTGATAAGTTAACGAACTAACTTCTTCGAGTCCGCATTGGTTGCTAAGTTAACGCGTTAACTTCTTCGCGTTCGCATTGGTTCCTAAGTTAACACCTTAACTTCTTATTCAACGCGTTGAGTGTACCGCGTTTATGACACTATTGGCCCGCCATAATATGCCGTGTGGCGTCGTTGATGTGGTACGTGTATGGCAGACCGATAGGGCCATAAACGCGGACTAAGTAACTCATAAATGAGCCCTAGTAAACATTGGTCGGTAGCGCGAAACACACATTCAAAGAGGTGAGCTTAAAAAGATTGTTTTTCACACTTTTTTAATGTTAGCACTATTTTCAAAAAATTATATTTCCGTTTGTGCGCGTTGAAAACAACGGAAACTGCGGCATGCATAAACGAAATATATATGCTCTGATGTGTGTTGGTACAATACGCACACCTCTATTTGTAATGTATTATGGTATTACATTATTTTACATATATAGGGTAATTACACATTACTGATTCCAAGACTGTTAAGCGGAGGTGGGTGTGAGGATACGCTCTCACTACATATTAATGGCCCCTCTCGTAAAGCCTCTGACAGCCGAGTCCAGCTCCTGGCCTTCACGTGGTGGAATTGTTCTTTACTGACAGAAGAAGGGGCAAAGGCGGATATATGGCGCCTTAAAACCAGACGTCTCGGGCAGATGGGGCTTGTTAACCTTGACTGGTCGCATGTCTAGGAGAAGGTAAACTCTTATTCCAAACCTCCGCTTCCTTGCGGCTATACTCTCACACGGGAAAGACTAAGGGAGAACACCCTGACAGTAAATCCGGAGTCGGAGTCCCTAAGGCGGTCCGATGTTGTGTTCAACGTCCTTCTGGCAGCTCTTGCGACGGCACTGGTGCTAAACTGTATCAGCGCTGGATGTTCCTTTGGATCCACCAGTGACGTGGAGAGGGGGACTTGCTGCATGGGCAATAACTGGCCCTCCATATCAACTTGCCTAGACTTTTGGCTGGAGAGGACACTCCAGCTTCACCTCACGGTGTAGATAAAACACGGGAAGCAGCAGTTTACCGGTTATAAGCCTCCTGCTCGATTGGCGTAGAGTGTGGCGCCAGGGGTTGCTTCCGACGGTAGGGGAGATCTACATATCTCACAGGATAGCTACCGCCCGCCTCAAGTTGGGCAGCCCCCAGCCAGCAAGGTGTTGGCTAGACACGGTTCACCTGCCTCACAAATTGCTAGGGATGATAGAGCCTGACGGAAACGGATCTGAAAGACTCCTCTCGCTCCGTCTTCAAACGTGCGACGGCCCTGTCAACATCATCAGTGTGTATGCGCCAACCCTGTACTCAACATCAGAAGCCAAAGATGAGTTTTATGGAAACATGGAATCCATCATCAGCCAGATACCGCCACAGGAACACCTGCTGTTGTTGGGTGACTTCTACGCAAGGGTGGGAGCCGATCATTTCGCCTGGCCATTCAGCCTGGGACATCATGGAGTCGGCAAGATAAATGAATCTGGACAGCAACTTCTTGAATTGTGCTCCTACCTTCGACCTCTGCATCACCAACTCCTTCTTTCAGACGAAGCTCCAACACAATACATCATGGAGACACCCCCGATCAAAGCACTGGCATCAGCTGTACTTGATCATCACTAGACGCTCTTGCCTCCAGAATGTTCCTATCACCCGATCCTACCACAGCGCTGACTGCGACACAGACCACTCCTTGGTGTGCTGCAGGATTAGGTTGCAGCCGAAGAAGATATATCGCTCTAAACGCGAAAAAAAACCTCGCATTGATGTGAGCAAGACAACACATCCCGAAAAGGCAGCACTGTTTGCAGAGGTACTGGAGGATGCACTGAACGACAGTCTACCACTTGACACTGCCACTCAGACATGGGACCATGTACGCGACACAGTACCAAATGCTGCCATCACAGTCTTTGGAAAGAAGAAGTCAAGGAAAACAAATGATTGATTCGAGATTAACTGCGGTGTGATGAATCCAGTTATCGAGGCCAAGCGTGCAGCCCTTGAAGAACACAAGTGCTCTGCTAGGCCCTGTGCGAACGTTGCTGGCACCAGATATGCAAGGACACCCAGAGGTCAGTTGATACAGGTAACACTAGGGCCATGAATGACGGCATCAAGAAAGCTGTAGGCCCTACTCAGAGCAAGACAGCTGCTCCCTTTAGGTCCTCTACAGGAGAGCCCATCCATGACAGGAAAAATCTAATGGAGAGGTGGGTAGAGTACTACTCAGAATTATGCTCCAGAAAGAATGCTGTCACCAGCTCAGCCATGGATGGCATAGAATATCCGCCCATTCTAACATAGCTGGACGAGGAACCAACCATCGACGAACTCAGCAAGGTTATTGACAACCTCTCCAGTGGAAAAGCACCTGGAGTCGATCGAATTCCACCCGAAATCATCAAGTGCGGCTAGAGCACTCTACACGTACTTCTTTGTCAGTGCTGGAGTGAAGGGGCCATGCCGCAAGACAAGAGGGATGCCAACATCGTTACGCTATACAAGGAGAAAAGAGACAGGAGTGATTGTAACAATTACAGAGACATCTCACTCCTGAGCGTAGTTGGCAAGTTGTTTGCTCGTGTCATCCTGAACAGACTACACATACTCGCTGACAGAGTCTACCCCGAATCCCGGTGTGGCTTCAGAGCAAATAGATCAACTAGTGATATGATCGTTTCGCTTCGACAGTTATAGGAGAAATGCAGGGAACAGCAGAAGCCGCTGTACATTGCCTTCATCGATCTTACCAAAGCCTTCGACCTTGTGAGCAGGGATGGTCTGTTCAAGATCCTATCGAAGATAGGATGCCCCCAAAGCTCGGCTGCGTGATCGGGTCATTCCATGATGATATGAGAGGTACAATCCTGTATGACGGTTCTACTTCCGAGACTTTTAGCGTTACCAGTAGCGTCAAACAGGGATGCGTCCTCGCCCCAACCGTCTTTGGGATATTATTTGCCCGTATGTTGAAGCACGCCTTTGGTTCTTCGAAAGAGGGAGTGTACATGCACACGAGATCTGACTGAAAACTATTCAACATGGCTCGCCTAAAAGCGAAGACCAATGTGCGCTTGGCCCTCGTCAGAGACTTTCTATTTGCGGATGATGCAGTAGTCATTACGCATACCGAGGACGAGCTACAAAACCTCATGAACCGCTTTGCACAGGCATGCATGGATGTCGGACTGACAATCAGCTTGAGAAAGACTAACATCATGGGGCAGGACGTGATCACTCCCCCAAACATCATCATATACAATTACGAGCTAGAGGTCGTCCACCTCTTCACCTATCTCGTGTCCACCATTGCTGACAACCTCTGATTAGAAGCAGAAATCAACAGAAGGATTGGGCGAGCGGCCTCAATACTTGCCCGCCTTACAAAGAGAGTGTGGAATAACAAAATGCTGACAGAGCACACAAAGGTGACAGTGTACAACGCCTGCGTGCTGAGTACACTTGTGTACGGTAGTGAGTCCTGGACGCTGTACGCCACTCAGGAGAATCGACTGGACTCATTTCACATGCGCTGCCTGCGGCGCATCTTCGGGATCTCCTGGAAGGAACGAGTCCCCCATACAGAGGTCCTCTCACGTGCCAAGTCTGTGAGCCTGGTGACCATGCTCAGGCAACGCCGCCTCTGCTGGCTCGGCCATTTGCATCGGGTGGAAGATGGGAGACTTCCAAAAGACATCCTCTACGGAGATCTGGCCTCTGGAAAGAGAGCTGCAGGACGTCCCCATCTGCGCTTCAATGACGTATGTTAGCGAGACTTGAAGGCACTAGACATAGATGTTGACAACTGGGGGGATCTTGCTGGAGACCAATCCACATGGAGGCAGAAACTACACAGGGGTCTCAAAAGAGGAGAGGATACTCTCCGCAGGTTAGCAGAAGAAAAACGCAACCGCGGAAGACACCCAGGCTGAGAACAGAGCCGAGAGCACCTTCAAGTGCAGCATGTGCAATAAAGACTGCCACTCAAGAATTGGCCTCTACAGCCACAACAGACGCTGCCCAGCCAACAACTGATCTTCGACACCACGGCACAGATCCACAGTCTTACGAGACTGCAGGATGCCTACCACTACGTATTAGCTAGTTATAGAATAGTAAGAATAATAATACAATTCGTAAGCAAAACAAAAATATTAATAATTTACTTTGTATATTATATAAATATGAGCTTTATGGATACGTCTTATATTATCAAGTAGTGTAATGTATAAGTATATTGTTAAGTTGCATGTACAGCTATATCACTAAACCATGATAATAAACCTCGTAGAGTGTGTATCACCTAAATTGAAAGGAGATCAATCAACAAAGCGAAAGTAGTGTAATAGAGAAAATACATGTCTCACCACGCTCGGTCCATACAAACGTCAACTTCGATTGAAAACAAGATCTAACAAAAAAAACTACGAGTGGAACTACACGTGGAACGAAGGGATCGTTCGACGTGCCACTGCGATGTCTCGTACATTCGAAAACAAGCGCGACAACTGGGTACAAAAACAATAATGCACCCAATTTTGTTCGGACAATAAGGACGGGGAAGCCTGGATGAAATGTGACTAATGCGCGGCGTGGGCACACCATGACTTGCTAGGATCCGTGTGTACACAATGACTTTTGCGAAATGTGTGATGACGGCTAAACAATATACAAGTGGATGTGCAGGGGCCCCGTTTTGGACGCAACTTTTTAGCGAGTCAAAAATCGGGTGGTGTTCTGAAACACCCCGTAGGTACAGTGATGTTATTAAGAATACGCTGAATTTTAGCACAAACGTTGTCAAATAAGAGGAAAAATGATCACTTAGAAAACAAATGTTTTAGAATAAAAAATATCAACTTGATGAGAAAACTCGCTTAATTGTTACTAACTCCTATATATGGGAAGTGATCGCATATCCAATGGGGCATGGGTTCAGTTGATGAATTATTACATAGGCAACTACGCACGTATTGCAGGAAAACGACATTGTAGCATTTGGAACATTACTAATACTTATGTATATCCATGAATTACAGCAGACTGTGACTCCCCTTCTCCGTAACAAATGGCTTTGTTTACCGACACAAGCCGTTAGACGAGCTATTCACGAAGAATCGGTAACACACCTGGGCAAACGATTCACGTGTCGTGCGCACATGCAACGGCGTTTGGCATCAAAGAGATCCACCTTCATCGTTCTGCCCAGTATTAATTCGTGGATTATGCATGTATTTAATTCCGCCAAGCATTAATTAATGGTACTTAGCTAATTTCACAAAGCCAAACATTTGAAAAATGGCATGGCTATTACGCAATTGTTCCGAGTCCAACATTCCACACGAGGAATGCACAGACTGCAAACCCAAAGGATATGGATGGTTGTCTCCGAATTTCAAAGACGTTATTGGGTAAGTCGCGCTAACGAATTTCTGCATGTTGTATATCCGAGTTCATGACGCGATGTAACTATTTTTAAATATTATCAATAAAAATACATAAGAAAATATAACATTACACTACAGATATACAAACGTACTTAATTATAGAACAAAACGGTAGTGTGTGTGTGTGTGTGTGTGTGTGTGTGTGTGTGTGTGTGTGTGTGTGTGTGTGTGTGTGTGTGTGTGTGTGTGTGTGTGTGTGTGTGTGTGTGTGTGTGTGTGTGTGTGTGTGTGTGTGTGTGTGTGTGTGTGTGTGTGTGTGTGTGTGTGTGTGTGTGTGTGTGTGTGTGTGTGTGTGAGTATGTGTGTGTTTGTGTGTTTGTGTGTGCATGCATGTGTGCGCGTGAGCGTGTCCGCGTTTCTGCGCGTGCCTGCGTGATACGTTCCTGTGCGTGCATGTGCGTGCCTATGTAAGCCTGTTCGTGCGTGTGTACATGTTTTGCTGTAAACAGTTTACTTAAAACTGACACTTAACATTAAAACGGCAGAGGGAAAGTTTCTTTCTTTAAAACAAACTTGTTAATGGTACTTCCAAATGTCTCCGTGACAGGGGATTTTGGAAAGCTGCGTTAAGAGGATCGTTGCGGTTGGCCTCGATACTGAGCATTTTGAAAAGCTTCTTAAATTTAACAAGTATTCCGTTTAGTGATGGATTTCCCCGATGAGTTCTTTACCGTAGTGAAACAGTCCCTGGTGCCATGGACAGTTGTTCTCTCTGTTGCAGCCGGCGCCGTGACAAGCCAGGAACAACAACACAAGCAAGACGCCCAGACCGAGAGGATCCTGAAGCTGATGAGGAGGCAGCTCACCATACCACTGATGGGTGAGACATAGGCCCTTAGCCAGAAATAATTTGTGTTAGTCTTGAATTAATCAAAAGTATGGGGAGGAGAGTAATCATTCCAGCAGTGTTCAGATAACAGATACTACGAGAACTGCATGTAATACAGCCGGGCATGGTCAGAATAAAGTCGATCGCTAGAAGCTTCGTCTGGTGGCCTGGCCTTGATGCTGATATCGAGGACTGTGTCCCAAACAGTCAGGTAGCGAGCACGCCGAAGGCATAGCACCACTTGTTCCATGGCCGTGGGCTACCCCAGTAAATAAGGAACCAATTTTGAACCAGTTTGACACGTGGATTCACGTGTATTCATGTGAATACACGTGTTCTGCCTATTTTCACGAGTTTTGAACCAGTTCGACACGTGTCGTACTGGTTCAGAACTGGTACGGCTCCACCGGTACGTGTCTGCACGTGAATTCACGAGTTAATTCACGTGTGAAACTGGTACGGTTCCAGGGGAACGAGTAATCACGTGAAATCACGTGTTCATTCACGTATGGAACTAGGGAAACTGGTACGGTTCCAGGGGAAAGAGTAATCACGTGAATTCACGGGTTCATTCACGTGTGAAACTGGGGAAACGGGTACGGTTCCAGGGGAACGAGCAATCACGTGAATTCACGTATTCATTCACGTGTGGAACTGGGGAAACTGGTACAGTGTGGAGGAACGAGTAATCACGTGAATGAACGTGTTCTTTCACGTGTGGAACTGGGGAAAACTGGTACAGTTCTGGGGGAACAAGGAATTACGTGAATTAACGTGTTCATTCACGTGTGGAACGGGGAAAACTGGTACGGTTGTAGTGGAACGAGTAATCACGTGAATTCACGTGTTCATCCACGTGTGAAACTGGGGGAACTGGTACATTTCCAGGAGAACGTGGTAATCACGTGTTCATTCATATGTGCAACTGGGGAAACTGGTACGGTTGTAGTGGAACGATAATCACGTGAATTCACGTGTGAAACTGGGGAAACTGGTACGGTTCAAGCGGAACGAGTATTCACGTGAATTCACGGGTTCATTCACGTGTGAAACTGAGGGAACTGGTACGGTTCAAGCGGAACGAGTATTCACGTGAATTCACCGGTTCATTCCCGTGTGAAACTGGGGGAACTGGTACGGTTCTAGCGGAACGAGTATTCACTTGCATTTACGGGTTCATTGACGTGTGAAAGTGTGGAAACTGGTACGGTTCCAGGGGAACGAGTAATCACGTGAAACAATGTGTTCGTTCACGTGTGGAACTGGAGAAACTGTTACGGTTTTAGCGGAACGAGTAATCACGTGAATTCACGGGTTCATTCACATGTGAAACTGGGAACACTGGTACGGTTCTAGCGGAATGAGTATTCACGTGAATTCAGGGGTTCATTCACGTGTTCGTTCTCCCGTGAAACTGGGGAAACTGGTACTGTCCAAGGGGAACGAGTAATCACGTGAATTAGCGAGTTCCTTCACGTGTGGAACTGGGGACACTGATACGGTTCATTAACGTGTTGATTTGTTACGCTATACATACATTCCAAGCGGTTATGTGCGTTGAACACACAGACCATGTTCTCATAAACCAATGTTAATATCCACGAAACCTAGATATATCTTTTTGACAATAAACCTACAATAATTTATAACGTTTTTGAAAAAACTAAAATCGTAATGTAATATATATATCATAATATTGTGTGTAACCATTTAAGTAACTATATAAAATGTACCGACATTTATCACAGTGTGTTGATAACTAATAATATACCTTGAACATACACATACATACTTAGTAAATATGCAGAAAAATAAAATAAAGTCGTATCAAATGCTTTATTAATATAGATACCTAATTGATCAAATAATATATTTTAGTTGGGGTACTGCCAATTACTGTGACCATAATTATATTCGCAAGCCTTTATTTACCCACTAAGAACGCGCGCAATACCGTCTTTATGATTAAATCATGGACAATCTAATTAAATGACTGCCTCCACTGCACTTCTCACGTTCGTGTAAGGCGTTCCATAGCTCTGGTTGAGAGGAGCACGGGCACTTTTACAACAGTTACTGTTTGCGTCAACGTGTGTCGTTTACAACCATTTTCCGTTCTGGGCTTATCCAGCGCGTGAGTGACAGCCCCCATTCAATACTATAGCATGTGATAGTTTAGGATAATTAGTTAATTAATTTAATTTCGATTTGTGCATGGCATATAGTGTCGGCTGCAGAAATTACGCTCAGCGACCCATAATGCGTTCCTGGCGACTGTGGCACGCAATAATCTAGCAGTGTCCAACTTGTAAATGTATACGTTAAAATTAATTTATGTGGATAAACCACAACGTTTTTCGTTAAACAGTAACTTAATTGAGAATAGCCATGATATAATGTTATGAATGATTTTGGATATTACAACAATGTTAGAGAAAAACCTCAATTGCCAAAATATTTGCATCAAAAGTAATAGGACAGGGTTCTGCAAACTTAGTTTAGATGTTAGCCAAATTTTGTTGCAAAACAACCGTCATACGATATCGAAGGTGTTCACGATGTTCTAAGTTTAGTTGTTTCCAGCGCCCCACAACGTTCTGTTAACAAACTAGTCTGTATATGGATGAGTTTTTCTAATATTGTACCAATTGCCAAAAAAGGTCCTTAAAATCAATCTTCTTGTGCGTTATATTTCATGGTGTCCCGTTCTTGAATATATATTGTAGCGTACAGAACTTCAAGCCGTTCGCAAATCGGATCATGTCTTAGAGAGTTACACGAGTTTAAAAGATGATACCCAAAAGCAACTAGAACGTCCGTGACTATTTGACTTTACCACATCGAACACACGTTTTAGAATGTTATAATTGACTTTTATAAAGCATTAAGCTTAGTTAATGTGTGACTGAGAGTGAGAGAGAGTCAAGACACCTATCAATAAATGTATAAATGCCCAAAAATTAACATTATTAAAAAGACAATTTGCAACAGATAATTACCAAGCGGGAACCTGTATGGATACGACGACGTAGTGTAATATTACTCTCATATTTACAAAAAGACTATTTGTGCGTTTAACGTAGACAAATACACAGCCGCCACGGACATCTGCTAGCCAAAACATTACATGCCCCTAATTATATAACATTCATATGTGTATGCGTTAACCATTAGATTCTATAGCGAAATGGAAGAAGACTATGACGACTTCCAATTTTATTGAACTAGTTAACGTTGCCTAGAAACCTGCATTAGTTCCACCAAGTAGAACAACGACCTTTTTGCGCAACAATAATACTCACACAACAAAAACATAAATCCAAGGTAAAGGTGTATACGCATTTAATGAAGAAAATTTGCCGTCACGGACGTTCTGCATTTATAGATGTTGTCAATCTGTCAATACTTGCGTGCAAACTCAAAAACTGGTTGTGGGCCGCACTGATCTCATCCCGTAGACCTTCATGCAGTATGCACTGGGCGCGGTTGCGTACTCCAGTCACGAACGGTATAGGAATCCAAGGCATGAAGATCTCATCGACGGCAGTGTCGTCAATGTCCTCGGCTGATGGCCAGTTGAATACGTTTAGTTTTCCACCGACTGGTTGCGGGTACCTCACCCGTACTTTGCCATCTAATGCTTTATATGAGCCGGCGTTGCGATTTGCGAACATGTAACATGGCGGAACGTCCGTGACGGCGTTTTGGGGACACTTCGCATGCTCTTATAAGAATGGACATAAAACTGTAATAAGATTTATGTGTGAAATTGACAAAAAGCTTGGATGGTCTACATCTTAGGACTTGTGTAATTCAGATACGACATAATTTTGTATTGTTTTAAAAAATTGGAAATACACGTAGTCACAGACGTTCCGCAAAAAGGACAAAATCTCACACATCCAAAGATTCACAAATGTCTGAAAGAATATATTCAACTTTCGTAGAGGAGTAGATTATGGAGAAAAAAAAAGAATACTGGACTCTTTGTAATTCAAACAAGTGTTATAATTATTATGACACATTCACTGAACTTTATACCAAAAAGAACACACTTTTTAAAGTATATATGTAATATTTAAAAAAATCACAACAATATAATTGTATTGATATGAAGTATTATGTCTGTTCACAAACATCCACAATTCAGCGGTACAATGGAGATGTCAAAATACATCCGCCATGAATTGGGTTCAAACTATGGACCATGGAATGCAATCTCGTCCGTTTTTTTGCAATTGGTGCAATGTTAAACCCTACCGAATGATAACAAAAAAATTCATTAGAAAGAGGTGCCTAACTGGCATCAACAACTCAATAATTATGATCACCACAAATAAACTTTTCAAATTATAGATTTCTTTTCAAAAAACGGGAAATTGGTACTTTTTATTTGATGTGAAAAAATTTAACAACCAGATTTAGATAATTTTTTTCATATTATATATACATATATCTACTCGAACATGTGTTATCGATTAAAACGCGTGCAATTGTACTTTTGCGCACCGTTAGTTGTCCGTAATGAAACAAATGGATGTGGAGTTGTAAGTATCAAAGCCTGCTTCTAGAGAACTCGACAAAATAAACGTCGGTTAAGTATTAACACCGTTACAGGAGTGGCTCAAAGGTTCCCTATTATCGTGGGGCCAACCTTCCCTTACATTATTTATATTTTTGGAAATTTGTTCACAAAGGGGAGCGGTGTTCATCTCACATTGCCTTTGTCTTTCGGAAGAGACACTAAAAGCCATTGTTCCCTTCTATCTGCTGTCTGAGCTAGGGTTAGACAAACAACCTAGCTGAAGGGGAATTTACGTGTTCAAGTAGTTCAAGTCATGTGTTTTCTGTACGTGAATTCACAAGATTCTGTGAAGAAATTTCAAGGTGAAAACACGTGTTTCGACACGTGTTTATCTGGTTCACCGCACGTGACATCATGAGTTTCCGTACGTGAAATCACGTGTTTCCGTACGTGAATTCACGAGATTTTGTGAACAACTTTCCCGGTGAAAACACATGTTTAATGTGTGTGTGTGTGTGTGTGTGTGTGTGTGTGTGTGTGTGTGTGTGTGTGTGTGTGTGTGTGTGTGTGTGTGTGTGTGTGTGTGTGTGTGTGTGTGTGTGTGTGTGTGTGTGTGTGTGTGTGTGTGTGTGTGTGTGTGTGTGTGTGTGTGTGTGTGTGTGTGTGTGTGTGTGTGTGTGTGTGTGTGCGCAGTATACACTTTTCATTTACCAGTGGTTCTTTGTATCCTCAAAGTGTTCTTTCATTTGAAAAGGCTTGCAAATAGTTGCATGAACATTACCTCTCATCCCTGAATAGTTGACTCTAAAGTTGCATTCTGAGACCATTCGTCTCTTAAATATACAAATCCACTGAATCAACATGCCCCACATACTATACATAATTTCCCCCAACTTCATATAAACTTTGTTTCAATAATAATTTGTTTCATAAATTTTATAATAAAATGAAGCAAAAGACGAAATATCATACCCGCGTGCCATACATTTATTACTCCGCGGGCTGGACCCGGCGACCGGTATTTTTGCAAACGCATAATGTGTAAAATAAGATCAAATGCCATTAGGTAATTCTCCTTATTCTCCTTTTGTGTCACCGCCATTTTGAAATTAAAGATGGCGGATCTCCACAAGCGCTCACATATATCTAAGACACACCCGTATTAATATAAATGGGTATTGTCAATGATAACCGCTCCAGAGAACATTATATACATGTAGGAAATATAAAACTTAGTGCAATTTGAATGGTGGGGGGTATGTAATTTGGTAAAGGTATCCTGCGTAAACAAATTGCCAATCTATTTTTTTATCTTTACTAGCCAAAGATGCAAAATCAAATGAAAGTTTGCTTTTAACAATGATTTTGCACGAAATCATTGTTTGTGATCTAGTGGCCTACACTAGCTGCTCCCTTGTCCTTTATCCTCAAGCTCCTCTTTCTCGTTGCTTTAACGGTCGTGCACCATCAGCTCTGGCAAGTCCGCTGCCACCTAGCAAATCACAAATATGTACAAATAATGTAAACAGTCATCTGGGAATCTTATCACTCAGGCAGGAAGTGTGATTCACGCATTTCCTTGACCCTGTGGTCAAGAGAAATAATGTTTGTTATCCTAGCTCGCATTCATTGGTCAACTTTCAATTAAAATCTAGCATAAATTTAAATGGGAATTGGGAATTAACACAGGTATCTATATTCACTCAAAATAAATAAAAATTATATATACATTACACTTGCAATAAACGATCTATAAAAATAAGCGTTTACCTAATAAACGCGTGCAGTATACTCGGTCGTGGAAGCGTCTTCAAATTTAGCAAAACCTATATTATGGCTACTTATGATGTAAGATTAACTTATGTGTTATTCGTTAACTGTTGAGATACGTTGGGAGTAAAAAACGTTTAGCTGAAACACGTCTATTACTTTTAATTATGCACATAATATATCTGTATTTACCTTAATGTCTTTCCGTTTTGAATGCGATTACAAAACGTCACCCGTGTCGCGAAACATATTTTCACTGGGTATTTCGATCCGCCGGTCTGGTCCTGTAACAGAAGAAAACATTTGCATTACATGTTGGCAGATTTACTTCAAACTTTATGTTAAACTCGCAGGCGTGGCTGAAATATCCTAACAAGCCAGGGTGTGACTACGTTCCTTTGCATAATGTGGACTGTATGTTGCTTGATCTGTGTAGGGGTCATTAAAATACCATTAGTAAGCATGAGCAGAATTAATGGGCCCACGGCAATCATTGCCCATGCAGCTCAGCCCCACATCCAAGCCCAAAGCTGAGAGCACTGACCGTTTCAAACTAGCCAATGGGTAGCTCTCATAATCCCAATGCTACTTAACTATAGCTTCTATAGTATAATAATTATTCCTTAAAATTATAATCTATGAGCCTATATCATACGCATAAAACTGCCAAAACCGGCTCAATATAATATTTCCCCTAAATTTGGGAAGTCTATGGCCTTGGCACTATCTTTAGCTACGTCATTTCTGAAGACAGATTCTGAAAGCCTGGGTCCCATTAGTAAACTTCAAAGTGATCAAAATTGTTTGGCAAGGGTAGTCTCCTCGTTTTTCTATCTATCTGAAATATTCATAAATAAGCAGGTAGCTTGCAGGATAATAATAACAACGATTAAACTAAGCCCAATACTTTGGGACCCTGTCTCCCCATGTAATTAGAAGCCATTTAAGACAATAACATATATCCGTCTGTCGCCGATACACGATTAATGACGACCCTGTACTATATCATATGTGGAATTTGTGACCACCAACACGTTGGATTCTCAAAAATCTATATACATATAAAATTGTCCCAAATGCATATATATATATATATATATATATATATATGAATACGTGAATTCACGTGATTGCTCGTTCCCCTGGAACCGTACCCGTTTCCCCAGTTTCACACGTGAATGAACCCGTGAATTCACGTGATTACTCTTTCCCCTGGAACCGTACCAGTTTCCCTAGTTCCATACGTGAATGAAACGTGATTTCACGTGATTACTCGTTCCCCTGGAACCGTACCAGTTTCACACGTGAATTAACTCGTGAATTCACGTGCAGACACGTACCGGTGGAGCCGTACCAGTTCTGAACCAGTACGACACGTGTCGAACTGGTTCAAAACTCGTGAAAATAGGCAGAACACGTGTATTCACATGAATACACGTGAATCCACGTGTCAAACTGGTTCAAAATTGGTTCCTTATTTACTGGGGTAGCCCACGGCCATGGAACAAGTGGTGCTATGCCTTCGGCGTGCTCGCTACCTGACTGTTTGGGACACAGTCCTCGATATCAGCATCAAGGCCAGGCCACCAGACGAAGCTTCTAGCGATCGACTTTATTCTGACATGCAGTTCTCGTAGTATCTGTTATCTGAACACTGCTGGAATGATTACTCTCCTCCCCATACTTTTGATTAATTCAAGACTAACACAAATTATTTCTGGCTAAGGGCCTGTGTCTCACCCATCAGTGGTATGGTGAGCTGCCTCCTCATCAGCTTCAGGATCCTCTCGGTCTGGGCGTCTTGCTTGTGTTGTTGTTCCTGGCTTGTCACGGCGCCGGCTGCAAAACAGAGAGAACAACTGTCCATGGCACCAGGGACTGTTTCACTACGGTAAAGAACTCATCGGGGAAATCCATCACTAAACGGAATACTTGTTAAATTTAAGAAGCTTTTCAAAATGCTCAGTATCGAGGCCAACCGCAACGATCCTCTTAACGCAGCTTTCCAAAATCCCCTGTCACGGAGACATTTGGAAGTACCATTAACAAGTTTGTTTTAAAGAAAGAAACTTTCCCTCTGCCGTTTTAATGTTAAGTGTCAGTTTTAAGTAAACTGTTTACAGCAAAACATGTACACACGCACGAACAGGCTTACATAGGCACGCACATGCACGCACAGGAACGTATCACGCAGGCACGCGCAGAAACGCGGACACGCTCACGCGCACACATGCATGCACACACAAACACACAAACACACACATACTCACACACACACACACACACACACACACACACACACACACACACACACACACACACACACACACACACACACACTACCGTTTTGTTCTATAATTAAGTACGTTTGTATGTCTGTAGTGTAATGTTATATTTTCTTATGTATTTTTATTGATAATATTTAAAAATAGTTACATCGCGTCATGAACTCGGATATACAACATGCAGAAATTCGTTAGCGCGACTTACCCAATAACGTCTTTGAAATTCGGAGACAACCATCCATATCCTTTGGGTTTGCAGTCTGTGCATTCCTCGTGTGGAATGTTGGACTCGGAACAATTGCGTAATAGCCATGCCATTTTTCAAATGTTTGGCTTTGTGAAATTAGCTAAGTACCATTAATTAATGCTTGGCGGAATTAAATACATGCATAATCCACGAATTAATACTGGGCAGAACGATGAAGGTGGATCTCTTTGATGCCAAACGCCGTTGCATGTGCGCACGACACGTGAATCGTTTGCCCAGGTGTGTTACCGATTCTTCGTGAATAGCTCGTCTAACGGCTTGTGTCGGTAAACAAAGCCATTTGTTACGGAGAAGGGGAGTCACAGTCTGCTGTAATTCATGGATATACATAAGTATTAGTAATGTTCCAAATGCTACAATGTCGTTTTCCTGCAATACGTGCGTAGTTGCCTATGTAATAATTCATCAACTGAACCCATGCCCCATTGGATATGCGATCACTTCCCATATATAGGAGTTAGTAACAATTAAGCGAGTTTTCTCATCAAGTTGATATTTTTTATTCTAAAACATTTGTTTTCTATGTGATCATTTTTCCTCTTATTTGACAACGTTTGTGCTAAAATTCAGCGTATTCTTAATAACATCACTGTACCTACGGGGTGTTTCAGAACACCACCCGATTTTTGACTCGCTAAAAAGTTGCGTCCAAAACGGGGCCCCTGCACATCCACTTGTATATTGTTTAGCCGTCATCACACATTTCGCAAAAGTCATTGTGTACACACGGATCCTGGCAAGTCATGGTGTGCCCACGCCGCGCATTAGTCACATTTCATCCAGGCTTCCCCGTCCTTATTGTCCGAACAAAATTGGGTGCATTATTGTTTTTGTACCCAGTTGTCGCGCTTGTTTTCGAATGCACGAGACATCGCAGTGGCACGTCGAACGATCCCTTCGTTCCCCGTGTAGTTCCACTCGTAGTTTTTTTTGTTAGATCTTGTTCTCAATCGAAGTTGAGGTTTGTATGGACCGAGCGTGGTGAGACATGTATTTTCTCTATTACACTACTTTCGCTTTGTTGATTGATCTCCTTTCAATTTAGGTGATACACACTCTACGAGGTTTATTATCATGGTTTAGTGATACAGCTGTACATGCAACTTAACAATATACTTATACATTACACTACTTGATAATATAAGACGTATCCATAAAGCTCATATTTATATAATATACAAAGTAAATTATTAATATTTTTGTTTTGCTTACGAATTGTATTATTATTCTTACTATTCTATAACTAGCTAATACGTAGTGGTAGGCATCCTGCAGTCTCGTAAGACTGTGGATCTGTGCCGTGGTGTCGAAGATCAGTTGTTGGCTGGGCAGCGTCTGTTGTGGCTGTAGAGGCCAATTCTTGAGTGGCAGTCTTTATTGCACATGCTGCACTTGAAGGTGCTCTCGGCTCTGTTCTCAGCCTGGGTGTCTTCCGCGGTTGCGTTTTTCTTCTGCTAACCTGCGGAGAGTATCCTCTCCTCTTTTGAGACCCCTGTGTAGTTTCTGCCTCCATGTGGATTGGTCTCCAGCAAGATCCCCCCAGTTGTCAACATCTATGTCTAGTGCCTTCAAGTCTCGTTAACATACGTCATTGAAGCGCAGATGGGGACGTCCTGCAGCTCTCTTTCCAGAGGCCAGATCTCCGTAGAGGATGTCTTTTGGAAGTCTCCCATCTTCCACCCGATGCAAATGGCCGAGCCAGCGGAGGCGGCGTTGCCTGAGCATGGTCACCAGGCTCACAGACTTGGCACGTGAGAGGACCTCTGTATGGGGGACTCGTTCCTTCCAGGAGATCCCGAAGATGCGCCGCAGGCAGCGCATGTGAAATGAGTCCAGTCGATTCTCCTGAGTGGCGTTCAGCGTCCAGGACTCACTACCGTACACAAGTGTACTCAGCACGCAGGCGTTGTACACTGTCACCTTTGTGTGCTCTGTCAGCATTTTGTTATTCCACACTCTCTTTGTAAGGCGGGCAAGTATTGAGGCCGCTCGCCCAATCCTTCTGTTGATTTCTGCTTCTAATGAGAGGTTGTCAGCAATGGTGGACCCGAGGTAGGTGAAGAGGTGGACGACCTCTAGCTCGTAATTGTATATGATGATATTTGGGGGAGTGATCACGTCCTGCCCCATGATGTTAGTCTTTCTCAAGCTGATTGTCAGTCCGACATCCATGCATGCCTGTGCAAAGCGGTTCATGAGGTTTTGTAGCTCGTCCTCGGTATGCGTAATGACTACTGCATCATCCGCAAATAGAAAGTCTCTGACGAGGGCCAAGCGCACATTGGTCTTCGCTTTTAGGCGAGCCATGTTGAATAGTTTTCAGTCAGATCTCGTGTGCATGTACACTCCCTCTTTCGAAGAACCAAAGGCGTGCTTCAACATACGGGCAAATAATATCCCAAAGACGGTTGGGGCGAGGACGCATCCCTGTTTGACGCTACTGGTAACGCTAAAAGTCTCGGAAGTAGAACCGTCATACAGGATTGTACCTCTCATATCATCATGGAATGACCCGATCACGCTGCCGAGCTTTGGGGGCATCCTATCTTCGATAGGATCTTGAACAGACCATCCCTGCTCACAAGGTCGAAGGCTTTGGTAAGATCGATGAAGGCAATGTACAGCGGCTTCTGCTGATCCCTGCATTTCTCCTATAACTGTCGAAGCGAAACGATCATATCACTAGTTGAACTATTTGCTCTGAAGCCACACCGGGATTCGGGGTAGACTCTGTCAGCGAGTATGTGTAGTCTGTTCAGGATGACACGAGCAAACAACTTGCCAACTACGCTCAGGAGTGAGATGTCTCTGTAATTGTTACAATCACTCCTGTCTCTTTTCTCCTTGTATAGCGTAATGATGTTGGCATCCCTCTTGTCTTGCGGCATGGCCCCTTCACTCCAGCACTGACAAAGAAGTACGTGTAGAGTGCTCTAGCCGCACTTGATGATTTCGGGTGGAATTCGATCGACTCCAGGTGCTTTTCCACTGGAGAGGTTGTCAATAACCTTGCTGAGTTCGTCGATGGTTGGTTCCTCGTCCAGCTATGTTAGAATGGGCGGATATTCTATGCCATCCATGGCTGAGCTGGTGACAGCATTCTTTCTGGAGCATAATTCTGAGTAGTACTCTACCCACCTCTCCATTAGATTTTTCCTGTCATGGATGGGCTCTCCTGTAGAGGACCTAAAGGGAGCTGTCTTGCTCTGAGTAGGGCCTACAGCTTTCTTGATGCCGTCATTCATGGCCCTAGTGTTACCTGTATCAACTGACCTCTGGGTGTCCTTGCATATCTGGTGCCAGCAACGTTCGCACAGGGCCTAGCAGAGCACTTGTGTTCTTCAAGGGCTGCACGCTTGGCCTCGATAACTGGAGTCATCACACCGCAGTTAATCTCGAAACAATCATTTGTTTTCCTTGACTTCTTCTTTCCAAAGACTGTGATGGCAGCATTTGGTACTGTGTCGCGTACATGGTCCCATGTCTGAGTGGCAGTGTCAAGTGGTAGACTGTCGTTCAGTGCATCCTCCAGTACCTCTGCAAACAGTGCTGCCTTTTCGGGATGTGTTGTCTTGCTCACATCAATGCGAGGTTTTTTTTCGCGTTTAGAGCGATATATCTTCTTCGGCTGCAACCTAATCCTGCAGCACACCAAGGAGTGGTCTGTGTCGCAGTCAGCGCTGTGGTAGGATCGGGTGATAGGAACATTCTGGAGGCAAGAGCGTCTAGTGATGATCAAGTACAGCTGATGCCAGTGCTTTGATCGGGGGTGTCTCCATGATGTATTGTGTTGGAGCTTCGTCTGAAAGAAGGAGTTGGTGATGCAGAGGTCGAAGTAGGAGCACAATTCAAGAAGTTGCTGTCCAGACTCATTTATCTTGCCGACTCCATGATGTCCCAGGCTGAATGGCCAGGCGAAATGATCGGCTCCCACCCTTGCGTAGAAGTCACCCAACAACAGCAGGTGTTCCTGTGGCGGTATCTGGCTGATGATGGATTCCATGTTTCCATAAAACTCATCTTTGGCTTCTGATGTTGAGTACAGGGTTGGCGCATACACACTGATGATGTTGACAGGGCCGTCGCACGTTTGAAGACGGAGCGAGAGGAGTCTTTCAGATCCGTTTCCGTCAGGCTCTATCATCCCTAGCAATTTGTGAGGCAGGTGAACCGTGTCTAGCCAACACCTTGCTGGCTGGGGGCTGCCCAACTTGAGGCGGGCGGTAGCTATCCTGTGAGATATGTAGATCTCCCCTACCGTCGGAAGCAACCCCTGGCGCCACACTCTACGCCAATCGTGCAGGAGGCTTATAACCGGTAAACTGCTGCTTCCCGTGTTTTATCTACACCGTGAGGTGAAGCTGGAGTGTCCTCTCCAGCCAAAAGTTTGGGCAAGTTGATATGGAGGGCCAGTTATTGCCCATGCAGCAAGTCCCCCTCTCCACGTCACTGGTGGATCCAAAGGAACATCCAGCGCTGATACAGTTTAGCATCAGTGCCGTCGCAAGAGCTGCCAGAAGGACGTTGAACACAACATCGGACCGCCTTAGGGACTCCGACTCCGGATTTACTGTCAGGGTGTTCTCCCTTAGTCTTTCCCGTGTGAGAGTATAGCCGCAAGGAAGCGGAGGTTTGGAATAAGAGTTTACCTTCTCCTAGACATGCGACCAGTCAAGGTTAACAAGCCCCATCTGCCCGAGACGTCTGGTTTTAAGGCGCCATATATCCGCCTTTGCCCCTTCTTCTGTCAGTAAAGAACAATTCCACCACGTGAAGGCCAGGAGCTGGACTCGGCTGTCAGAGGCTTTACGAGAGGGGCCATTAATATGTAGTGAGAGCGTATCCTCACACCCACCTCCGCTTAACAGTCTTGGAATCAGTAATGTGTAATTACCCTATATATGTAAAATAATGTAATACCATAATACATTACAAATAGAGGTGTGCGTATTGTACCAACACACATCAGAGCATATATATTTCGTTTATGCATGCCGCAGTTTCCGTTGTTTTCAACGCGCACAAACGGAAATATAATTTTTTGAAAATAGTGCTAACATTAAAAAAGTGTGAAAAACAATCTTTTAAAGCTCACCTCTTTGAATGTGTGTTTCGCGCTACCGACCAATGTTTACTAGGGCTCATTTATGAGTCACTTAGTCCGCGTTTATGGCCCTATCGGTCTGCCATACATTTACCACATCAACGACGCCACACGGCGTATTATGGCGGGCCAATAGGGTCATAAACGCGGTACACTCAACGCGTTGAATAAGAAGTTAACGTGTTAACTTAGGAACCAATGAGAACGCGAAGAAGTTAACGCGTTAACTTAGCAACCAATGCGGACTCGAAGAAGTTAGTTCGTTAACTTATCAACCAATAAGGATTCGGAGAAGTTAACGCGTTAACTTAGCAACCAATAATTACTCATTTAGCTACGAATCAGATATTGAACCAATGAATGCCAATCGTAGTTATGCATTATGAACAAGAAAAGGCTGTTAATCTACAATACCATTTATGAATTAACATAGCTAAATTTTGGCAACATCCTGCGCAATGCACATTATCGGCCTGCCATATTATGGCGTATATTGTCGTAGGCGCGGAAACAGGGGAAAGAAGCATTGGAGGTTTGTGGTGAGGTTCGACAATTTTGAACGCCGCCATATAAAATATTCAACAGCACCACCAACCTGAACCCCCCCCCCTCCCCCTCTTCTGATGCCATCAGTCGAGAGCTGAGACAGCGGAGAAGCTGAAATTACAGCGGTGCGGCGGCTAAAACATTTCAACAGCACCCCCTCCCCGTCTTCCGATGTCATGATCCGACAGCGGATCGAGCGGAGTGGTGCTGAAGCTCCGCTCCCCCAATATTAATTTTGTTCCCGCGCCAATGCATATTATTACTGTATTAATTAATTAAGAAACACTAAAATTGAATCACCTGCTAAGACAACATAGGCCTACAACTAACGACATGGCGATTAGCGGCAAGCCGTCAATAAACTTAATTATAGAGTTACCACACTGCCATTCCATAGTCGAGTCACGATATGTTACATGGTGTCTAGAAGTAGTTTTAAATTATGTAAAAAATTGTTTTAGAGACCGAGACTACCGGCTATAATGTGTGATCGCAGGCAAAACGCCACAGGAGCACGACAAGATCATCAGGAAAGTCGTAGAGAGAGCGACAGGATGGAACCTGAAGCTCAACTTTGAGAACTGTCAAGTAAAATAGCCACAGGTGAATTACGTTGGACACCTGGTGACAGACCAGGGCTTGCAACCAAATCCAGAGAACGTACGTGCAGTACACAAAATGCCAGTTCCCCAAAGCAAGGAAGACGTGCGCAGATTTCTTGGATGTGTCCAATATCCGTTGACATTCATCCCAAACATGAATACAGTGGACGCTCCACTTCGGGATGTGATGAAACGAGACGTCGATTTTCACTGAGGCAAGCCACAACAGAGAAGCTTCGAAGAGCTGAAGGAACTTTGTTGCAGTGCGCCGGTGTTGGCGTATTACGATGTGACAAAAGATGTCACAATACAGTGTGATGCGAGTAGCAACGGACTAGGAGGAGTCCTCCTACAAGACGGTCGTCCAGTAGCCTACACAGCGAGAGCGCTCACACCAACATAGATGAGGTATGCTCAACTGGAAAAGGAAATGTTAGCTATCATGCATAGCTGTAGGAAATTCCATTACCACATCTTTGGAAACACTACAACGGCTGGGAGCGATCACAAACCACTTCAGGCTATATGCACAAAGCCACTGCTATCAGCACCCATGAGGTTACAAGGAATGTTGCTATGACTGCAACCGTACGACCTGAATGTGACGTACAAGTCAGGCAAAGAAATCCCTATGGGAGATGCACTGAGTCATGCCCACCTGCCCGATATAGTACCTGGTATTGAGTCTGTCATGGTCAATATGATCAACTTCATCGCCGTAACACATACACGATACAAGCAGTTCCAGGAATGCACAGCCGATTAACTGAACGAGCTACATGCTATGATCCTCAAGGGCTGGCCAGATACAAAGCAGGAAACATCGCACACAATCAGAATGTACTGGACATTACCTGACGAACTCTCTGTATCTGACGGTGTAGTGTACAAAGGTATGAGAATCGTGGTGCCGCCAAGCATGAGGCCAAACATGCTTGCACAAATACACGAGTCGCGCATGGGCATAACGAAATGCAAGCAACGAGCACGGGAAGCACTATACTCGCCAAGGATGACGCAACAAATCGAAAATCTCGTGAATGATTGCGCTGCGTGTAATAGGCACCAAAATAATAATCTGCCTTGGATTGAGGTAGCTGCCTAGATTTCAAAATAAGTGTTCTTAGTTTGTTTTCATGTTATTGCCTTCCAGACCTGGATATATTTAGTTGCAAAGCTGGCTCAAGTGCCCGACGTACTTAATATATTCCACCTTCTCCTAATACCATCGTACTAAGCAATACTATCGTGTGCAATTTAAAATCCTAATGCACACATATAAATCCCTACATGGACAGGCTCCAGGATATATATCGGACATGCTGAATGTGTACCAACCAAGAAGAAACGCTATATATATGATCCATGGATTCAGTGACACTAGAAGTTCCAAGGGCTAGAACAGTTACTTACGGAGAAAGAATGTCAGCGTTCAGCGGCCAAGTTGTGGAATGCACTACCGGCTCACATTCGTGAAGCAAAAATATTGAACACTCTCAAGAGGCTGCTAAAGCACATTTGTGCTTGACCCATTTTGGTGCTTAACTCTTTCGAGTTAGTTTTTATTACATTTTAAAACAGTCTATATATATATATATATATTATATATATATATATATATATATATTCATCTTATTATATCCAGTCTTCTATAATATTTCATTTTTTATCATGTTATCGTTTTTATGCTTTGTTTTTACTGTCTATGATTATTCTATTGATTGTGTACTGCGCTTTTGAGCAGGCTTTTATGTACGAAAAGAGCGCTTTATCAATTCGGTATAATAATTGTTCCTCCTCGGGTCACAATGTCAATGTGTTCAGGGTGGTTGTAGGCCATTAATTCAGGGGATAGAGGGGGTCTCAGAATTAGTACGCCTTGTGCGAATATACGTAAATGTTGTAAAATGTGAACGAAGGCCATACGTCACGGTGTGTGTTTTTGTGCGTGTGTGCGTGTGAGCGTGCGTGCGTGTGTGTTTGTGTGCGTGCGTGCGTGCGTGCAAGATGATGCGCAAAGATTATGCATGGAGAGCCTAGATCTATAACAATTACTATATTATTTGCATGTCTGTTTTGATTCGATGTTTACACGTAACATACGTCTATAAAGGTATGATAAAATATTACGTGCAATAGTTTTTATTGGGATGTTGTTGACATATACCCATAAACTAACTAGTTGAAGCTATTCTGAGTGATCTCGCGAGCACACTATGTGACACTCAAACAACTACCGTCTCATCAACAGCTATAATTGTTTGTAGGCGTCTGTGTAGTGCTGGAATGAACTTTCTTACGTTTTATGCCAGTTCAGCAGACCTGAGACTGCTGTCCCGTGGACTGCTGGTAGCAGTGGTCTCATCTGTTGGAACTACAAGCATTTCCCTCTAACCTTGATTAACAAAGCCCCGTGATGTATCCACCACCACTATTTGTCGCACAAAGAAAAACCTGCATCCAGAGACGTGTTGCTGTTGCAGTGGAGGGGTTTGGGTTGGTTGGTGTATAATTGGAAGCGTTTTGTGAGCTTCAATGAGTTTTTGTGAACCTCGCGGGGGTGTAATCAGACATTTCTGTGAGTCTTAAGGCTTAACTTAAGGTGCAGTTGAGGGTTTCTCGATTTGAGCCGAACCAAATGCTGTAGTCGCAGAAAATGTGTTGCTGCTGCAGCGCCGTAACTTCAGCTTCTCCACTGTCTCTGTTCGACTGGTGACATCGGAAGACTGGGAGGTGAAGGCGAGTATGGTGGAGGTGCTGTTGAAAATGTTTCGTCACTGCGCAGCCGCAATTTCACCGTCTTCTCGCTCTCTTTAGCTTTGCTTCCTACCTCGTCTTAACTGATGAAATGGGAAGACGGGCGGGGGGGGGTCTATTAAAAAAAGTTTTGGCCGCTGTGCTTCACTTCAACTTTTCTTCAGTTTCTCCACTTGCTTAACTGGCACAACTGTGACATCAGAAGATAGGGGTTGTTATTGACAGTTTTTTTACCGCTGCGTCCGCATAACTTCAGGTTATTTAACAAGATTGCCACGCAGATAATTAACTCTAGATGGCAGGTGGACAGGGAAACTTTTGGCTTATCGAGCGTTCAACCCTTTTTTTATATACATGTATACCGCCCTTCTGAGGTGTGTGTCGATTTTATTTTTAAACATATTCATGGCATAACATTGTATTGGGGTGTTGTGCTTGGCAGTAGCTCCCACGACAGCTGTCTTATTGATACAAGTTTGACGTATTTCAATTCAAGGAACGTTTTAATATTTCTCAGGTGCGTGTACAAAGGTACAGACATTACTTCGGAGTTTATATTTTCCTTGAAAATGATTACTGATGCCGGACTGTTAGGGTTTTCAATCGACATTCGTCTACACTTGCCTTGAGAACCGATTGCAAACTTGTCAAGCAGAACGCTGTGGTCTATTCTTGGATAACACCCGACGACGAACAACTTCTGTGCAACCGCAGATGATACGCAGTGACGCAAGACGCACTTCAGCACGCGTATGTGTCAACAATGGCGTCAGTTATGCGTTATTCTAGGACAAGGTTGTTGTCAACTTCCGCAAATGCAACCAGGTATCTTCAAGCGTTCGTCTACGAGACGTAAACACCGTGGCGGTCGTAAAGTCGCAAAACAGATCGGGACAATAGTTCACTACGCAAGAGTACCGACGTTGCCACAACCAAGCCGAAATGTACCAACATTAATAACTTCACCATTGTATAAACCTATACAGCACGATCAAGACGTACAAGTACGCTACGTTAACGCACAATCGTGTCGGAACAAAACACTCGCCATTGCGGATCATATACTTGAAAACCATCTCGATGTAATCTCGCGATATGCGAAACGTGGTTGAAGCCTTCGAGCGACGCCAGTGTGATAACAAATATTATACCAAATGGATATTCCATCAAGCCCGCGCCTCGCCCTACCGGCAAAGGGGGCGGTGTCATTATTATCCATAAATCCGAAATCGTCTTACACAAACAGGATACCGATGCGTTTCGATCGTTTGAACACATCAAGTGCCGGCCGAAAACACCTACGTCATCCATGAGAATCGTTGTTATTTACCGCCCGCCGCCAACAGTGAAAAATGGTTTGTCAGCAACTGTGTTTTTTTAAGAATGGGGCCGTTTCATCGACCAGCATGCCATAAAACCTGGACCTGGACTATCATGGGAGATTTTAACTTTTATATTGACAACGCTGCAAATGTTGAAGCACGGCGACTGATCAATTTTGTGAATGCCACAGGAATGGTGTTGCATGTTCGCGGGCCAACCCACAGGAAAGGACATACTTTGGATGTACTCATGACCCGCAGCACGGACGAACCCCTTGTTCGAAATGTTACCGTTAGGGACACGGGCCTTTCTGACCATTTTGCGGGGAGTTTCAACATATACATTGTTCAACATCGCACTGGTTTGATGAAAATCAAATATCGCAAATTATGCACCATTGATGCAGTGTCTTTTCGACACTGTTCCGTTCGGATGATCTTAACTTGCTGAACGTAGAAGAACTGGTTGATCAATACGATCATATGCTGGTCAGCTTAGTTGATTCGCACGAGTCCGTTGTTGCAGATAAATACAAGACTGGCTGTATCTCGCCATTAATCAAGAAGGCTGGACTAAATTCAGAATCAATGCAGAATTATCGACCTTTATCGAATCCAACATTTCTCTCTAAAGTAATCGAGCGCGTTGTAGCAAAACAACAAGAGAACAACTTGCACGACCATTTTCAATCGGCATATCGACAAGATCACTTAACTGAAACGGCTCTGCTTATAAGGAAAAAGAACTAATAATACCGCTGTATAAAACAATAGTGAGTCCTCATTTAGAATATTGTATACAAGCGTGGAGGCCATATCGCTAGAAAGAGTACAGAGGAGAGCAACTAAAATGATACAAAAACCGAAGGATCTTAATTATGAAATTCGCCTAAAAGAATATAGTTGAACAAAACTAGAGACCAGGAGATTGAGAGGAGATCAGATAGAAGTCTTTAAAATAATGAATGGTTATGAAAATATTGATAGAAGTATTTTTTTCTCAGTTAAGAAAGATAGAAGGACTAGAGGACATGAAGTTACATTAGAAAAGGAGCAGAGTAGATTAGATATAAGAAAGTTCTCATTTTCACAAAGGACTGTAAATGAATGGAACAGATTATCTGCTGATTGTGCGGGTGCTAGTAGCGTGAATATGTTTTAAAATAAAATCGACACATTCCTCAGAAGGGCGGGATACACATATATAAGAGGGTTGGACTCTCGATAAGCCAAAGTGCTTCCTTGTCCACCTGCCATCTAGAGTTAATTCTTTGGGTGGCAATCTTGTTAAATCTTGTTAAAGTACACAATGACATTCTGTCTGCAGTAGACCGTGGCTGTGTTGTTGTGTTGGTTATGCTTGACTTGACCGCCGCTTTCGACACCATTGACCACGGCATTCTATTGAGCAGACTCACTCACAGATTCGGTGTCACTTGCGCTGCGCTTGAGTGGTTCAGATCTTACTTGTCCGGTCGGCATCAAGTCGTTCGTATTGGACGTGTAATGCAGCAGTACTCTGTCGGCGTTCAGAAAGACACTAAAGACGCATATGTTCAAAGCTCAATACTGCTGACATTTTTAATATTTCATTTAATTTGAGGATATTTTACTGCACATGTTACTTATATATATAATACATATATATATATATATATATATTATATATATATATATTATTTTGAGTGCCTGTATCAGTATTTATTGATGTATGCGTGCGTGCGTGCGTGCGTGGGTGCGTGGGTGCGTGGGTGCGTGGGTGCGTGGGTGCGTGGGTGCGTGGGTGCGTGGGTGCGTGGGTGCGTGGGTGCGTGGGTGCGTGGGTGCGTGGGTGTGTGGGTGTGGGTATGTATGTATCGGTATGCATATATGTAAATTGAGTAATAATAAGTCTAATTTATAATTTATCTAATTTTATTTATTTATTTAAATAATAGTTTTAATATAAGTAACTTTATTTGATTGCAGGTTTTATTAGTATACATTGAATCGCCTGATTGAATTTTATTGTACAGCGCTTTGAGCATATTATGGATATTGCGCCCTATAAATATTAAATATTTTTATTATTATTACTACTACTAGCACCCGCACAATCAGCAGATGTAGGAGAGAAAACATCAATGAGATTTTACAATTCGTCTCCGCTTTCGATATCACGATGCTACTGCCGAACGCCAACAACGGATACGTAGCAGTACCCCAGAAAAAACCCTGGAAATCCGGACACATATGTTTAGGCCTACTATTGAGAGCTCGCAACAGAAAGATAATTGTTCATATCTTCCATTAGGATATCAACGACGCGTCGTTAGCTATATATATATATATATATATATATATATATATATATATGCAATGAGCTAGCTTATCGAATTGCCGTGCGACTCCTTGATACTCAAGACGACCTCCAAGGAGTTCGTTCTGTAGCATCCATTTGCCGACGGAACTGTACCCTCGTCTGATCAAACACGCCAAGCGCAGGTTGCAATCTGTTTGGCACAGCATTCCACAACGTTCGCTTTATTTTATGTCCAAAAACAACATTCACTGTACTCTATGTAAAATGTATGTTCTTTTATAACATGGCAAGCAGTCCTTGGATGTGCTCAAAGCGCTTTACACTTCACCCCCTGGCATAAATGTTCAATTGAAGACCATCTCGGCTTACCTGGGACGCCGTCGGATACACTGCAATTGGTGCGAGAATACTATTCTTTCACAAATACCTTCCGATGTCTATATATAGCATTGTACTCACTCATACAGCTGAGTGAACTGGGACAGCGTGGAGTGAACGAACTTGCACAAGGTTCGAAACGGCATCAAAACGATTCGATTGAGAGTGCGATGTTCTGAGTGCCACCATCGCATCCCACGTGCATCTAGCGAGTGTGATTATGACTGTAAGCTATAGGTATTGAAAATTAGCGTATGTTCGTTGTTTATTAACTGACATCTTTAGACTGCACAACTGTGTGAAACAAATAATACGACACTTCTTTGGTTCCCATGGCTTTGTATTACGAAATGGTGCATCAAATGACGAAAAGGCACCGTAGGCAATCAACCAGTCATTTAATAGTAATAATAATATCGGAATTTATATAGCGCCCAAATCCACTTGACGCTTTACAAAAAGCAGCATAAATTTAATAAAACTATAAAATATAGATTATTTAAAAAATAACTAGTGTAAAATAATTGATTTAAGCATAACAAATAAATACATAGAAAGTAAATTATTTTTAATACACACACATGAATAAAACATTACGAATAAATCATTAGTATATCAATGTCATTAAAACGAGAGCGTGACTCGATCACGTCAGTCGTACGTACGCCAGTTTAAAGATATGTTTTTAAATGTCTCTTGAAAGAGCTGAGAGTGGTCAGTTGTTTAATGTTCTCAGGCAAGTCGTTCCATAGTATGGCCGCGTTTCTCCTGAAACAACGTTCACCATAAGTTACTGTCCGTAGCACAGATACGACGAGAAGTGACTTATCCGTTGATCTTAAGGTACGAGTAGGTTGATGTTTCTGCACAATGTCACTCATGTACGCCGGTGCCAATCCGTTCAGCAGTTTATAAGTACAAGTGTTGACCTTAAAGCTGAGCCGGTATTTCACTGACAGCCAATGTAGTTCGCTCTTGCGTGTCCTGGTGATTAGGCGATCAGCGCAGTTCTGTAAACCTGAGGCAAACCATAGTCCAGTCGAGATGTTACCAGTGCCTAGACTAGAATCTTACAGGCGTCATTTGCGATGTATTATCTGACTTTGCCAATATTTCGGATGTGGTAGAAACGGGACTTGGAGATCGCATTCACCTGTTTCTCCGTTGTCAAGCCGCTGTCTATATTAAGTCCAATATTTCTCATAGGATTGCTCAGCGTGTAGCAGTCTGCCCCCGATAATGAGGGACAGGTCGTTCACCTGATGAATTCGGTGTTTGGACACAAACACAATCAGTTCGTGTTTTTCTTGGTTCAATTTTAACATGTTTCTATTCATCCACCCGCCAACATCCGCCACACAGGCTTCAGTGGCTGAGCTTTCAATGGCCCAGTTCTCGCCAGGCTTGATGGATAATTAAATATATATATGTTTGTGTGTGTGTGTGTGTGTGTGTGTGTGTGTGTGTGTGTGTGTGTGTGTGTGTGTGTGTGTGTGTGTGTGTGTGTGTGTGTGTGTGTGTGTGTGTGTGTGTGTGTGTGTGTGTGTGTGTGTGTGTGTGTGTGTGTGTGTGTGTGTGTGTGTGTGTGTGTGTGTGTGTGCGTGCGTGTGTGTGTATCGTCTGCATAACAGTGGTAACGAAGATTATCGTTATTCACTGTATCTCCAATTGGTTTAATGTACATGCAGTACAGTTTCGGTCCCAACACAGATCCGTGTGGCACGCTGCAACATAGATGTGCGGTAAACGAAGTTGCGAGGCCGACCCGATACACATTGTGTTCTGCCGCTAATGTAGGATCTCATCCAATCCAGGGCTTCTGCAGTCACGCCAAATGAGTGTTAAAAACGCTTTAGCATGATGCCATAGTCGACGACGTCAAACGCACTGGACAGATCCAGCATGACCAGGACGAATACACGTTTTTGATCAAGAGCTTCTGCGATGTCGTTCTGGACTTTCACTAGAGCTGTCTCGGTTGAGTAATCATTGCGGTACGCCGATTGGTGAATATCGTGTAGATTGTTGATGTCCAGGTGATCTTTCAAACGGTGTTCAACCACTTTCTCGAGAAGTTTCGACACGTATGGTTGGTTTTACGCAGGCCAATGATTATTCAGAACTTCCTTATCTAGGCCCGGCTTTATAAGCAATGGTATCACAGTTGCACGTTTGAAACACGGGTACCAGTGACGTTGCCAATGATTTGTTCATAATGGCTGTAATCAACGGCACGAATTGATCCAGACACTGTATCAAAAGCCACGTAGTAATCGGGTCTATATCACATGACTTGTTGGGCGAGTTTGTGATTATTCGCTTCACCTCATCAAGGGTGGCTGGCAGTAACCTTTGAAGCGGGATTCCGTCAAACATGACGTCATCGACCAATGCTGTTTCGTAGATATCACTTGGGTTGCCGGTATCGATGTTACGTGTCCGTGTTACCCATCAAATGGCTCGTTAATTTGAACAGTTGTTTCTGATCCTTGCCGCAGTCTCTGATCTTTGTAGAAAAGAATGTTTTCTTTGCACTGATCATCAGTTTGTTATCTGCACTGCATTGCTCCCAGAACAGCTGCCAGTGAATGGTGAGTTTGGTTCGCCGCCTTACCCTCTCTGCTCGCGCGTGTTTGGCGTTTGACATTCTCTGTTTACTCCTGTCAGAAAACCTATCCAGCTTCGATCATCTAGTTCTGACCTACTTTTTGTTCCTAGAGTCAACACTAACATTGGAAAGAGAGCTTTTTCTATTGCTGCACCAACTCTTTGGAATATGCTCCCTCTTAGTGTTAGATCAGTTGAAAATATTACAAAATACCGTTTTCACTGAAAAAACTTGTCTTTACAACCTTGCTTATCCACCGTATCTCCCTAGTGCCTTGACTCATCTGTTGACAACTGGAATACTGCTTATGGATTTTGAGATTGACCAATCCTTTTGTTTTTATGAGCCTCTGAGCTTGGTTTCCAATGATTTAGGCGCAATAGAAGTTATCTTATTATTATTACATGTACTGCCGCGGAACTACTTCAAATTCGTACGCCTCTGGTTGTCAAGTGAGAAAAAATGACGTCATCACCAATTGTTAATACGTCACTCCGTAGCTACGCAGTGTGCAACTTCCTGTGAAAGTCGCGCCAGTATAAGCATGCGCCAATTCTATGTTGCACATTCACGACAAGCGTCCATCCTCGCGCGCCTTGGGACGTCGGTTGCGAATTACCATAACTGACGTAGGCGGATCCAGGGGAGGCCTGGGAGCACGTGCCCCCTATTCTTTTGGTCTCGCTAGCTAGAGGGGGTGCCCCATATATCTTTGGAATGTGCCCCTGTTAAGTGCCCCCTAGACTTTGGAATGTGGCCCCGCTTAGGTAAGTCTCAAGTGGGTGCTATTGAAGGTTTTTGGTGAGCTTCCGAAATAGTGAATAAATGTTCAACAGCATCCCCCTATCGTATTCCGATGTCATGATCCGACAGCGCGAAGAAAGAGTGGTGTTGAAGCTCTGACAAAAAAAATCTTCAATAACACCCCTGCGCTAGCTCTTCCAATGTCAAGACCCAACAGCTCGACGGCGGAATGGCGACTTCGCGACACCGCGATAACTCGACGCCGGAGTCAAACTGAAGCACCGGCTCAGCCTATCCAATATGAATTTGGTTCAGTGGAGGTTTTTTGCCGATCATCAAGAGGGGTACAATTCTAAGATCCCCTCTATGGATTCGTCCCTGACTGGGTCACGTCTCCACGGTCAGGAGCTCCCGGAGCGCCGATAAAAAAACAAGGACCAGAGCTCCCGGGGCTCACTGAAGTGAGAAAAAAAATTCTTGACTCCGAGCTCTTGGGGCGCCCCAGTCAAGTAAGAATAAAATCATTCCAGGGTCCCGAGATCCAGGGTAATCAGGTTAGAACAAAGTTTATTCCAGGGGCCAGAGCTCCTTGTTCTTGGTGGGGACCTCACAATTCAAACTTGCCCCAGTATCCGAATATATCTTAGTCCGCCTCTAAGCCTCTAAGCCCGCAGATATAATGTTTCGCTTTTTGCGCCAATTTATAAACTTGCATAATGTGTGAAACAAGTTTATAATGGTGTTCAGGAAAGTGACATAGATGCGGGATGTTGATTCGTTTAGAAACTGTCATATCGATGCATCCCTTGCAGAACACACAGCATCGACGAAACTTACTCGGCTCGGAAGGTAGGACCGTGTCTTTGTCACTGTGTTGGCGTCCGTACTTCTGTTTATATTCAGTTGTTCACTGAACATTGATACGATTCGGACCATGTTTTATTTGTCACAATATTTTCCTATTCGCGGTCAATACAATTAACAATTAGTTGTGTGTTTCGCCCTACGTATCGTTAGTTCCGTCTGTCAAGTGTTCTCCATAAGTATTGCGCCTAGAGCTATACGTCTGCGTTAGAAAGGCGTACATTATTAAATATAGTCTACACTACTTATAGGTATGTTGACGATGTTTTAAAACATGAATCCATACTTTTGGTGTCTGCTTTGCAAATCGTCTAGGAGGAAAAGTTTAACATACCGAGTACCCATGCACACTCATGTATACGTCATCTCAATTATAGTTGCATTTAGGAAGATATCGTGGGCAGGGTTTTTTCCAATTATAATGCGGGCACCTCTAAGAAATAAATAACACCTTTGTTCCCAGAACAGTGACGCATCTCGTCGACAAAATTTATTGTACTAGCAACAACGCCTACAGTTACTTCACTAAAATCACAACGTTAGCTAAAACGACATAAATTCGAGAGACACCATATGCCTACCTGTATCATACGCACGCATGCACGTTGGCACGCATGCACGCACGCACACACAAACACACACACACAAACACATACCAAACACATACATACACGCAAACACGCACGCACCATGCACGCACGGGCCATTTGGAAGGCAAAACAAATAAAGCTTAACACCAAACTGCGCTATATAAGAACTTACTTTTATTTTTATGACATGGAGATGGCTAGGACATACACGCAGGAAACATACAACAAACATCACACGACAAGCAATAACATGGAACACCCCAGGCACGAGAAGAAGAGGAAGGCCAAGAAACACCCGACAGAAAGACACGGAAAGCGAAAGAAAGCAGATGGGATACATCGGCAGAGAAATCGAGAAAATGGCATCAAACGGATTAGAGTGGAGGACCATGGTCGCTGGCCTATTGCCCTCAGAAAACAGGCCTAAGTAAATAATTACTTCAAAGAAAGAATTTACAAATTTGTCTTCAGAACAGTGACGCGTCTTGTCGGCAAAATGTATATTGTAGCAGCAATAAAGCCTATTGATACTTCACACGCACACACGCACGCACGCACGCACGCACGCACGCACGCACGCACACACACACACACATACACACACGCGCGCGCGCGCGCGCGCACACCCTCACACATTCCCACATATATACACCACCCCTGCCCAATATACAAAAACATACACATCAAACCACGACTATCAAACTGTTGACGCAAGCACGCACGCACACAGACGCACGCACACATGCATGCATAGCAGGGGCCGGTTTCACGAAGCGGCTAAGAACGTTCTTAACGCTAAGATGATTGTCTTAGTAAATTACGTGATTTTTTTATATAAGCTAACATAGTAGTTTATGTAAACACGTGACGCTAAGTAATTGCGTAACTTTAAGTTCGCTTCATGAAACCGGCCCTCTGCGAACAAGAAATGAAATTTTATTTGCAGAGTCCGCGATCAACCAATTAGATTGCGCCTTTCAGCGCAGAGCCGACCAACCAACAAAGATGGAAGCCACGAGGTAAGTGTTGTAATAAAATATATACGTTTTGGGATAGATTATCATGCTTAATGTTTATTTTGTTGACAACATGTAGGAATGTGTATGCTTCATCCATTCACATCGTTTACAGTGCAGAAATGGATCATGTTATTTACAAAACTGTGTATTATTGAAGGACCAAGTAATTAGGCAGGCCAGTTGTCGTCTCTCTCCAGTTATTGAAGTATCGTATAGATCTCGTCGCAAGATGCGGCGCTGTCTGTTCAATGACTGGCCAAAATAAGCGTAACTGAGGAATAATAGACGCAGAGCCAAGCTGGAATCTGCGAACTACGCTATAGCGCACATATTCTGCGAATAAGAAACGAATTCTAATTCACAGAGCCCAGCTCTGCGAATTAGAAATGGAATCTTAGGTTCGTCGAAACGTGTTTTACTTTTTTTATCAAAAACCTTATCAAATTCTTCAGTAAAGTATATATAGCTGTATGTGCTAAATCTGTTAACACATATTCTATCAAATTTCCGCAAATAAACGGTTAGAAATTTTTTGGGAGTGAAGTACTTACGCAATTGTACTATTTGTATTGCTACTAGTAGAGGACAATACGGTGATCAGTTAATTTATAATTAAGCCAAGTCGTCTTTTACATTCCTGTTTTAGGTGATTGGATTGTCAGCATGGGTGACTTTCAGCTAGGAAAACAATTTCGGTCTTAGGAAGAGTTTGAAAGTGCCCATTCGATGTGTGTGTTTGCGCGCGTGCGTGCGTACGTGCGTGTGTGCTTGCGTGGAGGCGTGTGTCAGAAATGTGCTGTGACATGTATCTTTGCCAGATGGTTAGAAGTTCAATCAAGAAAAGTATTTTAAAATGTTGTTAACAATGTGTTAGTAAGCTGTGGCAGGATTTCAGTTGTTATTAGTTTAGACAAGTAAATAGTACGTCCCGTGTTAATGATTTTAATACAATCAATCAGATTTATGCTTCCTACGTACATATTATGAGTCTTCTGAAGCTTTTCCCTGTTCCGTACACGATATTTCGCTTAGGCTTTCCCCCTTCATAAGTCAAAAGTGGACATGGTTTTAGTGCGTGAAATAAGTTGTGTGTGCAATTGTGATGTATTTAGTGTGTTCTGCATTACTATGTTCCATGTGTTGATATGTAGGCAAGCACGTTGTGTATTATTATGTACCATCTGTGTATAATATGATTTTTGTATTAATATGCTGACGTCGATATTTCATGTAATATGTTTGTCAGAATATATGTTGTGAAAGGATTTTAGTGTTTAATAGTTAGGCAAGTGTTACGCGTATTAGTATGTTATGTGTGTTACTATTTAGGCCAGTGTTGAAATACCAGGGTATGTATGTTTACAAGTTAATAAAACAGTTATATTGCTTTTGGACTGCATAATTGCGTTGTGTTAATAATATCTTGGAATATATAACAGTATAATAACTAAGAGCGGTAGCAATGATCAGAATAATTTACCAGACATTGTAACTGCACCTAACTAATTTAAAAGTCGCATAGGTAGACATTGGAATATCGAAGAATGTCTTTACAACTGCAAAGTCTACTTGAAAGGAAGTAGTAGAACATTCATACGCATAGTGAAATTTTATGTAGAAATAGAACAAAAATACCTTTGTTTCTATAGAGAAACACCAAGTACCCAATAACATATCGCTTGGGCCAAATTTGCAAAAGGCCGCGCCAAACGCAGAGCCGGTTGGCTGCGCGAGCTCTGCGAATAAGAAGTGGAATCTAATTCGCAGAGCTGGGTTCTACTAACTACGCTTAACACCGCAAATGGCAGAGCCAGCTGGCTGGCTGGGCTCTGCAAATAAGAAATAAAATCGAATTTGTAGGCCGGGGGCCGGTTTCATGATGTGTCCTTAAAATTAGGCTATAACTTAGCGTCACGTGTTTGGTTAAACTCCTATGTTAATTTATATATTTAAAAAATCATGTCATTTACTAAGACAATCATCTTAGCGTTAAGAACGTTCTTAGCCGCTTCATGAAACCGGCCCTTGGGCTCTGCGAACTACGCTATAGTGTGCACATTCGCAGAGCCGGCTGGCTTTTGTGAATAAGAAACGAATTCTAATTCGCAGAGCTCAGCTCTGTGAATAAGAAATGGTTTTTAATTCGCAGAGACCAGCCCTGCGAATAGCCTCGTCCAAATAACCAACGGATGCTGTCACTGGGGCAACAGCGATTGGAGAGCGGCTGGCAGGCGGCTGTCGTGTGCCGACGGATGCCTCCTGACAGCCGCTCAGATCGGGCCAAGGGTGGCGTGCTGGCTGGGGTTGGATATGTTCAAATACCATTGCAAGTACCACTTAAACCTGATTGATCACTGAATGGTCCAATGGTATTGAATGATATGTTCAAATACCATTGCGAGAACCACTGAACCATAAGTTATCATTGAATGGTCCAGTGGTACTTAATGGTATATTCAAATACCATTGAGAGTACCACTGAAACACACAGGTGTTTCATTGAATTATGTATTCAAATACCATTTCAAGTACCAGTGAAACCTTATTTATCATTGGATGGTCCAGTGGTACAGGACGGTATGTTCAAATACCATTGAAAGTACCACCGAGACATACTGACTTATTATTTAATGGTATTGAATGATATGTTCAAATACCATTGAAAGTACCATTGAGACACCGATTTATCATTGAATGGTCCAATGGTACTGAATGGTATTTTCAAATACCACTGAAAATACCACTGTGTCCTACTGACTTACCATTGAATGGTCAAAGTGTACCGAATGGTATTCAATGGTATACCATTGGCTCTGTTTTGTAAGGTACGATTCGCTGCCGTATACATTCATCTTAATGTTCTCAGTGATCATCTTGTTTTCCCATACTCTTTTGGTCAGCTTGGTCATAGTGACAGCGGCTTTTGAACTTGTTAACATACGAAATTAATTATCAATGCCAAATCCTTTTAGCAGAAATGGTTTATCACCAGCTAGAATGCATTAGGTATACCTTATTAAAATAATGGTTAAGTCACATATCAAGCGTTCATGCGTTCGTGCGTGCGTATGATTGAGGTTATCTGTCAGGCAGGGCCAAACTTGTTCTTGAAACAAAATCACATCTCATGGTCGTCTTGAAGCAAAATAACTTCTTTCTAACCTATATCGGCGGCCAACTTTACCAGCCAAGCCGACTGACCCCAGGCATGGGACATTTACCAGACATGACATTAAGACTCTCATTCCTATTCCATGAGACAAGACTTATCCTGTTACCAGGATTGCTGTATCCATCATGTCGCCTTCCAGTAACACGGGTGCGGTCAGCCGTGTCGCAGTACCGGTCACATTGGGCATTGTTAACGCTCGGTCAATTCGCAACAAGACCGATATATTCAC